>JAQQAC010013450.1:28698627-29067221 GCA_029783875.1 Phataginus tricuspis | reverse complement strand
AGGATTGTTTTGGCTATTCGGGGTCTTTTCTGGTTCCATATGAATTTTAGAATTATTTGTTCCAGTTCATTGAAGAAAGCTGTTGGTAGTTTGATAGGGATTGCATTGAATCTGTAGATTGCTTTAGGTAGTATAGCCATTTTGACAATATTTATTCTTCCTAGCCAAGAGTATGGGATGCATTTCCATTTGTTAGTGTCTTCCTTAATTTCTCCTAGTAGTGTCTTGTAGTTTTCAGAGTACAGGTCCTTCACTTCCTTCGTTAGGTTTATTCCTAGGTATTTTATTCTTTTAGGTGCAATTGTGAATGGAATTGTTTTTCTGATTTCTTTTTCTGTTAGCTCATCATTAGTGTATAGGAAAGCAACAGATTTCTGTGTGTTTGTGGTTATGTTTTTAAAAGATTTTTTCTTTTAGAGATAAACAGTGAAATATTACAGATGATATGATACACGGGATTTGCATTGTAATACTACAAAAGGTGAGGAAGTGGACAGGAGTATGTAAGAAATGTATTGGTTATAAACTGGCACTTGTTTTAGTAGGAGGTTTTATATTCAGTCTACTTTTGTATATACTTGAATCTTTCCATAGTAAAAAGTTTTAAAAAGGCATAGAGATGAGAATGAGTATGGCATATAAATAAGTAATATTGGCAGGTGATTTCAAGCCATTTGCCTCTAAATCATCAAACTCCTCGCATCCCTTCAACAGGTGACTTGCTTCTCGCTTCATGGAGAAAGGTGAAGCCATTACATTTCCCTCAATTTTTTTGCTATCAAACTAAAAAGCTACCTGCAATGCTGTTTTGCTTCCCTTCTGTAAGTGTTTTATAAAACAGAGAAGCAGCTTCTCTAACCTAAAACTGGTTCTTTCACATGTGTACTGGATTCTTTACCTTCCCTCTAAAGACCCTACCTTTATCTTTTATTTTTTTAGTTTATCCAGCTCTTCTCTCAACTGGATTCCTCCTGCTAAAATTTAAACACGATAAAATCTAAGTCTCTTTCATTATAAAAATAAAACCCAAAACCCCTCATCCCAAATGCTCCTTCATATTCTACCGTTTTCATTTTTCATAGCCAAAATGATTATTTATACTCTCTGCTTCTGTTTCTTCCTCCCTGCCTACTCCTCACTGCATTCTAGGCAGTGTACATTGTGGTTAATCCAGTGTGGGGAAAGCTACTTTTAGTCATAATGTCAATAAACCAATTAGATTATTTTCAATTTCATATCTTTCTTTCTCTCAAAGTGCTACTTGACACTGTCAATTCCTTCTTTCTTTTTGAAACACTCTTTTTCTTTGGCTTCTTTGACATTAAGCTCTCTCAATTTTCCTCTTCACCTTTAACTTCCTTTTTAGGATCTTCCTTCTCCTCCTGTGCAGTAAATGCTGACTGAACTTCAAGATAAAGCCTGAGGCTTTTTACTCCTCATTGATTTACATCCCTAATCCCATCCACGCCCATGGCTCGAGTTAGCACCTGTATCCCAAAGATTCCAGAATATCCTATCCTTTATTACTAGTCTTAGTCTCTCTTGTGAGCTCCAGATACACACACACAATTGCCACAAACTCAACATACCCAAAGCAAAACTCATGATTTCTCCCCACTCTCACAAATTAAAATAACAAAACGAAACAAAACGAAGCATGTCTTAGCTCGGGCTGCCATAATAAAGTACCTTAGACTGGGTGGCTTAAACAAAGGAATTTATTTTCTCACAGTCCTAGAGGCTGGAATTCTGAGATCAGGGTGCTAGGATGATTGGTTTCTGGCGAAGGCTCCCCTTCTGGCTTGCAGATGGCTACCTTCTTGTTCTGTCCTCGCAGGGCAGAGAGAGCATACGCTCTGGTACCTCTTCCTAAAGCACACTATCCAGTCATGAGGAACCGCATTCTCATGACCTCATCTGAACCTAATTATCTCCCAAAGGCCCCATCTCCAACTGCCATCACAGTGGGGATTAGGGCTTTAACATATGCATTTTGTGGGGACAGAGCACCATCCATTCAGTTAGACCAGCCAGAGACCCAAAAGTCATGCTTCATCTCCCTTCATCACTCATTACTCCGTTTCCTCAGGCTATAGATTCTGCCTTTCCAATATCTACAAATCCTTCACTTCTTATTTCTATCACTATTCCCTGATCCATTTACAACTATCTCTAACTAGTGCCACTGCAATATTCTATTGATCCTTTGCATCTACTCTAGTCCCTTATCTATTCTTCACCATGCAAGTGTAGTTGTTTTCAAAATGCAAATATAACATCAATGTGTGCATGTGCACATGTGTGCATGCACACACACACACACACAACTCCTTCTCCCACCACATACCTGTTCTGCTTAATGTCCAGTTTTTCAATGATTCTCCATAGCTCTTAAGACAAAAATCCTAAATTCCTTTATTGTGGCTGGCAAGTCCTGGCCTCTGCTCTCTACAGCCTCGCCTCTTACCCTTGTTCCCTCACTCTTCCCTGTTTTCATTTCCTTCAATGTGCCATGATCCCTCTCCCCATAGTGGCTTTTGTACACATTCTCCTAGAAACCTACCCTTCCCTCCATGGTCCTTGGTTAACTCCTTTTCATCCTGTGCAACAACTCAGTTCACTTGTCTTACTCAGAGAAGCTTCTCTAAATTTCTATTCTTTTATGAATCTGTAGAATTTCATGACACTTACATTAGCTCATAATTATATATTACTTTGTGCCACTATTTGGTAATCAAATTCTGTCTTTTCTACTAGATTGTATGTGTATCTTGAGAAAAGGGACTACCTTTTGTTCACCCCTTTTTCCAATGCTTAGAAGCACATTCAGAATATTGTAATTGCTCATAAACATTTGTTGTGAAAATAAATGGAGCATTGCATTGGAGATTACAGCCATCATTTAAGAACTTGAAGGAACTATAGAGCATCTCCCTTATAGAGTAAAATACTGAGGCTCAAAGAAGCAAAGGGATGTTACTTAGACTTACTTGCTTGGTGACAGCTAAATCTGGATTGTCCAGATGGTAACAGATTACAGAGAACACTGAGGGTTGAGGAAAGTTTTGACGCGATGAACTGAGGGAGGTGGGTGGTCAAGATTATAGGGGTTTGGCAAGGGAAGCTAATTTAGCAAGGGCATGGGGAGCAGGACTATTGAGTAAAAGGAGAATCTGAAGTGAGGGCTGCCAGGCAACAGACTGAGGAAGTAATCAGGGCATAGAACTAAACCAGGGAGGTAAAAGGCATAATGGGAGACCATTTCAAAGGAGAAACTAAAAGGACTTGGAATTAAATGAGTGATTTATCAAAGGGATAGTAAAATTGTGAGAGGGCATGACTGGAATAATGTTGGTATCACAAGCACATGTAAAGAAATATGAAGGCTATACTAAGTGCAGTGATGAGTAAGAAGAGGGGAGAAAAATGGTTTAACTTAATGTGAACACGCTGAGTTTTAAATAACTAAACATTATCTAGTAGGCAGATGGAGAAAGAGCCCTAGAACTGGGAAACAAGTCAAAACCAGAGCTAGGCATTTAAGAGCTGTTAGCACAAAAGAGATAGCGGAGGTTATTGTCTGTACAAAGATATGAATAGAAGGCCACAGACTGTGTCCTTGGGAAGGTACTGGGAAGAAGAGCCATAGGCAAGCACAAAACTGGAGAGTTAGTTTGGAAAAGCTGTTCTTCTTCTCTTCTGCCTTAGCCTACTCCATGTTCCTTGAAAGATATCCCACAATTACCCTCATTCTCCTCGGTAAAGAATTCTGACAGAATTGGAGTGCATGAAGAAATAAAGAACCTAGCTGCCACACCGCTGACCTCCCTGCAAGAGGCCTCGTGTTGGCCTCTGACCATCGTGCTGCCCCCGCAACCGGCTTCTGGGGCTCCTTGGCTCCTATTTCTTAGCCAAGTGTAGAACAGTGGAGGCATCACTGTCAGCCTGACATTCAAAGACAACTAAATCCCTTCATTCTACAGTGCTGGTAAGGAATTCTATGGCTTACTGATTCTGTGGTGGAAAATTAACCTGGTATTAAAATTAGGTTGTTATCTGAATGAAAGAAAAAATTTATTTAAAAATCCATTAATTAAAAATCATCCATTTTCTCATATCTCCCAAAAATACAAGTTACAGTTTAAAAAGCAAGGTCAAAATAATGAAAGGATTTCCTGCATTTTGTAATTCTTGGTCCATTCCCCATTTGACACCCAGATATCAACTTTACAGCTTCATTTTGATAAATCACGGGAAAATAAACTACGGTAACGCAATGCTGACACTGCAAATTGGAACCCATAAAACTCAGGAAATGCTAGAGTCAAGGTTCTTACAGTTTTATTAACTAGTTTACATTTCTTAAATGTAGAAGATAGCCCGCTTGTATGGCTATAAAATTGAATTAAGAGCGAGACAGGACTCCAGTGATTAGAGTATGGGCCTTGGTCTTATTTCCAGAAAGAGAAGAGGCAAAGGGTTACCTATCATGGCAACATTAAGAGAACTAAATTAATTAATATTAGCTTCTTAAAGATGCTTTGTTTTACTTTCAATCTTCTTGCATTTAAAAATCGTATTACTTATTCTGCATTCTCCACTCCAGAAAAATCAGGAGGTCATTTGGTCATCTTTCTCAGGTATCTTAATTCCCCTGAACCCGTCACCTTTAAAGATACGTCTGAATTAATCCCCACTGAGTAATGAATTCAGTGGTAACAGAACATAAAAAATGAGGGTCCACCATGTCAAATGAAAACATTTGTAAAATACACACATCTGGGGAGTAAACAACTTAAAATTTCTACTTTGTACTCATATAAATAAGCCTCTTTGGTGTTACTGTATATGAGTTTTTAAAAGTAGTATCTCACATTATTTAAGTATATATTTTCATTCAAACCAAAGTGTTTCATAGAAATGGGATATTCTAGGTTATTCAGGAATTTTTAAAAGTAAAAATTAAAATCATTGCAACTTACGAAACAGTAAATCGATCCATAAACCATAAAGAAGACAGTATTCAAAGTAGGATTATAACCAATTACAAGTTAAATTGTAACTTAACCAATCCAAAACTCAAATGAGATCACAAAAACTGAAAACTACCTTGGTAAATTGATAAACATGTCAAATAAGGAGAGACTAAAGAAATTATTTTATTGAGAGAAAGAAATACCAGTGGCTGTGTTTTAACTAGCTATACTGGGTGTACTCAAAGAAATGTGAAATTGCAGTCATAACTTTGTGTTTGATATAACTATGTTGCTTAAACTACATGAAGATTGTGGCGTGTTAATAAATTTATAATAAAACATAAATGGTGTAGGATGTTCTCCCAATTTGGCATGTTTTTTCTTCATTGTCATTTAGATGTCATTTCATGACTTCAGTGCCAGTGTTCAAAAATTTATCTGCATAGAACAATGAAAAAATACCAGGGAGCTCAAATGTTTTTGCAAATGACCCTGACTTAATTAGAAAAATATGCACCCTTCCCAGTTCTTCTTCTCACGTGTCAGCTCTCATTAAATTAAAAAAAAACTCTTAAGAAATCCTATGGTTAACAAAACTTTTAAACTGAGATCAAGTGGGCACATTCCTACATTTCTGTATGAGGTCATACCAAGCAGTTCATAGCTGAATTTGAATTTACAAGAAGTATGAATGATTTTTCAATATAAGAAGTATCTGATCTAATACTAATTTTTTCTCTATAGGCTAACTGTGCTGGGAACAGGTGGCCCTGCTTTCAATTATGGAGGGCTAGCATGCCAGTGTGAGGCCTGGATTAGTTCACCTTCTCACGGGGAATTTTCCTCGGTTGGGAATGGATTTATTATGGCTTCACACATGGAATAGAGCTCATGTCAGCTGAGGGCAGTGACACATCATATGATTCAAATTAACCTGCTGTGGACTGTTCCTCAGGGCTTAAATTGTGTATTAAAATGACGACATTTTAAAAACAGCTTGAAAGAAACCAGGACTGCTGAACTGCAATGGTTCCAATTTGTTCCAACTAATCTATCACCTGCTGGAGATATTATTCTAGTGGGTTTCTGGTAGCTGCTGTTTTCCAGGTTTCTTCAAGCCACTGACCTTGCTAATGGGTACAATTGTTGCCTCTGAAGGCAAGAGGTGGGGTGAGAGAGCTTTGAAGGGTTTTTGATGTAGAAGTTGGGACCTACCATTTGCTCTAAGGTACTATTAAGTTAACAGAGAAAATTAAGGAATACTCAAGAACTCTGAATTATTTTTCCAAAATCAAATGTGTAGCATGTGTATCACTTTGTCTAGGTACAATTACCTCAGAAAAATTAATCAGAAAGGCTAAATTCAAAAGCTGTTATGTTTGCACCTTTATGAAGAAAATTTAAGGTTGAATAGTTATAATCAGTATTTCTTCTACTTTTCAGGATTGAAACTTTTATTGCTACTGCAACCTTAATTCAAGAGCAAGAAAAAAATAAATGAAAACACTATTCTGTAGAGGTAGCATAAAATACTCTTTGGTAATGATACTTAAAATGTGCATATAGATTAAGAAACTAGTAGCAAAATATTATTAATAAAAATACTGTATACAATTAGCATTATTTGCAATACTAGAAATAAGCCTTTTTATTTTTCAAGGAATATTGAGGAATATTATAAAGTTTGTTACAAAAAAATACTATAAAGTTTGCTCCCCCAGTCTCAACATAAATAATACTCCTTTTAGTATCTTACTACCTAAAATCTGGAAAAAACACCATTTTCTTGAGGTGCCCAAAATCTGTAAGATAATACAACCTATGGCAGGAAATGCTTTAATGTGTACTGTTATTCCTATTGATCCCTAGACTGATACAGAGTGGCAGTCTGGTTGGGTAGTGAGAGAATAGAATTATTCTATAGCATAACATGTACTTACATATTTTAAATGATAAATTGTTTACAGTAAGGAAATTTTTTATCTAAGTAAATTCTGGAGCAGTTTAAGGTTGTTAGGTTAGTGTTTTAGTGGTATCCCACAAAGTTGGTTTCTCATTCAAACTAATCTTCCCTCAAATAATTTATGAAAGAAAAGTACTCTTGGTTAAAATATTTTAGATTTTGAAGAACTTAAACCATTCATCAGATGTTGTATTTGATTTTTCATGATAAAAGTACTATTTTAAAAACCACTCATCATTCTTTGTACTCTTCCCCTCTCCTGTGCCCCCAAGTATCTGCAGGTTGGCTTTTAAAAACTGTAACTGATGCTATTAAGAAAATCATATATATATGATATACATATATATTTTTTAATTTTATATGAGTCATATAAAACCTGCACAAAAAGTGCAGTCCCCAGACCAACAGCACCCACTAACTTGGGAACTTGTTAGAAATGTAGAATCTCATCCTTACTATGTAGAACTATTAGATCACATTTCCATTTTAACAAGCTCACCGGAGGTGCTTCAAGTGCACTCAAGTTTGAGAAGTGCTGTTACAAAATAACTATTCCAATTCATTTGTTTATTTAAGTTTTAATCTCCAGAAAAATTATCACTATTATTGAACCCACACAAAATTATAAATGACACGTAATTTTCAATTTTAGAAAGTATAAGAAACACAGAAGTACAACTATTTTGAAAAATTATTTTTCTACTACAGTCACATTAAATGCTAGAATTATAAACATATGACTTTTTCATTCATTCACTGACATTTTTGTTAAAATTCAACTTATCTGGTTCCTATGAAAATATCACACACAATTTATCATTGATTTGCCAATTCCATCTGTTTTACAAATAAATCAATCAAATGTAAACTAGGAGAGAACTTTCTAGTCAGAGCAAATAGAAGATTGTGCCTAAAAACAAAAGAAATCTGACACTAGAAAAGGTTAATAAGGGGTAAACCCAAGTTTCCCTCTCACTTCTCCAGGAAATAACCATATGTTCTCACCCTAGCATCCATTCTAACATGTTCAGTCTTTTACACGTGACAACCCTGAAGTCAGGAAGTACCCCACACAGTTGGTATCTCATTCAAACTAATCTTTCCTCAAATAATTTATGAAATTATTTGTAATGGGAAAACACTGTACAATAATTTAAATAGCACACACTTTTTTTTCTTAGTGATACATGTTTCTTCCTTTAATTGATGGTTGCTTAAATTCAAGGAAATGTGGTACTTCACGCTCACCAGCCCAGTACAAGGATTCACACTCCTCTCAATCCACCACTACCTCACCCCAAAGGCTTCTTCCAACTGCACTGTCTCCCTCAGCTTTCACATCAGCTCCTAACTTTCCTTTGAGTCTTTAAAACCATGTCTAGGTACTTATAATGGTTAGAAATTGTTCTTCATATTTCTGTGTCTTTTAAGTCCCAGTGTTAGAGAAACATGCTTAAGAAGAACTGTCCTCCAGTGAAGTGGTTTCAGGCTCTGTTTACTCCAGACAGGAAGATGGGCTGCCTTCTCCATCTGTAGTCATGGATAAGTGCACGGGCACGCCCTGGCACGCAAACTTAACCTGGTCTGCTTAGCAGTATTTTTCACTTCCCAAATCCATGCCTTGCAGAATATTGCTAGGTATCTTAAGACAGGGTAACATCATTGTTTTAAATTCTTAGTGAAGAATTAATTAACATTCTTTGGGTAACTAATATGTTCTGAAGCACTGCAAGGATGAAATAACAAAAGGAAAACTGAAATGCAGTAATTTTTGTTGAACAGCTTTGCTCTTGCTGAGGTGAGGAAGAATAATAAAGAGAAGAAGGAACATGAGATGAAGGAAGAAGAAATAAAGCAGGGAAAAGAGGAAGATAAGAGAGGAATAATATTTAGGTCTGCTAAAATTAGTTCATAAGTAATTTAGGTCTTTGGAGTCATAAAGATAGGGCTTGAATGGCTTCTTTGCCACTGAGACCTTGGGCAATTTACTTCACTTTTCTAAGTCTTAGCTTTTTATTCATAGGAGTAATTATTCCTTGGTCTATATGAGTATGTAAAGTGCTTAGTACCTGGGACTAATATGCATTCAATACATTTTGATATCTGTATCTACCATCTAAAATTGAGTGTTAATATGTCTCAAACATTTTTCTAAGCATTTGAAATTAAGTGTATTTAATTGAATCTATGAATCCATATACATCTTATATAGGTATATCATATATCTCATCCATCCATCCATTCATCCACCCATCCATCTATTTTATTTTGTTTACAGGTAAGGAAACTGAGGAATGAGAGATTAGATCAACTGCCTAAAGTCACATGACTAATTTGTAGAAAAGGTAAAAATAAAATTCTGGATCTTTGGCTTCTAGTCAATTATTCCTTAATTGATAACCACTTTTTGTCAGATGAAAGGTCATTTTTAATGCATATTAATATTTGCCTTTTGATCTCTAGAATGGGTAGCCTGAGAAGAGTACACTTTTGGACAATAAATGAAATATTCAGTATTGGCATGGAATGTCAAGATTAGTAACAGACCTTATGTTACACGTTAAATACACTCATATGAAAAAAATGTACACACATTTTGAATTATGGCTTTCTTACCTGGTCCATTAAGAAAGTCTTTAATTTGTAGAGTTACAAGGGAAGGTGGAATACCACTTTTGCTGTCTATTTCTCCAGGTACTGTCTGCAGCCAAACTGTGCAGTAATCAAGGGCTTCAGGCAGAGTCTTCCCAGGATCTGAAGTGACAAAATTGAAATTAAAAATGTCAATTACATCTCATTTTGGTGTAAGACTTTCAGCTGATAAACATGGGGGAAAATGGTTATTTTATGTAACCTTCAATGATTTATGTGCTTGTACATAGTCAGTAAACAAAACTTGTCTGGAGAGACGCTCTCTCTGTACAATGACGAATGACAATGAAACCGTGTTTTCTAGAACTAGGACAAAAAGGAAAAGACATTTTAAATGTTAACTCATATCATTTTTGAATGAAGGTAAACTTTCTGTACTCTGAACTGCTGACTGTTAACAGCTGAATAGTTAGATTTCTTTTATTTTTTTTAATGGGAAGTTGGAAACAAATTAAAGAGAAAAAGGGCAACCTTTTCAGCTTAAAAAAAAGGCATATAAGATGTTCAAAGATGCAGTGGATTAGTACTACACAGGGCTTATTTGATCTGTTTCAGAGTTTACTGACATGACAATCACTTTTTACTGCTCAGCTTTTGAAGTTAACTTCAGTAGCTTTCCCATAACCTTCTTTAAATGGCAAAAATTGGTCAATCTTTTATTAGTCTCAATTATGACTAAAACTTGACTTTTTTCTGTTTTGACCTTTTCTATTAATTACTGAGTAGCTTTTAATTTTTTCTAGTTAATATTGTATATTTTTTTAAAGTATTTTTTAGCTGTTGGTAATGGCAAACGGAATTTGCTTTTTAATGCTTTGCAATCTAGTTTTTATTGAAATGGCTCTTTAAATAAAAACGACTGCTGTATTTTGGCATACAAAGTAGTAGGCTTTTTTAGAACTTCTAGATATTCACAGTTTTTCTTTAGTTTCAATATTGCTTTACTCTCTGTGTTTTAATGGCCTCTGAATGTCAATTTTATAGGGATGTTCTTGCCATAGAGTCCATCTACTCCATTTTTAGTCAATTTGAAATTTGTTATTAAAGTGTTATTTATTTTGGGTTTTATTGATTGGATTTCTTTCAAAACAGCATATACATACAGTGTATTATATTTAACATATGGTCATATAGTATTGTTGTCATATGTGAACTGGGCATATAAATTCTGCCTTGGAATTTGTATTTCTTGACCTTATCATCTGATCCTTATGAAATTTGGCACATATGAACCTTTATGTGATTTCAAAGAAAATACTGAAAGCGATTGATCGTGACATTAGATCTATGTGGTAAAGATCAAACATTAAGCTAGTGCATTCTTCTCTTTTTATATGATCCATGAATTGAAAGCAGTGAGTATATGCATAGTAGATACATTACACTGTAATATTATACTGTTCTTGCCTTCAAATATAATGGTCGAGTCTGGTGAAACAATGGCAAGTCTATTGCTGGTAGGATCTATAAACAGTTTGTAGGAGCTACATAACCTGCCAGGATCCAAGTGTCTATTTCTAGGGTGTCACCTATAGCCACCACCAATAGGCAGTTATGATCAAGTAAGTGGTACTGTGCCAGACCTACATGAAGAGACATAATTCTTTGTCTTGAAGAGAATACAATCTCAAGAGAGAATAATGATCTAACAGAGAAAATAGATGTAAGTGATGTAACTAAATAATAAACAGATGAATAAACTGCTATGGAAATATTAATATGATGTGTAAAAAACTGGCAAGTAAACCTTAGGATGATAAACATACAAATTATTGAACTCACATATGCAAACTTGTATGACAGAAAAGGGATATCATTAATATAGAGTTCATATAATCAACATAGATACTAATAGTAAAATGGGTACAGGACAAAATAAACAGTTAAATGAAAATTAATAAGCAAAGAAATATGCCATTTGGTTATAATGGCATATAAACATTTAAAAATATAAACATTAAAAGATACCAAATCTCAGAAATAAAGAAAATAATCTTTTAAAATAAGTAAAATTTTTTACCTATCAGATAGGCCAAGACTGAAAAAAATTATAATGTCTGTATAATATATACATGCACACTCCCTGCAAATTTTTAATCACAGCAAAAACTAGAAAACAACCTACCCATCCAATAATGTTTAAATAAACAATGGTAATCCACACAATTGTTTAAAAGAATCAAGAAGATCGGCATGTATATTGATACAAGACAGCTATTTTATATTGTTGATAGTAAAGAACAAAGCAGGTTAAGAATCTTTTCATTTATTGATCATTAAAGATTCCTCTCCTACAAGATACTTATTTACCTATTTTTCTATTGGGTTTTTTTCCTTGCTGATTTGTAGTAGCACCTTTTATATTATGGGTATTATTAACGTTTTGTTTGCCATATGTAGCCAATGTTTTCTCTTGGTATGTTAGTTGTATTTTAGCTATATTTTGATGCTTTTTTGCATGCATACATTTTTTTAAATAGATGTGCTGAAAAATCTATTAACTTTTATTCTATGGATTTATCCCTAGGAAATTATGCATTTTCCTAAAGTTTCTTGAAGTATTTTTAAGATTTTATTTTTACCTTTAGCTATTTAATCCTTCTGGAGAGCATTGTTTTATGAATAGCAAAAATCTGCTGAGCCTCACTATTAATCAAGCATATATAGATAAAATACAATTTTTCACCAGTCAGATTTACATAAATTAAAAAGATTGATAATATGTGGAAAAGGAGGAGAAATGGATCCTTCCTTGTATGGTGGATAAGAGTGTATATATAAATACAGTATTTTTGCATGGGCTGGGGAGAGGGTTGAAAGTGTCTACCAAAATTCTAAATAGCCATGCCCTTGCAATTAGAAAGGCCATCATTACCACTCTATCTTAAAGAAATATTTAAGCATTTTAAGGGTATTTGATGTCCTCCCTCATCAACGTATAGATGGGGTTGGCAGGGAGCAGCACATTCTGATAATGCAAAAGAGAGTTTTCCAAGTAGGGGAGATAAGTTTTATGCAGGTTTCTTCTCTTTTGGTACAAGTTAGAGGGCCTAGTCATCTGGCCCCAGCCCAGGGCAATTACAGGGGAATATAACTTAACAGAGATAAAATAAATGAACTGGCAAAAGTAGGATGGAGAATAAGAACTGGAATTAAAGAAAATTAATAGAAAAATTCAAGAAAAAGTCTAGGAAATTGATTCAAGGAAATCAAAATTTCAGTGACTTTTCCCCAACAATATATGACTGATTTAATGATATTTTTGGTTTAATACTGCACACAACTGGCTTGAAAAGTACAGCTGTATTTATAGGGCTGACCAAACATAACAACTGAAATGAGAAAAATCCAGGGAAGCACAGGTTACATGACTGATGAATACTGAATGTATATGACAGCTGGTGGCTACACTCCCAGTTTTGGCTAAGATCTCTACTTTGGAAATGCTGTAGTCATTGTGGTTAGAAGAAGCAGCATTAGTAACAGAAAGGTATGTCAGAATCTCAAAGAAATAGTTGAGGTTTGCACAAGAATCACTCTTTAGTCCCTTATGTTCTCTTAACCAATTTTCTTTTCCATACTCAGCAACACCTATTGATTTGAGGAGAAGCAGCTCTCAAAAAGAATACTCTCTTTCTGTTGCTAATGACCACATTCATACTGTTGTTCCAAAGCCAATGAAACAGGAGAAAGTCATATATTAGGAGAGAGTGTGGGAAGTGGGTTAGAACAAACGACAAACTGTTCATTGCCATAGATCTTGTTCAAAGTCAGAATTCACTTCAATAAGATATCACTATTGACAAAGTTATATTTGTTTTTCTTCTGGTTAGTTAACCCAGCCTCCTGAAGAAGCTACTTCATCACCTCATGTCACTAGGATCACTCACAGAGATAACTCCGAAGGTCTGAGGCCCGTTCTTGGGGAGATAGAGGTAATATTGGCTTGCAGAGACTTGAGTCATAACGTATCCTTTGTGCTTGTAGATTACTTTGCTCTTCTTCACAAAACCTCCATTTCACTAACTGCATGGAAGTGAGGCAGGGCAGGGACCTGGGCCAAGCAAGCATCATGATTAACTTTTCTCGCTTGTGATGAAAAGTGCTGAGATATAAACAGTACAAAAAGAACAAGAGCGACCCCATCTTAAGGCTAAGATTCCATTTTCAAAAGCAGAGAGTTGAGGAGTAAAATTCCTAATGTATTCTCTGCAGGGCAGGCAGTCTTAACTGATACGTCCCCACTGCTTGAGGGTAACCACTATCTTGAAGAACAAAATTAATAAATCCCTTGTGTTGGGTTTATTTAGCAAAATTAGCTGGAGGACTGATAATAAAGGAAAGGAGACCTGGTGTCTCTCACCAGAGATAAACATCTTGACACCACAAGACAAGCCTATGCCCAACAACCTCTCCTCTGCCCTTTGCCCCATTCTTGAAAGCCTTAAAGGACAGAATCCCCAAACTTTCAGTGCACCTCCTCTCTAAGGATGCTGACACTTTCTTTAAATGCGTACTGTCAAATAAAACTTTCTCACTGCTCAAATTACTGTTTTGTCTCTTCGTTATTTCGTTTTATTTCCAAGTGTTCACTCTGTCTCTGCTTTACTCCTGACAAATAGGAAGGGGCTGCTGAGAGCTCGGATCTGGGCCTGCATGTTTCTGTGCCCTGGGTGACCTGGATGGAGCTGCCGCTGTGCGATCCGCTCTTAGTAGCCTGCTGAAAATCTCTTTTCTTTGAGAAGCTCCCAAAACTTAATGTCAGTCCATCCTGTGCTCCGTGGCTCCCCCAGATCCTGGAATGGTAAGAGCTAGTCCCCATGCCGTTCAGATCCAAGGGGACACAGGACGCCAGGTGACCCTTGGCTTCAGGAGTTGGCAAGGGAATCTGCCCTAGGCCGAGAACTTTCCCTCTGCACTTTCCTGTTCTCTGCTGCTTGCAAAGCAGCTGCCATTCCCTGCTGCTCTTGCTTTAGTGAATTCCTTCCTTACCTACACTTGTCTGACCTGTTCGAGAATTGTTTCTCGCCCAGAGTCAAGAACCTTCCCCCTTCCAGGCTGAGGTTTCTCCTAATGCTTCACTTAGTGCGCAGGGAGAGACCTCCCCAGACGCAGCTGCCTGGCAACAGAAGGTCTTCTTCTGAATCTGATAAAAGTGGTCTTTGTAGTGCTGCTCATTATTATGTTTTAACCCTGAGTAAATATTCACAGTTAAGTATGTCTTTGCTCAACATATATACAATGGACTAGTGCTTAGCCAGAAAAAAGAATGAAATCTTGCCATTTGTGACAACATGGATGGACCTAGATGGTATTATGCTAAATGAAATGAAAGAGAAAGATTTATATGTAGAATCTAAAAAAATAACCAAACAAAACAGAACTAGACTCATAAGTACAAACAACAAACTGGTAGTTGCCAGAGGGGAGAAGGGGGGGAGGATGGGCAAAATACATGAGGGGGAGAAAGAGGTACAAACTTCCAATTATAAAATAAATAAGTCATGGGGATGAAAAGTAAAGTATAGGGAAAACAGTCAATAATACTGTAATAACTGTGTGGTGACAGATGGTAACTGTACTTATTGAGGGAGAATTTAGTCAAATCACTATGCTGTATACCTGAAACCAGTATTAAATATCAACTATACTTCAATAAAAATTTTGAATTACATAAAATATAACATGATTTGGCATAACCAACTCAAAATGAAACTTGGAAAATGAACTTACTTTCTTTGCAATCTTCTACTTAACAATAAAAAAAACTGTTTTCCAAGCTCATATAAAACAGCTACTACAGATTTTGTTAGTTTTATTATTACTCTGCTTTGTTCTACTATGTGGCAGGATACTTCTTTCTCATAATAAGTTGAATGCTTACTAAGGTCCCGCTGAGAAGACATTTTCCCATAGATTTCAGTGATAATTTCCTCATTTCAAGATGGATATAACACTAAATGAAGTCCAGTTACTTTTACACCAGATAACATGCAGACATGTTTTCATTTCTTTTGCCATATGAAAAAAGAATTTTGAATTTTAAAAAGCCTATTGCCATAAGAATCTACTGTTTGAAAGCTAAATATCATTTGTAAAGAGAATGAGGTGAGCCTCTAAACCAACATAATTTTCTTCCTCACTCTCCTCTATCTTCCCTAACAGTTAATCAACCACAGGTTTCCAAAAGAGCTGATAATCTGTGCCTCTTTCTGCTTTCTCTTAGCCACTTTTCTGCTCAAGAACACCTGTATAAGTAAACTGGTTAAGGAAAAGCTGAAATAGTTATTTTCCCTGGGAGTCCCAGGCAGTTTTTTTTGTGGCAGATACAAGTAACTATAGTCACATTTTTGACCCTTTGACTCAATTTGCTCGTGATATCCTTCCTTGTCTCTTACATTTCTGTGGAAAATGAATGCTAACTTAAATATGGAGCAATGTCAAGGAAACAAAATTTTCCCATGGTGGAGAGTTCTTATAAACTTGTGTTACCAGAAAAAGTCATACTAATTGAAAGTTGGGGACAGCCCTGAAAAATAAACTTTGATAATTAGATTTTGGTCTATCTCATTTCAACCATGTTTTCTTCAGTAAATAGTTTGTCATCTTACTCCTGGTATTAGCTTCTTGCTGTACTAATCTGACCTTGTTGCCATTTGCAATCCTGGGTAACAAAATCTTGCTCAATATTATCAACCTCTGAAATTACATCATGCTTTAATTTCTAGTCCTACTGATGCTAATGTTAGTATTACTGATGATTACAGTTAAAATTAATGTGTCCCCTGAAGTACCATTGTAGATTTAAACTTCAGTAACTTTTTGCTTTGATGTTATATTCCAATGTATTTTCTTTCTGACAACAGTATATGATAAAAATATCACAAATTCCTCAGAAGCATAAAATATATGTTGGGTTATGTAGCACCACAAATAGCCTCAAGATTTACTTTGCTCTCCATTTTATCACTTCCAGAAAGTCCAGAAGGATCTACCATTTGGTTTTCTTAAAAAGAAATAACAGACTGTTATGTTTTACTCACTTTCCTGGAAATTCTTCAGTGACGTGTTGTGGGTTACAGGCACACTGAAGCCTGCCATAGTTAGTGAACCCAGACATGTCCCAGGTTGCCACAGAAACAAAGCAGCGTCTATGGTTGTTTTGGAACATTGGTACTCTTTGGCTTGAGGTACACAGGGTTGTCATGTGTATGAAATAGCATTTAAGTGATTATGGATGAACTCTTGAGGGACACTGGCAGGTGATATGACACTATCTTACAGAAGAGGTCTGTGAAATAGTTTGTCACTAACCCAGGAGTTAGGTAAAACAGCCTTACTTTCATGGAGCTTCCTTCATTTTGTTCTATAGGAGGGTTTATACCTGTTTACAACAAAGGAGAAAATTCAAGGTAATGAAAAGAATGTGAACTTTGGAGGTAGACAGATCTGGGTATTAAGTCCTAACTCTTCGAATGAGTAAATTTAACTTCACTAAATCCCAGTTTATTTCCAAAATGGGGATAATGAACTAAATTGTGGAGTTGTTGACAATGTCATATTAGATAATATATGTCATGTGGTTTGTATGGGACATGTCAAGATAAGAGTTGAATAAACAGTCACTATTTTGTTTCTTAAACACAAACTAAGCAAAACTGGAGTGTGTGGTATGTCTTTTAAATGTCTGCTCTTTCAAGCTTTTCGGTTTTTTAATTTAAAAAAATCTTTTTTTTTCGGTGATCTAAAAGAAAAGGAACATAAAAGATAAAAAATAAAAAGCTTTGTTTATACCCAATTTGAAATTTAAAACTAGTAGTAAGCGTATTTATATTTAATTTTGAAAATAATAGTCCTTGAAGTTTGAAATACTGGTCAACATATTTTACTTCCCTATTAAACACTTCTGGCTCAGGAGAATTTTAGACGTGACAACTTCCCTGTGCTTTGGTTCTGATAATTATCAAAATTATATTCTTACCTTCTCTCCTATGCCTTAGAAATACTTGGCCTACATATGAATCAAAGAAGTAAATTATCTGCAAGCCAAAAGAGACTGTTTCATTTAGTAAAGTAGAAGTTAGAGACTCCTTTTATGAAGCTGTCTGGGTATATCAACCTTTATACAAAGAAGAAATTGAAATGACATTTAAAATAATTTACAAGTAAACATGGTGAGTGCATCAGGATTTCGATTTCACACAGCTTTCTTTTTTGAAGATCAAGCAGCTAGCCAGAGTAGGGAGGGAGAAAATAACCAAGGAGGAATCAGGGTAGTAGGTAAGGGCTTAGACATGCCCTTGCCCCCTTCCTCTCTCTTCACTGACAAGATGTTCCTACATGGTCCTTTAGCTTTAATCCTTTTATGCGCAGCCAAGAATACAACAAAGGTTTTTCTTAAAAGAATCTGAATCAAATTTAAAGGAAAGCACTGTGGGAGGATCCCTTGTACTAGATCTATTTGCCTCTTCATAAAATTGATGTTTTTAAAGCTCCAAAGGGGCTTCTTTCAGAAGTCATGGTTGTGCCTGGTTTTGGCTATGCTCAGTGGGTGGGAGTGTAATTGAAATACATGAGAGGTCACTATCCTAGCTGTCACTTTCGGACCATGTAATACGTAAAAGGCAAAGCTGTAGGCTTACTGAATTTCTTATATTTTTTCCATATTTCTTTGATCCTTAGGTGAAATGACTATCTTTCTCTTTTTGTTTTTAAATGTAGCCACAGAAGCAAATGTAGTCCATGAGGCCCTTACAACACCTGCAAATTAGATCCACAAAACAGTAAAAATTCACATCGGGATAGTAAAATAAACCAGGAAACCAAGAAACCAATTCTAAATTGCTCTGGATGTAAGGTAAGTGTCACCGTCTCCCTGCTGGTACCCAGGCATTCTAGCTACTGCAGAAGCACCTTTTCCCATCCTCTGCACTCTGCATCTCTTTACCATGTGAAGGGAAGAAGAGATGATTTACTGGTTTGAAATCCCAAACCTGGACCCCATAGGAAAAGGAAGAGGAAAGCATTGAAGTGGCTGGTGGGATGTGTGATCATCAGTGCCCATTAGCAATTACTTTCAGAACCAAGGGTTCCATATCTTGCTAGAAGTACATTCTTTCTCCTTAATGATGCTAACCAGCAGCTAATACATGAAATATCATTTCAATGAATTCCTTTTAATTTACTTTCTATACTGTTTTGTAGTCTTCTTGATCTCTTTCCTATTTGACTGTTTTCATGTTAAATTCTAATGTAGGTTTCTGATGTTTTGCAGGACAACATTTTATTAAAATTCAGTGCAAGTAAACACAGGGTGCTGCCAGGAAAAAAAATGTAGCCATATATTTCGAAGGAAGATCAACTTGATTCCAACTGTAAGCCATTTTTCTGCTCTAAGCAAAACCTGGGTTCTGTAACACTGAAAGCCAATCCAGTGGCTTTACATAATTCTTCTCATTTTTCATTCAGTTTTAAATAAATGTTGATAATTAAAATGGTTATCAAACCAGGTCACTAATCTTTTCCTCATGTTTAAAGGGAAAGACTATTAAGCTCTCCCTTCTACTGCTAGTAAGTACCAACCTACAGTTGAATATTTTATGGTTCTATGGCATTTCATAAATATTATCTCATTTGCAACTCATATTAAACCATTAAAATACAAAGATCAGGTGTTATTATACCCATTTTAGAGGTAAGAAAACGAAAGCACCTATTTAGTTATTTGCATAAAAAGCCTTGGCATTAGAGCCAAGACTCAATGTCAAAATTTCTGATTTCAATTCCAATACCTTTCCCCATACATTAATTCTCCCCACTGGCTAGGTCACTTATTTAACTTTGTCACCACAACTCTCCCTGAATGATGATGTATTAGAGTGCCTCTCGTTTAAGAGAACTTCTTACTTGCTGATTCCTGTCAAAGTAATAATTTCATTTCATATTATTGGCCAGCAAAAAATGTTCCCAGCAGCTATATTTTCAGATAAATGTTCAAGTTGTTATGATTATGACATTAAAGTCACAGGTTAATTCTAAGCCTTTCCAGCAACATTAGCAAAACGTTTAATTCTAAAGAGACATGTAATTCAATCCTCTTAAAGTCACAATTGCTAAATGAAATCAAGCTATGATTTATGAGGTGTAAGAAGCCATTTATGATTTTTCAACTGTTGGTTTACTCAAATGTCTTTGGCACATTTTCTGCAGACCTATTCATCAAAAGGTAAAGAAGCCAATTACTGTAACTGACAATTTTTAAACTATACAATAGCTATAATTGCACTGAATGATGTGAATTGTTTTTTGGTTGATTATAACCACTATTTTAAAATCAGCCTAAAGGTATTATCAATGATGATAAAAGCAACACCGGCAACATTAATATTCATTGAGCCTTGTGCTACACACTTAGCTGTCGTCTCAGGATTGCTACCTGTATTATCTTCATATGATAGACAAAGAACTGAGGATAAGAGAGGTTAAATAACTTGCCTAAAGTCACACAGCTGTAAGTAGCAGAGCTGGAACTCCATGTTTGTCTCTTAGTTAGACCTGCAATTGTTTCATATTTGAAACATTTATAAAACTTTTAAATGCAGAAAGTGTCCCATACTAGACATACCACATTGTTGATGCTTCTGTGCTGCACAGAAGTGTGTTATAACCTATTTTTTCAATATGATACATTCTAATTAACTTTAATTTCTGTATTTTAGTTTAGTTGATGCTTCAAAGCTTAGAATAATGTAAGAAGTTGCAAGGGGGAAGAAGCAATTGTTTCAAATTGGTTTGTTAGTTCCTAGCACACATTAGTGAGTAATGAGATACTAGACTAACTGATTGAACTAAGGAAGTGTGGGGGTTAGTTAAATTCTCTCAGAATGGTTCAACTCCTTCATAATTGACCAGATGGCACAGCCATTTCTTCAAAAACAAACAAAAAGCCCCAAACAAATAAGAAGAAAAATGACTTTTGAAGCTGCTTGGGCTACATAGTCAAGATATGAGGCAATCTGAAATCTGGACTCCATTACCTTAAACAAAACAAATACCAATTTTTAAATATTTATAAACACAACTAATAAGATTATGTTAAAAACAGCTACATACATCTTTATTTAAATGAGAACTGCCAATAATACAGCTGCTATACATAAAGGTGCTGGCAGATCTCATTTCTGTTAGAGGTTGCTCCAGGTGAGAAGGCATAGAAAAGCCCACTGCCATACTATTTTAGTGTTTTAAAAAGAAACCTGTTAACTCATAGATGTATTATCTACCTGGACAAGATGGAAAACTATTTATAGGTTATGAATATAATTGTCATAAAAGAAATTCAAGTCGATAATTTAGTGTTTAAGTAATCTGCCATTTTCAAATTGTGTAAATAGCTGACATAATTTAAGATGACTAAATTATGCAGGTTGGGGGTAATAATTTTTTAATAACATTTTCAAAATTATAAGCAATTTTCATCATTTCTATTTCACTTCAGATTTCTAAAACTGATGTAGGTACAGATACAAATACAGATTCTGTTTATCATCTATCTATTCTAGGTAAGCATCTCATATAGAATTTAGGCTTTTTAATATATGTGTATAAATGGTATATAACACACACATATGAATATATGTCAGTTACATGCACTGTGAAGACTGATCAACATGAGGGATGAGTCACAGCATTTCCTCTCCAACTTGTCTTTATAATAAATGAAAGGACATCCACAAGGAACACATATAGAGAACATTATTACCCCCTTTTTAGTAACTGGGCATGTTCTTTGCTTAAGGGTGACAAGGGAAGAATCAAGTTAATGCTGACAACTCCCTGGGAGCAGTTATTGTTCATTACAATATATTTAATTGATCTGTGTTCACAGATGTAAAGATATTAAAGTATCACTTTTGGAGGAAATCCTATTTTAAGTTTCTCAGAAAAGCATGTCTTGGCTAATGGACTAGATAATGTTTTTATTACTTTAAAGTTGAAAAATTTCTGGTAGCAGAAATTGGAATAAACTCACTACAGCCTAATAGCTCATACAGTTTACAATGAAAAACTTGAAAAAAAAAATACCTGAGGACTCTGAAAATAAACAAGACTGCAAGAAAAAGTCTATGGTATTTTCAGGAAAATAGGCTAAAACATTTTTATAAAACATAAAAGGCACTAATTAATCACAAAAATCAAATTTCTTTAAAATATAAAAAGTAAACAAGAATAATGCAGAGTGGGCAGGGGAATCAAATTTGTGGATTTAACCCACACACTAGTAAGTTTCTCATTGTGCTTTGTTTTTCCTCTTTCCTTTTACAACTATGTCTTGAGAATGAGTCTTAAATTGTGGTGCAATGTGGCAAGAACAGCCAAAAGTCCAACAGAAACCCTGACTGGGAAATAAGGCTCCTCTGATTTCAAGACTGTTTTATCCCAAGGATGGGGGTGTGGGGTGTGTGTGTGTGTGTGTGTGCGCGTGTGCAATGGCTATGCTATGGTGACAGTGACATGAGTATTTGTGACTTTAGAAGGTGTTATGTTTCATGAGTTATAAAGGTAAGCACACTTGAAATGAATGGAAATATAGAATTTCTCAGAAGAGAAATAGAAACTACAAAAAAGAATCAAATGGAAATTTTAGAACTGAAACATTCAGTAGAAATTATCCAATATGAAAAACAGAGAAGGGAAAAATAAAAAGAAACGAATATGAGGGATCTGTGGGATAATTTTAAAGAGCTTAACACTGGAGTCCCAAGAAGGGAGGAGAAAGATTGGTGGAGGAAGATTAAAGAAATAATAGCCAAAAAGTTTTAAATTTAGTTTAAAAAACATTTATTTACAGAGTCAAGAAGCTTGGAGAACCTCAAACAGGATAAATTCAAAGAAATCAAGCCCAGACACATCATAATCAACCCACAGAAAACTAAAGGTAAAGAAAAAAATCTTGAAAGCAGCTAGAGAAAAACAACACATTACATATATGGAAAAACAATGACTTTAATTACCATGGGTTACTCAACAGAAACCATAGCGAATAGAAGACAGAACAGTATCTCTAAAGTGATGAAAAAATGTCAACCCAAAATTCTATATCCAGCGAAAATATCCTTCGAGAATGAAAGAGAGAGAAAAAAATACTTTCAGATGATGGGAAACTAAGAGAATTCATTGCCAGCAGGCTTTCTCTAAAAGAAATACTAGTGGAAGTTTTAAATGCTGAAGGAAAATGTATCAGAGGAAAACTTGGAACTTCAGGAAAGGCTCTGAACATGGTAAATACCTGGGATATACACAATATACTAGTTTTTTCCTCTTTAGTTCTTTAAAATATGTAAGATTATTTAAACAAAGATCAAAATCTTATCTGGTAGGTTTCCAATATAAGTAGATGTAATATATACTTTTAACATAAATGGGGAAGGTTAAGGGTCCTATATGACTGTTAAGGCTTTTACATTTTCCTTGAGGTGATAAAATTATTAGTGCTAAACAGACTGTGAAAGATTAAGCATGTATGTTGGAAACCCCAGGGCAACCAATAAGATATATTACAAAGAAATACAGCTAAAAAGCAAAGAGATAAATAGAATATGAAAAATTATTCTGAATTGCAGCTAGCACTGGATCTACTACTATTGAAAAATAAATACATTTGAAGAGTGGTCCTATTTCATTCCTTTGTATCCAAGCAGTTTTCCTTAAACCATCCACCTAAATGATACTGTTTTTCTAAATTTCTATTCTGGAAGTTATAGCTCTTAACTTGTTTACGTGTTTCACATCCCTCCATGTTGTGAGGATCCATATTATGCTAAATTTCATCATCAATCATAATGAGTGTAATTATTAAATGAAGAGAGGTACCTCCAGGCAGAAACTGGGTCTCATTACTAGTTCCTCAGAATCTTCAACATGGGCTTCCAGCGTTCAAATGGAATGAATGAATGTTTTCAAAGTATGTTTGATGTCAACTTGATTGTAAATGATGTTAGGGTAATTATTATTTTAAAAACCATGTCAATAAGTTAAAGTAGGCACCTTGAGATAGTACACTATATTCTGACAATGCTCAAAGGAGTTTTAGTATTTGCTTTCAAGGTCTTCACTGCAGTCTCCTCAATATGTGAAATGAAAATAATCTTCATAATTTAGTGTTAAAATTTTCCCATTTCCTAGTATCACCCACAGCTATGCTTTAACAATGAATAAAGCCCATGATCAAGTACCTCTTACTATTTTTAGGAACCTAATAAATTAGAGAATCATAATCTCTGAGAAGTCTCATGTATATGAATTCTTTTGTAATGTTCTTACAGTTTCCTTAATAATTAAAGAGTTAAATAAGATCTTTGACATGTTAATTTTATATTTATATAACAATTGTTTTTTTTAATTAACCTCTAAATATACAAGTCTTTTTAAAGAGTGAAATAAAAACCTTTGTTTACTTTTAGTTCCATATGATTTCCATACAAAGGAACATGAACACAGGTAGTAATGCTTTATGACTTCCCTAGGAAACAGTAAACAATTAATTACAAACCACACTATGTTAGAATTGTTTTACAATCAAATATTTTTGTCCTTTCAAAAAAGAAACCCATTATATCCATAACAACCTCAGGTATGTCTCACATGCTGAAATGGGACAATCATTGAGAAGCACATATATGCACTGCAATCATTAGCAGTTGGCTGCCATTTGAGTTACTTTATAGAAAAGTATTAATTTTAGTATCAAGAAATATAGAAGAAGGGCATACAAAATGGCAGCTAGGAAGATCCTGAAATCACCTCCTACATCAGACACGCCAAATATACAGCTACATGTGTGTCATTTCCCTCTGAATAAGATCTGAAAACCAGATGTTCTGTTCTCTACAACAAAGGATAAAAGAACTCTGAGATGGGTAGAAGAAGCAAAGACATGGTCTTGGAAAAAACCCCACCCTTGCATGGCAACACACAATAGAGAGGCATTACCCCAGACAGGTGCTTCTTCTGGAGGACGGCTGTGCCCCACATTGGGCATACCAGCCCCTGGGATCTGCACCAGAGAGACAAGTTCCCAGAATGTCTGGCTTGTAAAACCAATGGGGCTGATGTCTGGAGGGTCCCAAAGTGCTTTAAGTAACTAAAATCCCCCTCTTTGAGGGCTTGTGTGGGATCTTGTTTACCCTGAGACCCAGGGAACAAACTAGTTTGAAAAGTGCCTAGACAGTACATGACAGAGATTCAATGCTGATCTTGGGGCATTAGCTAGAGGGCCAGGGGACAGTTGAGATGTTCCCTGAAGATGGGGGCATTGGCAGATGCCACTGTTGCCCTCTCCACATATCCTACTGGCACAGCCAACAAACTCACTCTCCTACCACCTGGCTGGGGCAGGTGCAAGCGAGCAGTAAAAGCACTTGCTGAGCCCAGAGAGCAGAGGTGTATGCTTTGCTCCCCTGTGCTGGGGCTGGGGCTAGAGCATGAATGGTTGTAGAGTTCTTCTGCTCCCTAGCTGAAGTCTGTGAGCATGGATGTGGCAATACTCCTCACCCCCCAGCTGAGGCTGGCGAAAATGAGTGCTTGTTGAATTCTCCCTTTCCCAGTCTAAACCTGGTATGTCACACAGACAGGGCACTCTCCTGCAATGCTGAAGCCCAAGGTCATGAGCTGTCAGAACACTTTCCAAGTACATTTCTGAAGCCAGAGATCATGTGTCACCCTCTACATCCTCCAGCTACCATGCTAAGACCAGTGGGTATGCACAATCCAGAGGGGACAACCCTTGATTGCCTGGCCATGGTGGCCAAAGGGCTAGTGTTCCAGAGCTCCACAGGGCTGTACAATCAGAAAGAGAGTCTTGGCAGGCCACTACCCCCTGGGCACCACACAGACAGCAGGCTGAAACACAACCCCAGCCTTCCTGAGAAAAAGGCCTACTTACTTAGCCTGAAGCCTCAGGCTGAGAGACAGGCTTCAGATTTTCCACACATACAGAAGTAAAGGAGGTGCTCCCAGGGAATATAAGCAGGGAGGTGCTGTCCTTGCATACCCCCTTAGCCTTGCTAAAGCTCAAAGAAACTTCCTAGGAGATAGCCTATACACTCATCTGGAGCCCGTTTTTGCAATTGTTGCCCAGGGATAATCTCCAGATCTCCTGGGTGACAACAGCAGGATTAACATTGCAGTCCCACAGGACTGTATATAGTTCTATACATTAAAAGCTGCTGCCTGAGTATCTGGCTTCTGGCTTCCAGTCACCTGAAACTACATGCTAAATGAGACTCCTCCCCTTAGATCACTGACAGTTCTTGGCACATCATCAACACTGGGGGCACATCAAAATTAAATCAGGATGTTTAGACAATCTCAAAGCTTCAAGAGACCATCAAGAGCTAGGACAAGTTTGACAAGAAAGATCATCACCTAAACAAGGTCATTTCATCAAGATTAAGAAGCAGCTCTTTCATCTAATATATAGAAGCACAGAGAGTGAAGCATACTGAAGAAAAAGAGAAATATGTTCCAAACTAAGGAACAAGATAGAACCTCAGAAAACAACCTTAATGACAGGCAAGTGATTTACCTGATAAAGAATTCAAAGTAATGGGCATAAAGACACTCAAAGAAATTGTGAGAGCATGGACAAACACAGTGAAAACAGTAAGAAAGTACAAAACAGAAGTTAAAAGAGCTGAAGAATACAAGAGCTAATCTGAGAGATACACTAGTAGGGTTAAACAGCAGACTGGATGAAGTAGGAAAACAGATCAGTGAGCTGGAAGATAAAGCAATGGAACTCACCTAGACAAAGCAGTGGAAAAAAAAATTACAAAATCAGGATGACTTAAGTGAACCATAAGACAACATCAAGTGGAATAACATTTGTAATATAGGGGTCTCAGGAGGGGACTGAGAGAGAGAAAGGGATAGAACACTTACTTGAAAAAATAATAGTTGAAAAGTTCCCTAATCTAGAGAAGGAAATAGATATCCAGGTCCAAGAAGCCCCGAGGTTCCAAATAAGATGAACCTAAAGAGATACATTGTAATTAAAATATCAAAAGTCAAAGGTAGAGAATCTTAAAAGCAGCAAGAGAAAAACAAATTGTAGCAAACCCCACAAAGCTATCAGATTTCTCCACAGAAATTCTGCAAGTCAGAAGAGAGTGACATGATATATTCAAGAGTGATAAAAGGAAAAACCTTCCAACCCAGAATACTTTACCTGGAAATGTTATAATTCAGATTTGAAGGCCAGATAAAGAGTTTTCCAGACATGCAAAAGCTAAAGGAGTTTATCACTGCTAAGTTAACCTTATAAGAAATGTTAAAGTGACTTCTTTAAGCTGAAAAGAAATGGCACTAATTAATAATAAGAAAACATATGAAAGTAAAAATCACAATAGAAAAGGTGAACATATAGTAAGGGAAGTGGATTAATTACTTATAAAGCTATTTAAAAGGTTAAAGGTCAAATTTAAAACTACAATATCAGTTAAGGGATACATAAAATAAAAATATGTAGAAGTGAAATAAAAACATAAAATGTAGGGAAGGAAAGTAAAAATGTACTTTTGGAATGTGCTCAAATTTAAGTTGCTATCAAATTGTACAGACTGTTATAAGTATATGATAATATACTTGAACTTCAAAATAACGACAAAAAAAGAACTTATAATAAATATACAAAAGAAACTTAGACATCTAAATATAACAGTAAAGAAAGTAATTAAACCATAAGAAGACAGAAAGAGGAAAAGAAAGGAACAGAGAGGAATTACAAAAACAGCCAGAAAACAACAAAATGGCAAGAAGTACATACCTATTAATAATTACTTTAAATGTAAATGGACTAAACTCTCCAAGCAAAAGACACAAAGTGCCTAAATGGGTTAAAAAAAAAAACCCAAGACACATCTATATACTTCCTACAAGAGACTCACTTGAAAAGTAAGGACACACATAGACTGAAAGTGAAGGGATGGAAAAAGATATCTGATGCAAATGGAAACAAAAAGAGGCCTGGTATAGCTATACTTATATCAGATATAACAGATTTTAAAACAAAGACTGTATTAAAAGATGAAGAAGGGTACTACATAAAGATAAAGGGGTCAATCTGGCAAGAAGACATAACATTTTTAAATACATATGCATTCAACATAGGAGCACTGAAAATACACAAAGCAAATATTAACAAACCTAAAGGGAAAAAATGAATGCAACACAGTAATAGAAGGAAATTTTTACCACCCCACTTATATCAATGGAAAGGTAATCCAGACAGGAAAAACTGGCCTTAAACAATACATTAACCAGAAGGACTTGATAGACATATAAAGAATATTCCAAACAGAAGCAGAATACACATTCTTCTGAAGTGCACACTAAACATTCTTCAGAATAGTTCACATGTTAGGACACAAAACAAGCCTCAATAAATTCAAGAAGATTGATATCGTAACTTTACACCTAATGGAACTAGAAAAAGAACAAGCAATGCCCAAAGTTATCAGAAGTTAGGACATAATAAAGATCAGAGCAGAAATAATTGAAATAGAGACTAAAAAGACAAAAGAATAGATCAATGAAATAGAGACTAAAAAGACAAAGAATAGATCAAAGAAACTAAAAGCTGATTCTTTGAAAAGATAAACAAAATTGACAAACCATTAGTTAGACTCACCAAGAAAAAAAAAAGACCGGGGGCTCAAGTAAATGAAATCAGAAATGAGAGATGTTAAAACTGATACCACAGATACACAAAGGACCATAAGAGACCACTGTGAATAATTATTTGCCAACAGATTGGACAACTCAGAAGAAATGGATAAATTCCTGCAAAAACACAATCTTCCAAGAACTAAACTATGAAGATATAGAAAATCTCAATAGACCAATTACTAGTAAGGAGATTGAATTAGTAATCAAAAACATCCCAACAATCAAAATCTCAGTACAAGATGACTTTACTGGTGAATTCTACTAAATGTTCAAAGAAGATTTAAGATTTAACACCTATCCTTCTCAAAATCTTTCAAAAAATCAAAGGAAAATGAACACTTTCAAACTCATTTTATGAGGCCACCATTACCATGATACCAAAATCAGACAAGAACAGCACTGAAAAAGAAAATCACAGACCAGTATTCCTGATGACCACAGATGCAGAAATCCTCAACAAAATATTAGCAAAGCAAGCTCAATAAAATGTTAAAATGATCATATACTACTAGATTTATGCTAGCGATTCAAGGATTGTTCAACATCCACAAATCAAAGTGTTATACCACATTAGCAAAATGAAAGATAATCATTTGATTATCTCAGTAGATACAGTAAAAGCATATGACGAAATTCAACAACTATTTATGATAAAAATACTCAGGTGGATATACACAGAACATACCTTAACATAATAAAGGCCGTATATATTAATACCATACTCAGTAGTAAAAAGCTGAAACCTTTTTCTCTAAGGTCAGAAACAAGACAAGGATGCCCATTTTTGACAGTTGTATTTAATACAGTACTGGAATTCCTAGACGCAGCAATTAGATAACAATAAGAAATAGATATTGAAGTTGGAAAGAAAGAAGTAAAACTGTCACTATTTCGAGATGACATGATCCTATATAAAGAAAATCCTAAAAATATGCACCAAAAATGTTAGAATAAATGAATTCAATAAAGTTGCTGGATAAAAAATCAATACACAAAAATCTGTTGCATTATTCTACACTAATAATGGGAACTATTAGAAAGAGAAATCAAGCAAACAGCCCTACTTACAGCTACATCAAAAAAGAATAAAATACCTAAGAATAAATTTAACAAGACAAAAGACCTGTATACTGGCAACTGTAAGACACTAATGAAAGAAACTGAAGAAGACACAAGTAAATGGGAAGGTAGTCCATTGTTTATGGATTGGAGGAGTTAATATTGTTAAAATGGCCATACTACTCAAAGCAATCTACAGATTCAAGGTAATCTCTTTAATAATTCTAGCAATATTTTTCACAGAATAATTCTAAAGTTTGTACAGAATCACAAAAGACACTGAAGCCAAAAAAAATCTTGAGAAAAAATAAAGCTGGAGGTGGAGGTTTCATGCTCCCTGATTCTAAGTATACTACAAAGCAAAAAATCAAAACAGTGTGATGCTGAAATAAAAACAGACACATAGATCAATAGAATTGCACAGAAAGCTTAGAAATAAATCTAAGCATATATGGTAAATTAATTTATGACAAAGGAGGCAAGGATATACAATGGGGATGTGAAAGTCTCTTCCATAAATGATGCTGGGAAAACTGGATAGCTACAGGCAAGAGAATGAAATTAGATTATTGTCTTACACCATACTCAAAAACATAATAAAAATGGACTGAAGACCTAAATATCAGACCCCAAACCATAAAACTCCTAGAAGAAAATACAGGTGGTAAGCTTCCTGACATAAGTTTTAATGATTTTTGTTTTTTTTGGATCTGACTCCAAAAGCAAAGGAAGCAAAAAGCAAAAATAAACAAATGGAACTACATCAAGCTAAAAAGTTTCTGCACCATGAAGGAAACCATCAAAAAGATAAAAAGGCAACCTGCTGAATGTGAGAAGATATGTGCAAATAATATTATCTGATAAGGGTTAATATCCAAAATATATAAAGAACTTGTACAGCTGGGTAGCAAAAAAAACAGCAATCCAATTAAAAAATGGGCAGGGGATTTGAACAGAAATTTTTTCTAAGAAGACATACAGATGGACAATAGGCACAAAAAAAGATGCCTAATTTTGCTAATCATCAGGGAAATGCAAATCAAAACCACAATGAGTTAGCACACTGCAGGTGTCAGAGGGCTAGTATCAAAAACGCAATAAATAAAAATGTTGGCAAGGATGTGGAAAAATGGAGATCCTTGTACACTGTTGGTGGGAATGTAAACTGGTGCAACCACTATGCAAAACACTGTGGAAGTTCCTTACAAAATTAGAACCACCGATAAAATCGAGAAGAATAAAACAGGAGGAAGAATCAATAAAAGCAGGAGCTGGTTCTTTGAGAAAATAAACAAAATAGATAAACCCCTAGCCAGACTTATCAAGAAAAAAACAGAGTCTACACACATAAACAGAATCAGAAATGAGAAAGGAAAAATCACTATGGACAGCACAGAAATACAAAGAATTAAGAGAGAATACTATGAAAATTATATGCTAACAAACTAGATAACGTAGAAGAAATGGACAACTTTCTAGAAAACTACAACCTTCCAAGGCTGACCCAGGAAGAAACAGAAAATCTGAATAGACCAATTACCAGCAAGGAAACTGACTTGGTAATCAAAAAACTACCTAAGAACAAAATACCTGGACCAGATGGTTTCACTGCTGAATTATATCAAACATTTAGTGAAGACCTAATACCCATCCTCCTTAAAGTTTTCCAAAAAGTAGAAGAGGAGGGAATACTCCCAAACTTATTCAATGAGGCCAACATCACTCTAATACCAAAACCAGGCAAAGACACCACAAAAAAGAAAATTATAGACCAATATTCCTGATGAACATAGATGCAAAAATACTCAACAAAATATTAGCAAACCAAATTCAAAAATACATCAAAAAGATCATCCATCATGATCAAGTAGGGGTTATTACAGGGATGCAAGGATGGTACTATATTCGAAAATCCATCACCATCATCCACCACATCAACAAAAAGAACAAAAACCACATGATCATGTCCATAGATGCTGTAAAAGCATTTGACAAAATTCAACATCCATTCATGATAAAAACTCAACAAAATGGGTATAGAGGGCAAGTACCTCAACATAATAAAGGCCATATATGACAAACTCACAGCCAATATTATACTTAACAGCGAGAAGCTGAAAGCTTTTCCTTTAAGACTGGGAACAGGACAAGGATGCCCCTTTCCCCACTTTTATTCAACATAATTCTGGAGGTCCTAGCCATGGCAATCAGACAACACAAAGTAATAAAAGGCATCCAGATTGGTAAAGAAGAAGTTAAACTGTCCCTGTTTGCAGATGACATGATATTGTACATAAAAAACTTTAAAGAATCCACTCCAAAACTGCTAGATCTAATATCTGAATTCAGCAAAGTTGCAGGATAAAAAATTGACACACAGAAATTTGTTGCATTCCTATACACTAACGGTGAACTAGCAGAAAGAGAAATCAGGAAAACAATTCCATTCACAATTGCATCAAAAAGAATAAAATACCTAGGAATAAACCTAACAAAGGAAGTGAGAGACCTATACTCTGAAAACTACAAGACACTCATGAGAGAAATTAAAGAAGATACCAACAAATGGAAACACATCCTATGCTCATGGATAGGAAGAATTAATATTGTCAAAATGGCCACCTTGCCTAAAGCAATCTATAGAGTCAATGCAATCCCTATCAAAATGCCATACCAACAGCATTCTTCAACAAACTAGAACAAATAGTTCTAAAATTCATATGGAACCACAAAAGACCCTGAATAGCCAAAGCAATTCTGTGAAGGAAGAATAAAGCTGGGGGGATTATGCTCCCCAACTTCAAGCTCTACTACAAAGCCACAATAATCAAGACAATTTGGTACTGACACAAGAACAGACCCATAGACCAATGGAACAGACTACAGAGCCCAGATATAAACCCAACATATACGGTCAATTAATATACAATAAAGGAGCCACAGATATACAATGGGGAAAGACAGCTGCTTCAACAACTGATGTTGGCAAAACTGGACAGCTACATGCAAGAGAGTGAAACTGGATTATTGCCTAACCCCATACACAAAAGTAAACTCAAAATGGATCAAAGATATGAATGTAAGTCATGAAACCATAAAACTCTTAGAGAAGAAAACTTGGGCATAAATCTCTTGAATATAAACATGAGCACCTTTTTCCTGAATGCATCTCCTCAGGCAAAGGAAACAAAATGAAAAAATGAACAAATGGGACTACATCATGCTAAAAAGCTTCAGTACAGCAAAGATTACCATTAGCAGAACAAAGAGGCATCCTACAGTATGGGAGAATACATTCATAAATAACATATCTGACAAGGGGTTAACATCCAAAATATATAAAGAACTCACACACCTCAACATCCAAAAAGCAAATAACCCTATTAAAAAATGGGCAGAAGATATGAACAGATATTTCTCCAAAGAAGAAATTCAGATGGCCAACAGGCACATGAGAATATGCTCCACATTGCTATTATCAGGGAAATGCAAATTAAAACCACAATGACATAACACCTCACACCAGTTAGGATGGCCAATATAGAAAAGACTAGGAACCACAAATGCTGGCAATGATGCGGACAAAGGGGAATCCTCCTACACTGCTGGTGGGAATGTAAAATTGTTCAACCATTGTGGAAAGCAGTATGGAGGTTCCTCAAAAAACTAAAAATAGAAATATCATTTGACCCAGAAATTCCAATCCTAGAAATTTACCCTAAAAATGCAGGGTCCCAGTTTCAATAAGACATATGCACCCCTATGTTTATCGCAGCACAACTTACAATAGCCAAGAAATGGAAGCAACCTAAGTGTCCATCAGTAGATGAATGTATAAAGAAGCTGTGGTACATATACACAATGGAATACTATTCAGCCATAAGAAAAAAACAAATCCTACCATTTGCAGCAACCTGGATGGAGCTAGAGGGTATTATGCTCAGTGAAATAAGCCAGGCAGAGAAAGAGAAGTACCAAATGATTTCACTCATCTGTGGAGTATAACAACAAAGAAAAAAACTGAAGGAATAAAACAAAACAGCAGCAGACTCACAGAACCCAAGAATGGACTAATGGTTGCCAAGAGGAAAGGGAGGGAGAAAGGGACAAAGGGGCATTACGATTAGCACACATAATGTAGGTGGGGGGGCACGGGGAAGGCAGTATAGCACAGAGAAGACAAGTAGTGATTCTATAGCGTCTTACTATGCTGAGGGACAGTGACTGTAATGGGGTATGTGGTGAGGACTTGATAATGGGGGGAATCTAGTAACCACAATGTTGCTCATGTGATTGTATATTAATGATACCAAAATAAAAAAATACATATGTATTAAAAAAAGGAAAAAAAAGTTAGAACTACCATAGAAATACCGTTTCTGAGTATCTATCTGAAGAAAACAAAAACACTACCTCAAAAAGATATATGCACATCCATGTTTACTGCAGCCTTATTTATAATAGCCAAGATTCAGAAACAACCTTTGTCCATTGTTGGATGAATAAAGAAGATGTGGTATATGTGTGTGTGCATATATATACACACAGTCATGAAAAAGAATAAACTCTTGCCGTTCATAACAACATGGATGGTCCTTGAAGGGATTATGCTAAGTGAAATAAGTCATGGAAAGATAAATACAATATGATTACATGTAGAATCTAAAAAACAAAAGAAACAAAACAAAACCTAGACTCACAGATACACAGAATATATTGGTAGTTGCTGGAGGGGGGTTGGGTTTGAAATGGGTGAAGGAGATTAAGAAGTACAAATTTCCAGTTTACAATAAGTCATTGGGATTTAATGTACAGCATGGGGAATATAGCCAATAATATATTAACTTTGTAAGGTGGCAGATGGTAACCAGCCTTATTGTGGTGACCATTTGCAGTGTATAAAAGAACATTGAATCACTGTTATATACTTGAAACTAATATAATATTGTATGTCAATCATACCTCAATACATTTTTACAAAAGAGAGAATGTGAACACTGTAGAAAGACATAGTATGTTACTTCTTTCATTTTTAACTTATGATGTCTTTATCTTTTCAGTGACCTTTCTCAGAAAGTTAGCTTCGTGGTGATACACCTTTTCTGTCCCTCCAATTAAAAGAGTCCCTCATTTACAGATCTGGGAATGGGCCTGGCCATCTCCATCTGACTGCTCCTCTGTCCCATAAATGTTAATATTTAGCCTTTCATACTTCTTTTTTCTTAACCACACTGTTATTATTTCAGGGCTTCAAAAGAATCTTGGACATGGAACAGTGCTTTCTTCAGGATGGAAAAGTGCTCTGTGAAGTATTTTTGGATAACTAAATTGGTAAAGGGACTTGGATAGCTTATTCAAGTAGACCAATTTAAAACAGAAATTCCCCAGATCAGTTTTTGAGAAATAACTTCATTAACATTTAACAACATTTATGTATTAAAACACTGAATAAACTAATTAGTTCTCCACTAGAATATCAAGAGAAAATCTGCATCTTCAAAACAAGTCAAAATAAATTTTAATCCGACAGAGTAGTCACTTATAGATGTCAACTCCCTGAGGCCAAAGCAGGTAGTTTAATTATTTTTAGAAAGATAGGTGTGGGGAGATGAATTCCAAATTACAGAAAGATAAAACTTTAGAACTGGAATGGATCGTGTTGCTGTCTATTATAATCATATTTTACAGATAAAGAAATAGAAATCCAAAGAAGTAGACTGCTGGGCTGAGAGCACTCTGCTCATTCATTATTGGCAGGGCCAATGTTAAATCCCAGGCTTTCTGCTTTCTAGTTTAATTGTTTTTCTACTATAGAATAACAACAGCTAAAGCGGTAGCAGCGAACATTTATGAGGGCGCACTACTTGCTATACTTGATGTTAAGTACTCTCATGAATTATCTCTTTTAATTTCACAATCACCATATGAGATAGGAATACATTTTGTACTTGACAGGGTTAGAATTTGTACTCAGGTTTGTCATACCATCAAGAGAGGCTATACTGTATAGACATATCATGAACACATTTAATATACACAAATTCACCACTTAAAGAGGGAACCATTTGCATGGTCTGGAGTGAGACAATGGAGGCTGGCTGTGAGAACTGTGGATTCACATGTTTCTCTCCACTCCAGAGATCCATGCAAATTGAGAGATCAAACTCAGGATTCTAATGAATATTGATTTTGAATCTCAGCTCTATTTACTGCTAGGTCTGTGATCTTGGGCAAGTTATTTAACTTTTCCAAACTTCAGTTTCCTCATCTTTAAGATAGGGATATAACATTTCCTATTGAGCTGTTATGAAGATTAAGTGAGATAATACATTTAACGTAGTTAGTACAATGCCTGGCACAGACTGACTACTCAATAAATGCTAGTTGCATTATTTTAGCCATTATACTTTACTTGTTCTCTGATAAATTTAAGTTGCTAAATTAATTTTTAAGATACATGATAATTTATATTGATAACTGTTTGGAGGATGTAAATGTCCAAGTAAATGCTTTTTATCTAGGAAAAGATACCCACAAGAATATTATGGAATGGATGCTCCTTAGAAAGTGTGTAAGCCTTTTTCTTCCTACCTGTGATCTCCTATACCAAATCTGTCCCAAAACCTTTACTCTAAGCTTTATCGCATTGGTCGTAAAACAGTGATTTTTTTTTAAACAAAACATACTTTATTATTGCAACTTAGGACCTGATTATAATTCAAATGCACATTTCTGATATGTGCCATGAACTTAGTATCAATATCTGTTAGTAGTGTCCAGTGAAACCCACCTATATAAAGCAACTGTAGCCAAAAGAATCTGATGGACTTGGAATCAAGATTTACTCTCCCAGTCCTGCACCTAGTTTTGGCAAATGCTAAGCAGATTCCCAAACAGGTATCAGGCATACAGGCATGAATCCTTGAATCATGCAACATCAACTACCTTAGCACTATTCCCCTCTCCAGTGCCCCGATGTGCTTATTGTATTATAGGCACTCAGTAAATGAGAACACGTTTGGAGAAGGGAGGTAGTAGGTGCTAGTAAATGTTTAACAACTGGCTCTCTGAGTAGGAGAGCTGATTGAGAGCATTTGCCAATATCTGTGGTATTAATACTCTTACTATGGCCAATTTAAACTACCGGTGGCTTAACAACTATCTTTCAAAGTTCCTAAACTTAACAATCAGTTCTTGCAAGCCAGCGTGAGCCAGCCCCAGCACACCAATGGACAGAGGGCCAGCAGGCAGTCTAGGTTACTCCTTGGCAACTGGCAGTTTACCCTTTCCTAAAGCAGAGGACTAATCCTACACCTCAGTGAGAGCCAAGGGTGCCTTTGACCCTACTTCCTTGGGCTGAATCCTGATCCTCACACCTGCCATCTACTTTACAGGAGTCTGCTGTATAAAATGGTTCTCCTTAATACCAAGAATGACCCAGACTGACTTTCAGATTGGACAAATTCTCTAAATGTCTCCTGCTGGCTTCCAGCTGCTAGATGGGATCACCTGATAGCAATAAAATGCCTGAATTATGTCTTAGCTTGCTAGAACTGTCTTCCAATACCAAGTCTTAGATGACCCAGCTACCCTCTCCAGTCTTTCTGGCCAAATCTCTAATTCTACATGAACTCAGGAAAAAGGTCTCTATACCTTGTTTGACACTGTTTCCATTAGCTCTTGTTACTTCAAGCCAGTATGTCTTAAATCTGAACCTCTGATCACTTTCCTAGTCTTAATAGGTAACAAGCCTCAGTCTAATGTAATTATTAGAATACAGGATACTTTCTGGTTATAAGAAAGATATGAATGGAGCCTACAAGAGCCAGTTGGCCAATATCACTAATGAAGGTGTTTATTGTAGATGTATAAAAACCTTTAGATCATCTTTAGTAATAAACCTTCTCAAATATATTTAATATTAAGCTATTATAGGAAGATAATTAAATCAAAAGAATACCAAAACAATGAACTTCATTTTCTCAGTTTTCTTTTTTTACCTGAACAGTTTGTATTAACATGGAAAGCATAACTATGGGCCATTACTATGAAGAAAAGCTTTGCTTCCTAAATCACTGGAAATTGTTAAGCATTTCTGTAGCTTAGAAAGAGCCCCTGTTTAATTTAGCTCCTGAAAAAAAAAAAGTATATTCAGAGAGACAGTAAAAACACTAAGCCTAAACCATTATACATTTCAAACATTTACTTAACCGTGATTCAGCTATGGGACATTCACTTTACATATTTTGCAGAGAAAAGAAGACATGTCTGGTCTGCCAGCCGGTGTCTGTTGGGAATAAAACTTAATATGTAATAGTAGTTATTGGTACCCCAGTAAACTTGAAAGCTCTTACCTGTACATTTGTAATCAGAGGCTACGCCTTTAAGCACAGCATCGAAAATGGATATTTCCACTCGCTGCTTTCTGTGATGACAACTCAGAAGCAAAGAAGGCTGGGACACAACGAAGTACAAAAAGGGTTCTAGCAGCAAGTCTCCAGTTCCTCTTCGCCCAGGCTGCCGAACAATTGTTACCCCAAGTGCTTGTCTAGCAGATGACCTTGTGGCTGCATGAAGGCTTTCAAGAGAGATGACCCCTATCTTTTTCCCCAAAGGAAAAGACATGGTGCTGCTTAAGAGATCTTCTGCTGTTACCGTGGAAATACGTGCCTGGCTGGGCTTAACAACATCTGAATCAACTTCTGGGAGATTTAATGAACTCTTGCCTGTGTCTTCATTACCCTTATGTTCTTGCAATTTCGATTTGGGTAAGGCTGTACAGGAATAGGTCATCAGTGAGATTCTACTTGCAGTAATAAATATGTCGAAGGGAATAAAATTTAGATTTTTTACAATTGATGACTGGCGTGATGGACGGGCAATGCGATGCTGACTGGTACCACTGTGCTGCTCGATTTGTACTATTCTTATTTTAACACTGTCACTGCCAATTCCACTATCCTGAGCACCACTATACCGAGATGAAGTTTCAGTCATGCTTCCATCAAAAGTATCCATTTTTTTCTGTTCTTGCTTAGAGACCTGTAAGAAAAAATAATACATTTAGTTTGTTATTGTGTAAAGGGTGTTATATAAACAAGTTGTTAAAAGATGGATCCAGTATAACTAAAAACACAGTAACCATAAAAATAGAGTAGGTGTCCATTCAAATAAATTATTCCTATTATAATGCCAAGGAAATATGTGAGAAAAAGCATCAAATGTGCATTTATATCATTAAAATATACTTTTGAGTGTCAGACATTTTTTCTTTGGACTTATACAAAGTAGTATATATTAAAAAATGCCTCTGTAAAGAATTATATTAGTTTCCTTACAGTGATTTTTCCATGTAGTACAATAAACTGTTTCTAAGTCATGATTATTATTGGTTGAAATTATATTTTAGATATGAGTAGTTTATATTATCTATCCTTGTCATTATAAAACTGATTTATAGCTTTTTTGATAGTAAGAGAGGGAAAAGTCAGTAGTTCTAAATTATGAAGGACAAAGAAAAGTCACCTAAAATAATGTATACCACTCAAAATGATGTTTATTTTCCACAACAATAGGACTTCAAACAAGAGTAAATGTAAGTGATCAAGCAGAAGGTAAGTAAATAAAGCCCTTGAAGGTGGATTTTTCCTTTGTGCACTAAAGGCTACTTGTTATCAAAATGTTCCATGAACTACTCCCTCAGCAGAGGACAAACAGCAGCTTGGTGGCAGCACAACTCCAAGACCTCCAGTTTCGTTCTTTGGTTCCCCTTTCTGAGGCCTCCCAACCACCAGTTTGGGATAGGCTATTCCAGACCTACACGTTTCACCTGCTTTTTCATTGCAGTAATACAAATTCATTAAAGAAACCATGGAAAATTTTGAGGGGAAAAAAACCCATCTTATCACCAAATATAAGCAATGGTAATATTATAGTGCATTTCTTTTCAGTCTTTTTTTCCCTACCTGGGCAAAGGTTCCCCCTCCCCATCCCCTTATGTTTATAATCATACTGTAGAGACAAATTTGTAACCCAATTTTTTTACATGCTAATATATACTTCATAAATGCTACTTTAAAAATCTGCATAATATTTCATTTAGTGTTAGGAACCATTTGGTCAACTACACCCATATACACAGACATTAAAGTTTTCAATTTTTGCCAATAAACATCTATGACAAACATCTAATGGTATTTCCTTAGGCAGGCCCCTACAAATGGAATTACTATGTATATGTATGAAGAAGTGTAAGATTATCAAATATTGCCAATACCTTTCCAAAAAGGCTGCACTAATTTCGAAAAAAGGCTATGCCACAGGCAACAAAAAAATACTCCCTAAAGTACTAGATATTACTTATCCTGTTTTAGGCTCATCCTTAATTTAATTGTTAAGTATAGTATTATTTTTCCACATACTATAAATTATTATGAGGTACTTGTGAAAATAAAGGACTGTTAACATTAAAATTTTTCAAAGAATATTTCTTACTGTTTTAGAGTTGTTGAGGGAGATACACACTGCTGTCAGAAAAATCCAGCATGAGCTGTTTGAAAGAGAAATAACTTTTCTGTGTTCTTTGAAGACATTACAACCTTTTAAACCATTCTATGGTGCCGTTTCCCTGCCTGGGCGGCCCCTTCTGAGCTTGCCATAGTGGGAGAACATCTAGCTACCCGTCCACACTCAACAAATATCTGAGAACCGTCCTCTCCCTCTTTTCTTTCTGGGTGATCCTAGTACTTTACTCATACTTCTATTTTAGAGTGTATTATTTTCTCCCAAAATGTTTCAAGGTGGCAGTATCAGATAGTATTAAAATAATCTTTAGGATCTGGAGTCAGACGTGGGGGTAAGGCCAACAGTTTCTAATTGGTTTTGGACAAATAATGAACCTAAGACTACAGAACTTCATCTGTAAAATGGGGATAACGAATTTATCCTCAAAGGGTTAGTATAAGGATTCAATGAACTGATGTGTCTAAAGAGGTCAGAACAGTGACCGGCATACAGCAACTTTCCAATAATGGGTAGATGTTATGTGTTTGTCTCCTTTACTAGGTGCAAGAACTGCTGGAGGGACTGACCATATAATTTTGCTTCTTAGTAATCACTAAGGAGTGGTACAATGCCTGGCACACTGAAGAGAGGATCCATAAATGTTTGAGGATATGTCAGTTTCTGAGAGAAAAGTAAATGAAAAAAATTGCTCTGCAGACTAGAATTACTGATTGCTAAGATGTAAATATATGTGGACACAGAGTCCCCATATGCTCTATTCTTTAAGGTCTTTTCAGATACATTCATGGGCTCTTTCCTGATCTACATCCTCTACCTTATGGGCTGATCATACTTCAAGTAATCCTCTGTCTCTGCTGGGTCCTCATTCTCTCACTGGGGATATTAATACTCAACCCACAGAGTTGCTGCAGCATTAAATGAGTTAATGTAATGAATACTCAGTAAGGTAAGTTAAAAAAAGAGGTCACCTTTGTGAACATTCTTCATCCTTCCAAACGGTGCTAGTCTTTCCAGCTTTTATGGTTTTGTAACACACTAATATTATTATAGCACTTTTAACACTGTGTTCTGTCTCAGAGATTATAATTAAAGATAAAAAAATAAGATACTACTGAGTATGTTTATTATTTGCCAAACATTGTTAGCACATTATATACATTTTCTTTACTAGGTATTACAACCCTTTGAAGGGTTGTTATCCCATTTTATAGCTGAGGAAACTGAGGCTTAAACCCATTAATCAGTAGGCCCAAGGTCAGTCAGAGGAGGTAGGCTATGGTAAGGAAGAATGCCCATTAGTATTCCTAGCACACATCATACTGCTTGTCACATAGTAGAGCTTGATAACTATGTACTGACTGAATAAATACATTTAATTAAAAAATTCAATGAAGAATAATTAAGGCACTTATCAGACTGAGTTTAACTTTAAAGCCTTTAGTTATCTCTAGTATAAAAATTTCAAATATACCCCTAAATCCATTGTCAACTAGGAATTCTCAAATTATATGTGAAAAAATAATGAAATGAAGTAATAAGTAGTCTAGGATTTACTGCCTACAGTTTGAAGCATTACAAACTAAGCACCTGTACACAGCATAACAAAGGATAACAAAACTCCTTTATGTTGAGTTCCATGGCAAACTCAAATCAAAGACTCAACTCCTTTATTCTCTCAATCAGGAAAAGCAACCACAATTAACTACATGATACTATGCTTTCTATGTACAGAGTATTTATACTTTTTTTTTTCTGGTTTCCAGATTTGTATTTAAAATCTAGTCTCTCCTTCTTTAAAGTGAATTAAGTGTTCCCCATCAGCGTTAACATGACAAAACAGACCACCTGTAGGTGAAGATAAAAGAAATTTAGTGTCCAGCCCTAATGTGTTGAGATTGCCACCTTCAACTCTAGTGAATGTCAGGTGGCCTGATCTTGAGCCATAAATAACCAACAGGGGCGGGATGGCAGCTATCAGCTTGGGTCACATAGGTTACTGAACAGAAGTCAGATGGTAACTAATTCTAGTCACTACTGAGCAGAATGGAATTTGAACCAATGACCCAGAGATGAAAGACTCTGACTCTCAATTGAGAGAAAAAAGAACAGCACAACTTTCCCAGTACTAGAAAACTAAGTTGTTCAAACTGGGTTAAAAGCCAAGACTTTATCCATTTTTCTAAGTTTCCACACTATTTGCAGAACTGAAATAAATAAGCTGGTGATTTTTGAGACATATTTAAAAATCCATTGGTTTGTCACCAGTTCACTGCATTTATCCATTATATATAGAAGAGTATCTGGCCTGCTGAGGAGAAAAGTTTTATAATTAATTACGTGTTCTAAGCCCTAAACTTGGGCATCAATTTACTATTCCTTTGAGAAAAAGAGTAGTTCACAATGTAATAACTTTGAAAATAACTTTTGCTTTATTATTGTCCAAGGGGACTAATAATTCAAGTTGTCAAAAATAGCAATATCTGCTTCCTGTTAGTAAATGCGGCAGAAACATGTATCTCTGGGCAGTGCTGTTACATCATCTCTCCCACTCTTCACCTAACTCATTTAAAATGAACAATAAAAGTTTTCTTTAATTAGCTACTGGTGTGCGTTAACATGATCATGATTAAACCATAAAAACCAACTGTATATTACTCTGGTCCCCTCTTCCATATGTTTTGAATTATTCTGTTTGAAAATGTACTTTGCGTCCCTTTTAAAAGTTCGACCTTCTGCTTTCAGAGAATTAAATGCATATTACTGTAGTGAAGAAGATAATGTTTCAGACCTCCAGGCATATATTAAACACACTGGCAGCACTTGAGACAAAATGCTTTACTTATTAGATACTTCCTATTCTAAACAGTGTCATCAAAGGCTAAAAACAAAATCCATATAAAAGCTGCACAATGCTTCCACACAGAACCGGTGCCAAAATCCCTACTCTCCAACTAATGAGGAAAGGATGTGTACTCTTAACATATGAATGTAAGATTTTCCAAGCATTCACTTTAGGAAACTGGGCTATTGATTCCATATGGGTTATGTTAAATGAAACTGTATTGGTAAAATAACCTTTAAGATATCTGGCATGATAACTATAATTAAACAATATTCAAAAGACTAAAACAAAAGGGAATTTGGTTCCACAATGGCTAATTAAAATAAAATGAAAAAGCACAGCATGCTATCAAGATAAATTGTTATTGTTTAAGAACTATTTAAATACTGTTAAAATATGCTTTTAGATAAAATCAGAAAAGAGCTGGAAAAATATTTGTGGCTTAAAAATGGATAGTTTGGTGAAGAAAAAAGTATAGGACTCTGAAATTTTATGCGGAGATAACAGCTTTAAAGCCTTGAACACAACCAGATGGTACTTAAATCAGAGAATTCTACAGTTGCACTATCAATGGCTTTCAATATAAGAAGATTTTCAATAGCTAGGAAAACATGTCAAGTTGATAGTTTACTTAGATCATTTCAGTGCATTTCCCCACCTTTTCATAGTTATATATGACAGATACTAGCCATGATGGAAAAGGTGCTGAAAGCTGTACTAGTAGTGAGGGAACTGCAGCTTAATTCCTTCTGTGAGCATGTAGCGATAGGTAAGTCTACTCACTCAGGAGTCTGGTAGAAGCCACAGTACCTCAAGAGTGGTGGCTAAAACCATATTTGAGTATGTGACAACATGAAAGACTATATTAAAATAATTTCAAATGACATTAATTAGATTTTCTTCAGTAGCCCTTTGGAGGAGAGAAAGATAAGCTTGACTGATTGAAACTTCTTGTTTGGCCTTATCAATATTTTTATGAGCATATTCAAAAGTCAGCCTCATTAATAAAAATGCTGCAAATAATGGATATTCAAATTTTTAAGGAGATATACGTAGAAATCAGTCTCTGGAAAATAATAAGGGCTAAAACAAATAAAATTTTTGTTTTGATGGCTGACAAGAAAGGGTAATTCAGCATTTATTCCAATATTTCAATTCACTTTATTTCTTTTAATTTGTCTAAGGAAACCTTAACTATACCCCAACATATTAACATATTTTCCAATCTTATTATAACTATGCTTATATAACAGTAAAACTGAAATAATAGTTCCAACATGCAACAGTTAACCTTGATCAAAGTATCTTTTGCCAATCATGAGATCATATTTCAAATCTTATAAATTATGAAAAAGTCAAGTGTGAAACCACAAAAGCATAATGACAATCACATCTGTATATCACTGTGACATTTATTCTAATTTTACTGCCCTGATGAAATGCAGTAGTATTTTCAAAGAAAGAAAGATCCTGCAAAATCAAATACAATAAAAAAAAATGGGTATAGCACTTTAATGGTATTGAATACTAGAATTACAAAGGAGAATTTTTCTAAACTTGAAACCATTATGTGAAATAATTTGAATAAACTTGAAAAAAGTACACATCATTATGTAAACATTTGTAAGCATACTCTTCTAACTATATCTTTCAGAAGTTTGGTTTTTGGTATGGGGTTGGGTGGTGCAGCTGGGAGAGGTTGTTTATGCCTTTAACAGAGATACTCTGGGAGTTTTATATAAACAGCAAATTACTTTATTAATCAGAAATACCTCATTTCTACCTGATGAATTAATTCAATCAAGTAAACAACAAAAGTATATTTTTAAGTCTCAATTTTTCAGTGATTGGTATTGTACTTCATAAATTTTTATACATGCATTACTCTTGCAACTCATTTTTGTGCCAGGTAAAATTTAAGGACATTAAATTAACTAAAAAAATTATAAAGAATACATTGACTTCAATATGAGAAAACATTCAGTGTCACTAATCCATGTTATTTTTTATTTGAAAAACAAACTTGAAGAAACACTGTACGCACTTGGGTATTACAGATATAGAGTGCTTAAAAACAAGGGCTTTTTAAATTTTATTTCTCTAAGCCAAATGCTATACAAGATCCCACATAATATAATTGTTCCCAGTTGGATGGCAAAAAAAGTTTTCACAATACTGCAGTAATTATGCAAAAGAGCAGAACTAATGATACCCATCTCTGCTTAACAAATAGAATGGTAAAGAGTACTGCAGTTTCGACTTTTCCCTTTCGTGAAGTTACTTTTCCGGCTCTTTGAAGTACTAGTATAAGGCCACTACTACCTGCTAAGTATCAGTTCAAATATCCACATTTCAAGACCAGTACTAACTGCAATAAGAGAAGCATGGAGAGAGTTCAGGCAAGGTTGTGATTTACTGTAGTCCAAGCTAAGTCTATTGTTCTAATTTAAATTGTAAATTATGAAAAGAGACCAGTTCTAGTGCTAAACTGACCATAACACCTAGATCATTATCAGTGTCTGTTTAAATATGATAAAGCAAACTAAACAAGAAAAAGTATACACACCAGCCTACCTACACAAGTTCAAATCCTAGTTACTGAGATTTTATCTGCAGTGTTGACCTTTAGACTTTTGTGTCTGTCTGTCCTCTTACACATATATGATTTCACAGAATAAGCTTATTTTCAGGGGCTTCTAAATTCATGGAAAAATTAATTCCAGGTGGAACTTTACATACAAGGTCTTAACACAGAAACAGTTCTCATTTTCTCTCCCCTTCTTTCTCTCTGTCCGTCACATACAAAATGGAATAGGTTGGTCATTTTTGTTCAAGACAAAAGTTTGGTCATTTTGTTCTAGATTTAATTGATGTATACTAACTTCTGAGGTTAGGTTTGACTTGTTTGCTTTTTGTAATGAATTCAATTTTTAAAAAATAAAATGACACATTCTGGGAACTTGCACCTTAATAAAAACAGATGTCTCTACATCAGAAACAACAAGCTGCTTTGGAATGGCCATGATGTTAATTCTTAAAAAAAGTGGCTACTGTGTGTACAAGGTAACTAACTACTCTTCATACTGATGAAATCCAAGGTTCTTTCCACTGTTGTCAATGTGGAAACCATTTTGTCCCATGGCTGCTTAAAGATTTTCAATAGGATTAAATCAGCTGCAAGTCCTTATTATATCAGGCTTTACAATTGTGTCTGAGTTGGAGTCTGTTTCTCATAGAATTTTACCCAGAGACTGACTTAGATTGGCTCCTTAGAGCTAGTCTGATTTTACTAGAAACAACTGTATTGCATCAACCACTCTCATAAACTTGCAGTAAGATTGAATCAGCCCTGACCCTGAAGCAGATGAAAGTTTATCCAGCCTATGCATTCTCTGTAAGTCACAGAGAAGTTTGCATTTAGTTTTTGCAGCAATGCAGAAGTAGAATATGCTTATTAACTATTCCAGTAGGTCTTTGCCTTTCAACTATGAACTTGATTTCCTGATAAAACTATAGCTGAACTTGGAGAAATTTCTATCGATAAAAATACATACAAACCTTTATTTGATTATTTTATCCCTCAAATCACATATACCCCTTTAAACAAGCTAGTTGGGGTTTATGGAAATAAAGCAAGAACATATTCTTAAAATTAATTTCCCCCTAGTATTCAGTATAATTTGAAAAATTAATGAAAATTATTTAAGTATAGCCATAATTAACTTTATTCAGTAGCTGGTTTTCTTTGCCAAACAATGTAATTAAAAAAAAATACTGAGTTTGATTTTCATTATTATATATTCTATTTACTAAATCTAAACAAACTTGGTTCAGTTAACTGTAGGTTCTCTTCAAAAGAAACATGAATCAGCATTCTCTACTATGTATCTGCTTTTATTGAAAACCATCATGACATTATAGAATAGAGGGTCATTTACAAACTTTTATTGGCTACCCTTTAACTTCATGATGGCAGATCAAATCCAAACTAAACTAAACCCATATACTGATTCTGTGTGTATCATGTTATCAATACCTTTATGATGCAACAGACTTGAAATGCAAAACGGTCAAGATGTTAGAAACATTTGCTTATGCACTGCAGCCAATTCTTCTTTTCCATTAGAAGAACTTTGTTTTTCTCTGCTACTCTATAAAAATCATCACAAGGCCAAAATGGCCTGCCGCATAGACTGCTTCGATCACATCAATCTTTCCCTTCAATCCTTAGAAATTTGAAATATTTTCTAAATCAGGTAAATATCCCTAGCAATAGCTCTGGTCAGCTAGCCCTTAACATCAGTAAATTTTCATACGCTGATATGACTCAAATAATTCTTGCTGTCTTAAGAAAGCAACTTTCTGTATATTAATGAAGGTAATCCAACTCATACCTTAAATATATTCTTGGTCATGGGAGACTGCTTGAATAAAAGTTTAGAAGTTAGAAAGGAAATTTAGATTCCCTCCTCCCAAATATCAAGCATCATCTTTACAAACATTAAATAGTAAGCAAGTCTGGAAACTTCTGAGAAGACTTTCTCAACAAGCTATGAATTTCACTTTTTAGTAAATTTTGATCACAGCTGGTATATAATTACTAGCTGATCTTATCAGAGTGTCTTGTTAATGCTAAATTTTAGACGATCACATTCACAACATTACCAAATTAGAGCCATTAAAGGGGAGTGTCCTTAGCCTTTAAAGCTTACAAGTCTCTAAACAAGTTAAGGAATAAAGTTTCTATTTTTGTAATGGCATTTTTAAGATAACATTCAATCAAGTATAGTTAATGTTTGGTTGTTAGGTATTACAATTTTATTGGAATCAAATATTTCCTGAGTTTCCTGAAGACAGAGCCAATGTCACAATTACTAAGCAAAATGTGGAATAAAATATTTCACATTATTCATTTACTCAACAAATTCTTACTGAGCATATATTACATTGTAGGCACTGGCTAGGGAGATAGCAGAAACAAAGACCTTGCCTTCATGGACTTCACATTTCTGGGGAAGTCAGACCACAAAATTTTATATAACACATACACACATTCACACTGTATTTACTGATGGATGGGATGTTGGGTATTATTTGAGTCCTCTGGTCTGAGCAACTGCAAGAATGGAGTATGATTATTTCCCAGGCTATATAAGCAGTTTCCCAACCTATGTGTTATGCCAATGCTTTAACAATCTGCTTTTCCAAAATTTGCATGTTTTCCCAAGAATCATAAATGACCACAGTGATTTTCACATAGAGAATGATATGAATCTTAACCATCTCACCACCATACCCAATTTTAAAGGACTTTAGATCAATCATGGTGCATTCCTAGTTACTCCACCAAACCGAACTCCCAATCAGCTAAGACACATGTGAGGGAGGGCTATGATTAGAGATGATTTTCTGGGGCTGAGCCCAGGCCTCATTCTATACAAACACTTGTAGGACAGCGAGATGGCCAGGACATGGAGTCATGCCGCATCCCCAGAAAATCAAATAAATGAGACACAGAATATTTATTGGGAGGCTTCTGGCTCTGGAAGAGCTGAGACTGACAGAAATAATGAATTGGATAAGGAAAAAAGAAGAGAGGGCTGGACTTTTATAACACCTCCATATTTCTAATTGCTATTGAACATTTTTACTTGAATGTTCCATTATCAGTATCAATCATCTAAAAGGTCACCAAAACATTTAAAAATATCTTTTCCCCAAAGTATCACCTTTACACTTTAACTTTTTACTTATTTGGTCCTTCTCAAAAGGCTCAAATACTAACTATACTTTCCTGGTCCCAACCAAATACTGCTGGTCATTCCTTCATTACTCTTGCTATTTCCTTTGTATTTTCTATTCTCACTGGACTTTCCCACTCAATGCAAGCACTCAGTAAATATTTAATGAATGAATTAAGAAAGGAACAAATGAACTGAATCATTTTCAAGGTGCACATTTAGGTGGGGAACTAGATAGATGGACCACTTAGACTTGGAGCCTCTTCTATGTCAGAGATAGTTTCAGGACACATCTGAACCAAGACTGACAAAAGCCAGGATGTGGACTTCTTGAAATGACAGTAATGACACTGAGGCTTAAGGAACCTCACAAATGAAAAAGAGACAAAAAGCAAAAAGGAGCATGGCTAAATATGTGAAAAAGGAAATTCCCCATTTGTCTCAAATAAAAAATGTATTAATGGGAATAGGGGAATATGAGGTTGAAAAGGCATGATAAAGCAAAATTCTATGTGGCAAGTTAAGAAACTTGAACTCTTAGTTTAATGCCATTTTTCCTCAAGCAGAGCCTCTTGATTACCTGAATGAGAATTACCTAGGGCACCTGTTATAATTCTCAGGCTCTATGCCAGAAGTATTTTACCTGAAGGGGGTATCTGTGACCTGCACTTACAACAAACTTCAAGTAACTTTTATGCACACTAATAGCTGAGAAACAGTTATAAACAGTAGAAAACTTTGAAAACTTCCTAAGCAAATAAATGACAGAATGGTGCTTGAGAAATATTAATGTGATCAAAATGTGCAGTGGGGGGTAGAGTCTGGAGAGCACAGAGATTACAAGTAGCATCACCAGCTAGAGAGCAATTAGCCATTTGACAATGATGGGCATGTGAAATAAAGTAATATATAGAGTAGTGGGCCTCAGGACATGAATCAAGGAAATCTTATTTGACCACCCCAGCTCAGAATCACTGAACTGCTGAATAAGTAATCCTAACCAGTGCCTACTGAGTAATTTAACTAATATTCTGGGACCCCATTTCTAACCAATCCCTCTCTACCCCTCTATTAAATTCTCCATTCTAGAACTTCACATTCACTCTCCTGCCTCCACATCCTCACTGATACTGCTCTCCCAGCCTGGAATGCCCTCCTTCTTAAGGGCCCATTTCCTCTATGAAGCCTTCCCTTCATGAGCCCACATAACTTGCTCTCTCTACTCCAGTCCTGTAGGGCATACTATCTTTATCACACATCTGGTACTTAGCATATGTTACCTTCACTTGCTATTTTCTTTTAATCCTTATGTTCCATCTTTTAACTAGACTGCAGTATTCTTGAGTCCTGAACTGCACCATGTCTATTTTTGTAAATCCTGTGCACAAAGTACATATATGAGGTAAGTGTATGTGGATGACAGTGATGAGGGTGTTAAGATGGCAACAATAATGACCAAACTAGCTGACTCCCTGATATTCTCTAAAGCAGCAATATCAATGCACAGATAATGCTTACTGGATACTTAGAATGTGTCAGGAACTTTTCTATGTGCACTTAGAATAAATTAGGCATTTTTCTGTAGCAACTCATTTAATCCTCAGAACAAGTCTAGAAAGTAGGCCCAGATAAGTTAAATAACTTACTCACAATCACACAGCTAATAAATGATGAACTTGGGATTTAAACACTAGCAATATGATTCCAAAGCTCATTTTAAAATCACAAACTACAGAGTCTCTATCTTAGAACCTTATTGGTTTCTTTCATAGTTCTTACCAGAATTTCAAATTTTAAAAACTTTTTGTTGTTAATATGTCTTCACGCTAGATGGCAAGATGCATAATTGCAGGGACTAGTTAATTCTGTTCACTGCTAATATCTCATGCCAGGCACATGGAGGCTTGATAAATATATTCTTTTTAAATAAATGAATGAACAAATAAAACAAAAGGAGAAGAAAGTAGAGGAATGAAGCAACATATATCACTATGAATATCTAAAGGACAAGGGAGATTTTTTATTACTGCAGATTTCAGACAGATGACTTTCCAGAGAAAACCTTTATCAATATATGAATGTATTTTGAAATGCTGAAAGGAAAAATCCATTTGCAAGGTGCTGGGACCAGGTGTCTCTATTTTTGCAAAACACTGTATTCAAGAACAGGAAGCAGAACTTGGAGATAGAGCATTGCACTAGGGAACTGAAGACCTGGCTGAGTTCCACAGTTTCCACTAAGTCACACCTGTGTGCAGCAATGTGGGGGGAAAACTGTCTTTGTTCACAGCTTTCCTTTCGTCAACATGGAGTTAAAATGGAGTAACTAAGGCCAAGTTCAAATGCTCAGCTCAATGCATCAAAATCATGACTTGTTAGAGCTGGAAGAGGTTCTGGAGCTCATTGTTTCCACGGATTTTCAAACTACTTTTTAGCCATAGTATGCTTTTTTCAAAGAAAATCTTATGGAGCAAGTAGGTCATGGGTTAGGGGTAGCAGGCAATTTGTAAAACAGATAAAAGCAAAGTTGAGACAGGATGGTCACCAATGTGTATTCATGTGATTTGAGGGCCAAAAGCTCGAATTTGCTACAGGTTGATAAAATTTTAAATATATGCTTTATTGAGATGATAATTCACATACCATATAATCTACTTAAGTACAAATCATTGTTTTTTGAATATATTCACAGAGTTGTGTGACTTTTAGAAGACTTTTATCTTCTAAATCGATTTTATAAGATTTTTATCACTCCCAAAAGAAACCCCATGCCCATGAGCAGTCAGCTTCCTTTGCTACCCGCTACCCCACTTTCTTCCCTTTCTGCAGGCCTTAGCAACCACTACTTCTGTCTCTATAGATTTGCCTATTCCAGACATTTCAAATAAATGGCAATAAACAGTATGCAGTTTTTTATGACTGGCTTCTTTTACTTTGCACAATGTTTACAGGGCTCATTCATGTTGTAGCATGCAACAGTACTTCAATCCTTTTAATGGCTGGGTAATATTCCATTGTATGGATGTACTACATTTTAGTCATTCACCCATTCATTAGTTTATGGACACTTGGGTTGCTTCCACTTTTTAGCTATTATGAATAGTGCTTCTATAAAAAAGTAAAAGTTTTTGTTTGGAGATGTTTTCATTTCTTTTGGTTATACATCTAGGAATGGAATTGTTGGTTTATACATATCTTTATGTTTGATGTTTTGAGGAACTGCCCAACTGTTTCCAAGACAGCTGTAACATTTTATATTCTCACCAAGTAAATGAAGGTTCCAATTTTTCCACATCTTCACCAACACTTGCTATCATCTGTTTTTATGATCATAGCCATCCTAGTGGGTTTAAAGCAGGATCTCACTGTAGTGTTGATTTGTATTTCCCTGATGGCTAAATGATATCAGTAGTTTTGCATGTACTTAACAGTCATTTATATATCTTTTTTGGAGAAATGTGTATTCTGATATTTTGTGAATTTTTAATTGAGTTTTCTTTTTGTTATTGACATGTAAGGATTCTTTTTACATCCTAGACACAAGTCTCTTACGAGATATGTAATTTGAAAATATTTTCACTCATTCTGTGGGCTACCTTTTCACTTTCTTCATTTTGAAGTCCTATTAATTAATTAATTAGGTTGCTTGTGCTTTTTGTGTTATATCTATTAAGCCATTTCCTAATCTAAGGTCATAAAAATTTACTCTTATATTTCCTTCTAAGAAATTCATCATAGTTTTATCTCTTACATCCAGCTCTTGATCCATTTTGTGTTAATTTTATATATGACGTATGATAGTATTTTCTTCTAATCCTTTTTATTTCTCTAAGGTCAATATTAATGTCCTTTCTTTTATTTCAGATTTGAGTAATTTGAGTCTTTTTTTTTTGGTCATTCTAGCTAAGAATTTGTCATTTTGCTGATCTTTTCAAAGAATCGAGACTTGGGTCTGTTGATTTTCTCTTACTGTTTTTCTATCTCCTTCAATATTTTACAAGCACCTTAGAAAAAGTGAGGCATTTGGAATTGAAGAAATAGTGGCTTCCTACCCATTCCTCCATTCAAATGACTGAATGCCTGGCTTGAGCCAATCTTATTTCATACCTATTGTTTAATTAATAGCTCGCTTTATTCTAAAAATGTTTCTGTTCAGATGATGAGTTTTATGGTCACTGTAGCAAGAAGCCCTGGTCTGAAACTAGATTTCCTGTATGTTCTATTCATCTCCTTCCCCAGTCCCTTCTGTGAGTGTTCCTTGTGGTTCTGGCCCTGGGGCTAAAGTAAAAGAGTGAAATAAGAACAATAAAAACATCAGATAAAAGAGACACAGTTTCAGTCAGACTACTGGGGAAAAAAAGTTTTTGAGAATGCTCACTAATAAAGTAAGAGTGTTAGCCTTCACTCGTCTCCTTCTTACTCTGTTCTTTTTATTCTTTTATAAACAAGTATAAACTGTGGTTGGGATTGTAGGGATATATTCCCAAGAACTGCTGTGGATAAAGCAGCCTGTGTTCATGACTTTCCCATGGGGCAGAGCCCTGTATTTTCTTCTCCAACTATGCCTGTGCACCCAACTCTTCCTCAATGAAGTGGCATGTCCTGGGATCATTTTGAAGGGGAAGGGTATCTCTTCCCTTGAAAAAGAGGTTTGAGGCCTAAGGGCTTAAGATTGAACAGTGATTACAGTATTCCCTTTGGCTACCTGCCTCCCAGGCCCTAATCAGTGTACCCAAATCTATTGAAAGCCAATAATTCACTTTCCATTCTATTTGTCCATTTCCCACTCTGCCCTAGAACCATACTCTCCAAGGAGTAAGAGATGGTTCTGTAAATCCATCTACTTCAGCACCTCACCTTCTCCTAACACAGCCTAAGACATACATGCAAATAAACATTTTATCAATTATTGCAATGTATTTCATTCACAATAGGAGTCAGATAAGTGTACATTCAACATTTCTAAAAGAACCCTGTACTGATCAAGGAGAATGAAACACATTTTAATGTAATTCATCTGACTTCTGAACTGTTTTGTTTGTATTTTATTAGTCTAGAAATCTGATCTTTTGTGTTGGACTGGCTTATTGCATATTACTCACAAGACTTAATTTTATTTTAACCAAATGTGCTTATTTTTTTCTTGCTATATTGGTCTTTATTTAAGAGAAGATATTTTAGGAACTGATGTCTTAAAACACTTTATAAGAACTTGTTTGTTAACAAGAATTTGCTTGATATCAAAGTTAAGTCGCAATGAAAAACCTGGTGTGTTCAAGGTTTTCAATGGAACAAATATGCTCATTAAAAATCAGGGAAAAATATGACTGTTGTTTTGGCAATAAAACACAATGATGAAACAAAGCTTCCTTAACAATGTAAAGACAGTGGGACAGTGACTCAAGCCACTGGCAGATATTTTACTTTGATACTTAATGTGGTTCACAGAATACCAGTTGACTTTATTCTTCAGAACACACTTAAAAAATGGCAGTGATGGATTTTCAGGCCTGGTTACACCTACCAGGAAAATGACGCAACCATTATTCACCTCTTCCAACTGTGGTTTTTGCTGGCATCTTCTATGAGTTACACTTTGGCACTCTTCTAAACATCATCAGGTCACAAGCTCAGTCTAAATCAAATATTTTTACAAACGAAACAATCCAGTGCTAAAAACTACCCAAGTTACAAAGACCTAATGCTGTTTCCATTCCAAAGAATGGACTATTTTATAGGGGAAAACGTGCTTACTACATTAAAATGGAAATGGTGCTTTAACACCAAAGAACTAGGCTGGACGGAGCATTAGAAAAACACTGTTTGGATCAAACTTGCACTGGCCACCAACTGACAGACATAACCTACTAGTGACCTTTTCCAATCTCTATGTTTCATGAACCTACATAAGGGATGTCTAGGCAAGTTAACTCATTTAGTATTGGGCCAGTGAAGTTAGATTCATACAGAAAAACATTCTGCTTCATAGACATAGCCTACATCCCTAGTTTTGGTTAACAGTCTTACAAATGTGAGCCATTATTCATGTTATTATTGCAAAAGAACAATCCAATTCTAAGTGCGTGTCCTACTGCTGACAGGTGAGTAACATTGTCCTGCTTGTGGAGAGTATCTCATTTTCAAAAAGCTGACGGACTGCATACAAGCAATGCTGGCAAGCTAAACTGACAAAAACAGTGAAACTCATTTTTCTACATAAAGTACAAATACACTAAAGCATAATCTTTGTAGTTGCTGCAGTTCCAACTTGAAATTAGTTACACAGTTACTCAGACCATGGAAGCCCACAGATCTCCCAACACAAGGGACCCAAGGAAGACAACAACAGACATATAATAATTAAAATGGGAAAGATCAAAGATGAGGACTGAGTATTAAAGGCAGCCAGAGAGAGAAAAAAGATTACCTACAAAGGAAAACCCATCAGACTATCATCAGACTTCTCAACAGAAACCTTACAGGCCTGAAGAGAATGGCATGATATATTTAATGCAATGAAACAGAAGGGCTTTGAACCAAGAATACTGTACCAAGCACGATTATCATTTAAATTTGAGGGAGGGATTAAACAATTTCCAGGCAAGTGAAAGTTGAGGGAATTTGCCTCCCATAAACCACCTCTACAGGATATCTTAAAGGGACTGCTCTAGATGGAAGCACTCCTAAGGCTAAAAAGATGTCACGACAGAAAATACAATCATAGAAAAGAAAGCAGACCATCCAAATACTAACTAAAGGCAAAAAATAAAATCAACTATCCACAAAAACAGTCAAAGGAAACGTAAAAGACTACAGAATAAAACACCTAGCATATGAAGAATGGAGGAGGAAGAATAAGAAGGGAGAGAAATAAAGAATCATCAGACTATTTTTATAATAGCTTAACAAGAGAGTTAAGTTAGACTGTTAGATAGTAAAGAAGCTACCCTTGAACCTTTGGTAACCACGAATCTAAAGCCGGCAATGGCAATAAGTACATATCTATTGATAATCATTCTAAACGTAAATGGACTGAATGCACCAATCAAAAGACACAGAGTAATAGAATGGATAAAAAAGCAAGACCCATCTATACGCTGCTTACAAGAGACTCACCTCAAACCCAAAGATATACACAGACTAAAAGTGAAGGGATGGAAAAAGATATTTCATGCAAACAACAGGGAGAAAAAAGCAGGTGTTGCAGTACTTATATCAGAAAAAATAGACTTCAAAACGAAGAAAGTAGCAAGAGATAAAGAAGGACATTACATAATGGTAAAGGGGTCAGTCCAACAAGAGGATATAACCATTATAAATATACACGCACCCAACACAGGAGCGCTGACATATGTGAAACAAATACTAACCAGAATTAATGGAGGAAACAGAAAGCAATGCATTCATTTTAGGAGACTTCAACACACCACTCACTCCAAAGGACAGATCAACCAGACAGAAAATAAGTACAGACACTGAGGCACTGAACAACACACTAGAACAGATGGTCCTAACAGACATCTACAAAACTCTAAACCCAAAAGCAGGAGAATACACATTCTTCTCAAGTGCACATGGAACATTTTCCAGAATAGACCACATACTAGGCCACAAAAAGAACCTCAGTAAATTCAAAAATACTGAAATTCTACCAACTTCTAAGATCACAAAGGAATAAAACTAGAAATAAATTGTAGAAAGAAAACAAAAAGGCTCACAAAGACATGGAAGCTTAACAACATGCTCCTAAATAATCAGTGGATCAACGACCAAATTAAAACAGAGATCAAACAATATATGGAGACAAGTGACAACAACAGCACAAAGCCCCTACTTCTGTGGGATGCAGCAAAGGAAGTTCTAAGAGGAAAGTATATTACAATCCAGGCAAATTTAAAGAAGACAGAACAATGCCAAATGAATACTCTAAAGACACAATTATTGAAATTGGAAAAAGAATAACAAATGAGGCCCAAAATCACCCGAAAGAGGGAAATAACAAAGATTAGAGAGTAAATAAATAAAATTGAGAAGAATAAAACAATAGAAAAAAAATCAATGAAACCAAGAGCTGGGTCTTTGATAAAATAAACAAAACAGATAAACCCCTACCCAGACTTTATTAAGAGAAAAAGAGAATCTACACACATAAACAGAACCAGAAATGAGAAAGGAAAAATCACGATGGACCCAACATCGTGGATACAAGAATTTGGATACAAAGAATTATTAGAGAATACTATGAAAATCTATACGCTAAAAAGCTGGAAAGCCTAGAAGATATGGACAATTTCTTGGAAAAATACAACCTTCCAAGACTGACCAAGGAAGAAACAGAAAACCTAAATAGGCCAATTACTAGCAAACAAAATTGAATCGGTAATCAGAAAACTATCCAAGAACAAAACCCCGGGCCAGATGGATTTAACGCTGAATTTAATCAGACACATAGAGAAGAAATAATACCCATTCTCGTTAAAGTTTTCCAAAAAATAGAAGAGGAGGGAATACTTCCAAACTTATTCTATGAAGCTGGCATCACTCTAATACCAAAACCGGGCAAAGACACCACCAAAAAAGAAAATTACAGACCAATATTCCTGATGAACATAGATGCAAAAATACAAAATAAAATATTAGCAAACCAAATCCAAAAATACATCAGGAGGATAATACACCATGATCAAGGGATACATCTCAGGGATGCAAGGATGGTACAACATTCGAAAATCCATCAACATCATCCACCACATCAACAAAAAGAAGGACAAAAACCACATGATCATCTCCATAGATGCTGAAAAAGCATTTGACAAAATTTAACATCCATTCATGATAAAAATTATCAACAAAATGGGTATAGAGGGCAAGTACCTCAACATAATAAAGGCCATATACGACAAACCCACAGCCAACATCATACTTAACAGCGAGAAGCTGAAAGCTTTTCATCCAAGATTGGGAACAAGACAGGGATGCCCACTCTCTCCACTGTTATTCAACATAGTACTGGAGGTCCTAGCCATGGCAATCAGACAAAACAAAGAAATACAAAGCATCCAGACTGGTAAAGAAGAAGTCACATTGTCACTATTTGCAGATGACATGATATTGTACATCAAAAACCCTGAATACTCCACTCCAAAACTACTAGAATATCTGGATTCAGCGACCTTGCAGGATTAAAAATTAATACACATAAATCTGTTTCTTTCCTATACACAAACGATAAGGTAACAGAAAGAGAAATCAGGAAAACAATTGCATTCACAATGGTATCAAAAAGAATAATATACCTAGGAATAGACCTAACGAAGGAAGTGAAAGAACTATACCCTGAAAACTATAAGACAATCTTAAGAGAAATTAAAGAGGACACTAACAATTGGAAAGGCATCCCATGCTTTTGGCTAGGAAGAATAAATATTGTCGAAATGGCCATACTACCTAAATCAATCTACAGATTCAACGCAATCCCTATCAAACTACCAAAAGCTTTCTTCAGTGAACTGGAATAAATAGTTCTAAAATTCATATGGAACCACCAAAGACCCCGAATAGCCAAAGCAATCCTGAGAAGGAAGACTAAAACAGGGGGAATTATGCTCCAAGACTTCAAGCTCTACTACAAAGCCACAGTAATCAAGACAATCTGGTATTGGCACAAGAACAGGCCCACAGACCAGTGAAACAGAATAGAGAGTCCAGACATTAACCCAAACGTATATGGTGAATTAGTATATGATAAAGGAGCCATGGATATACAATAGGGAAAATGACAGCCTCTTCAAAGCTGGTATTGGCAAAACTGGACAGCTACATATAAGAGAATGAAACTGGATTACTGTCTAACCCTGTACAGAAAAGTAAACTCAAAATGGATCAAAGATCTGAATGTAAGTCATGAAACCATAAAACTCTTAGAAAAAACATAGGCAAAAATCTCTTGGACATTAACATGAGCAACTTCTTCATGAACATATCTCCCCGTGTAAGGCAAACAAAAGCAAAAATGAACAAGTGGGACTATATCAAGCTGAAAAACTTCTGTACAGCAATGGACACCATCTGTAGAAGAAAAAGACATTCTTCAGTATGGGAGAATATATTCATAAATGACATATCCGATAAGGGGTTGACATCCAAAATATATAAAGAACTCATGCACCTTAACAAACAAAAAGCAAATAAACGAATTAAAAAATGGGCAGAGGACATGAATAGACACTTCTCCAAAGAAGAAATTCAGATGGCCAACAGGCACAAGAAAAGATGCTTCACATCGCTAAACATCAGAGAAATGCAAATTAAAACAACAGTGAGATATCACCTCACACCAGTAAGGATGACCAACATCGAAAACACAAACAACAACAAATGTTGGTGAGTATGTGGAGAAAGGGGAACCCTCTTACACTGCTGGTGGGAATGCAAATTAGTTCAACCATTGTGGAAAGCAATATGGAGGTTCCTCAAAAAACTCAAAATAGAAATACCATTCATCCCAGGAATCCCACTCCTAGGAATTTACCCGAAGAATGCAGCAGCCTAGTTTCAAAAAGACAGATGCACCCCTATGTTTATCACAGCACTATTTATGATAGCCAAGAAATGGAAGCAACCTAAGTGTCCATCAGTAGATGAATGGATAAAGAAGAGGCGGTACATATACACAATGGAATATTATTCAGCCATAAGAAGAAAACAAATCCTACCATTTGCAACAACATGGATGGAGCTAGAGGCTATTATGCTCAGTGAAATAAGCCAGGCAGAAAAAGACAAGTATCAAATGATTTCAGTCATATGTGGAGTATAAGAGCAAAGAAAAAAACTGATGGAACAAAATAGCAGCAGACTCACAGAACCCAAGAACCGACTAACAGTTACCAAAGGGAAGGGGAGTGGGGAGGATGCGTGGGAAGGGAGATACAAGGGGGAAAAAGGGACATTAGGATCAGCAGACATAATGTGGGGTTGGGGGCACGGGGAGGGCTGTACAACTCAGAGAAGCAAGTAGTGATTCTATAGCATCTCACTTCGCTGATGACAGTGACTGTGATGGGGTATCTGGGGGGGACTTGATGAAATGGAGAGTTTAGTAACAATAATGTTTCTACATGCAATTGTAGATTAACGATAGCAAAAAAAAAATCTATAGCCTTTTATTTTCTAGGCATTCTAGCTAGAATTGTATTGGAGAACTTAGATAAAATATCTTTAATTCATTAGAGCTAACATTTCTGTCACTGTAGTAGGTGAAAATTCTAGTCTACCAATTAAAAACTAATAAATTCCTGCTTGCCTTTCACTTATAAAAAGCAAATGTGTTTATAGCTTCTTGTCACCTAGTTTCAAGAACAATTTGGGTGGGATGAAATGGCTCTGGAATCAGAATCAGAAAGCCTGTAAGTCAAACCTTGGCTCTTCCACTTACCTGTGATGGGATCTTAAGATCTTTGTATGTCACTGATGACAAAATAAAATTAATAAAATGTCTTCTTTATTGGGATGGTATGAGATTAAATCAAATTATGTCACTGATGACAAAATAAAATTAATAAAATGCCTTCTTTATTGGGATGGTGTGAGATTAAATCAAATTATGTAAGTGAAAAAGTTTCATGTATTGTAAAGAGTTACACCAATGTTAGAATATTTATAGCTTGCCAAAAAATTTACACGTGACTTTTCTATTGTTTTTGATCATTCATGTATTCATTCATTCATCCCACCATCTTATGAAAAGGAATGACTATAGATACAAGTTCTTAGAATTATCTGTTACACTCATGAAAAACTTCTGAAAAGTTTTCTGGGGGTTTCTTCATCCATCAGCCTTTCTAAGAGCTGCCTAGACAATGGTTACAAAAATGACTTACTTTACATAGGTCTGATTCCATTATAATGAATTCTATAACAAAACATTCACTAAAATGAAAGTACAAAAAAAGCCTTTGTAAAGTAGTAAGAGGCAGTATGGTAAACTAGAAACATCAGTGAAAGTGAGCCCCGTTATATGTTACTAGAGGAATAAACAGGACTGATTCCAAATGCTGGGGTCAGAATAGAGCAGACTCTTAATATATAATCAGTGGGAGATGAGAATGATGATACATAGCAGAAAAGGCTAAAGAGGAGGTAGTGGGGATTAATGTCAAGGTGATCTTGACTATTGTCAATTTATTTTATAAGAACTTTGTCCTGATGGCCCTTCATTTTTATTTATGGAGAAGAGAGGGTATGCAGGGAGTCTTTCTCAACCATATCATCATATGCTGAGAGACTTTTGCTAGCAAAGGAAGGGAGGTACCAAATTTTGGAGGTAGACCCAAATTTTGGAGGTAGAGTCTAAATTTCTTAAGAAATCTTAGTAAATTGGCAACAGAATAGGTTCCTGTGTTCTAAACAAAAAACAAATCTCTCTAGGAAGTAATCTCTTGCTTTAACAACTTTTCCTTAATTAACTGAAGGAATCTGGAAGACCTAAGAGGATCCTTTAGTAATTCTTTCTCCACTAGGCTTCCAGACACAATTTTATTATGGTATTTCTTATTGGTACCATAATTATTTACTGATGGGGTGTCTTCTGACATAGGACTGCACTCTCTCAAGGTTGGGAAGATATTATATTCATGCTTGTAACCACAGAGCCTCTGGCATACATAAAACAGCCAGTAAAAGTCACTTTCCTGATTCTCCTTTCTATGTACAGCTTTTCCTCTCACCCTTCATTTCTGAATGGCTAATTTCAGAACTCTTTTAGTGAGATCTCATGTACACTTCATTATCTTTTTGTGTCCTAGACTGCTCACACAAAATGGTTAATGCCAAGTGAAAATTTCATGGCAAGAAATCCAGAAACTCAGACCATGCATTTCCCCATAAAAAAATGAAATGCTGGATACATCAGGGGACAGGATCATTCTAGCAATTCATCTGAACTGCCATTTAGGTTACATACTGCTGTCTTGAGAAGAGGAATTTTGGCTTTGAGTTCTGAGTCACCCTCGTGGTTTTTATTGCAAAACTGTCATTCTTGTAAATTCATTATTTTTAACATGTCATTGTGAAAATATTCAAACACAAAAAAAGATGAAAGAATTTTATAGTAAGCATCTGTATAACTACCAATGATATTCTCTAACGAACATTTTCTTGTTCACTTGCTTTAATAACTATCTAGGGATGGAAAGGATCTTAGCAGGGAAAAAAGACACTTTATTTCACTGTTTACAATTTAAAAAGTCAACAAAAATGTTAATAACAATCATATTTATTTAGTTCTTATGTGGTAAGTCCCTTACCTACCTAATTTCTAATCCTTTCAAAATTTCTACAGGGAAATTGAAGCTTAGAAGGTTAAGGAACCCAGCCAAGTGCCAGAGCATATTTCTGAAAGCTAGACATATACCAAAGATCTTACTCTTTAATATTCCATACTGATCCTAAAAGCTAAAAGAAAAAATAAAACCAGCCATTTGAAGCTGACATTACTGGTCCATCATCCATTTTAATTTCCCCTATCTTAAAATAAATATAATTTTTCTCAAAATTCCCCACCTCATCTTGTGTGTCCCAGGGAAAATTAACCCCACCCCTAGGATCCAGGGGTGTGTAACAAGTCCCTTTCCTGTGACTGGTTCAGAAATACAAGCCTAAGCCAGTCAGATAATGAACTGCCTAAATCATAGGGCTTGGTTCAGGAACAGGCATGCAACTCAGTTTGGTTTAATAATTCATGGGAAGTTATTTTCTCAGGGCTTTCAGGGAAAAACTTCCTTACCCTTACAAGACAGCTTTGGGATACAACTGGATGCCACGAAGTGCAGACATGTACCTGGGAACTATCATGGTCATGGGACACCATGAGGAAAGCAGTCTAAGGATGAAGCCAACATGTTAAGGAGAGCATAGGAGAGGAAGTCAGGAGAAAAGAAACTGAATTAGACTGAGATAACATTCAAGTATCCCCTACTTCTGGAGTTCAAGTTATGAGAGCCAAAAAATTCCTTACTATATAATACTCTTTTAGTTTTATGTTGTTTGTAGCCACAGACATCATAGCTGATAGGGAAAACAAGAATACACTTTAAACACAAAATTAAGAGCTAAAAGATGACACAGTTATAGGATTATATTCACAGAGCCATGTGAAAGGTCCACTGAACTGAAGGGGCTGCAGTGAATAAGGAGTTATTTTGTGGATCTTCACATCCAGGAATAGATTTAGCAAAATAGATTTGGCAGTATCCTGACTCTAAGGCCTTCCTTGAAGAATAGTCCTTATATTTCCATCAAAGTTCAAAAGGAATGAATTCTAGTCAGGCTTTAAAAAGTTTAGATGCTTTCTTGCCAACAGTCCCCCACATACAAACCACTTGTCACCCAAGGCCAACACTTCTCCTTCTACTTTTGAGACTTCAATTAACTAGAAGCCACAGACCTAGGTTCTAGTTCAGGCTCTATCCAATTATCTTTGTCATTGACTTTTCTGGGATGCAGTTTTCCAAACGTGAAAATCCCTTGGATTGCTCTGAGAAGCAAATGATAAAATATTTGTGAAATACAAATATGAGGAATTATTATTAAGGAAATATAATATGCTAGCCACTATTCATTGGTATAATGGTGTTTTAAAAACCAGTCACCATTCTTGAAGAATGTAGAACACACCATCTACACATGGAGAAGAACAGAAGACCACACAGAGAAGGATAAAGTGGCTGAGCCATGATCAGTCTGGACCCAAGCCCTTCTCCCATCCTGGCCCACAAGTAGGAGGGAGAGGAATGGAATGGGGAGGGGACAAGCATTCAGGAACTCTGTACCCCTGGCCCTGGAGATCTGCTCTGGGAACACGAGTCCACATTGCATCAGGCTTTGGTGATTAGTGGGGCTATACATCAGAGAGAGATGGAACACTCTGGGAGGATGACACTCCTGCTGCTTGTGAAGGACAGGCCCACTCTGAGGGTCTTGCTAAGACCCAACACAGAAGCAGCATTTTGAAAGATTTACCAGCAGTGGGAAGGGTACCAGAGGGCAGGGGATGGACCAAGCTTTCTCCATAGGAGAAAGAGCAGATGGACAACACTTCCTAAGCCCTCCCTCAGGACAACTGGTAGGGCATGTGTGGGAAGCAGCTCCAAATGCCCCATCCCCCTCACTGGTGACTCAGCCCTGAGGCACTTCTCTGTGCACCCATCTACTAGACTGCCTGCCCACTCTGCCAGCTCAGCCCAGCAGCGGTCAGACTTTTCTGCCTGGCAGGTGGAAGGAGGCTTTTCCAGCTTTCCTGGCCCACTCTTAGCCAAACTGGGGATGTGACTATGACAGCCAGAACCAAATGCTCCTTCCTCCTTACTGATGGCCCAGCCCACTTTGTGTTCCCTTGAGTACCCACCCTGCCCACCCCAATGGACCAGGAGCAACCCCATTGCTGCAGGGCAGGCAGAGGGTAGTCCCCCACACAACAAATTCAGCAGAAACACCACTGCACACTGACAAAGGGCCTCTGATGTGAGAGATCAGCCACCATGGGCAGACAGGCAGAAAGGTGGCCCCGCCCACGGCACACCAACAGCAACTGCGGCTCCACTGCAAAGGAGAACCAGGCAGAGATGAGCAAAAAGTCTTGAGCATCTGGGCGCCACAGGACATCTTCTTCAAATACCCATTACTCACCAGACCAGAAGGCATAGCAGATCTATCTTACACAAAGGCAGAAACCCAGAAACCCAGACAAAATGAGGAGGCAGAGGAATATGTTCCAAACAAAAGAACAGAATAAGAAACCACAAAGAGGGCTAAATAAAAACAGAGATCACCCATCTTTATGATAAAGATTTCTAAGTAACAGTCATAAATATGCTCACTGATTTGTGGAAAAGTATTCATGATCTCAGGGAGAACTTCAATGAAGAGATACAAGAGTTGAAAAAGAGCCACTCAGAGTCGAATAATACATTAACTGAAATGAAAAATACAATGGAGAGAATGAACAGTAGACTGCTGCAGGTAAGGAGACAAATAGATTGAAATTAGGGAACAGAAAAACAATGAAGCTGAGTAACAGAGAAAAAGAATCTCTAGAAACAACGGGTTATTTAGAGGCTGTGTGAGAACTCCAAATGAAACAATATTTGCATAATAGGGGTACCAGAAGGAGAAGAGAGAAACAAAGGTGTAGAAAGTCTCTTTGAAAAAATAACTGCCAAAAACCTCCCCAATCTGGGGGATATTTCCTTCCCCAGGTCCTGGAAACACAGAGAACCCCTAACAAAAGGAACCAGAGTAAGACAGTACCAAGTCATATAATTAAAATGATAAAAAATAAGGAGAAAGAGAGGTTATTGAAAGCAGCTAGAAAGAGGCAAAAATTCATTTATGAGGGAAACCTTACTGCTATCAGCAGTTTTCTCAGCAGAAACCTTACAAGCCAAAAGGGAGCAGCATGAAATATTTAATGTAGTGAAACAGAAGGCTCTTCAACCAAGAACCTTCCACCCAGCAAGGTTATTATACAGAATTGAATGGGAGATTAAAAGTTTTCCAAATAAACAAAAGTTAAAAGAATTCACCACTAAACCAGTCTTACAGGATGTGTTAAAGGGACTTCTGTAGATGGGAATGTTCTTAAGCCTGAGTATTTTCATCAGTGAAAATAAACTCACAGCAAAGATAGTAGACTAATTACTAACAAAACAAGTATGAAGTTAAAAAACAAACTCAAAAGTAAAATCAATTGTACACAAAATCAGTCAAGTGATACATAAAAAATACAGATTATTACATGTAATACATAAACTGTAGAGGAAGAAGAATAATAAAGAAGTAACTTAAGACTTTGTTCAAAATAGAGTAACCATAAACTTAATACAGACTATTATCTATTTAGGAAACTATCTAAGTACCTTATGGTAACCAAAAGCCTAAAGTTTAAAATAGATACACAAAAAATTTCAAAAAAGAAATACAATCACAACACTAAAGAAAACCATCAAATAACAAGATGAGTTGAAGAGAGGAAGAAAGGATCAGAGAAGAACTATAAAAACAACCAGTAAACAGTTGATGTTATGGTAATAACTACATACCTATCAATAATTACCTTAAATGTAAATGGATGGAATTAACCAATCAAAAGACATAGGGTGGCAGAAGGGATAAAGAAAGAAGACCCATCTATATGCTGCCTACAAGAGACTCATTTCAGAACTAAAAACATAAACAGACTGAAAGGGAAGGGGTGGAAAAGATATTTTGTGCAAATAATAGGGAAAAAAAAAAGCAGGAGTGGCACTCCTTATAGCACATAGACTTCAAAACAAAGAAACTAATGAGACAAAGAAGGACATTACATAATGATAAAGGGATCAGTCCAACAAGAGGATATAACAATTATACTCATCAATGCACTCAACATAGGAGCATCTAAATATGTAAAACAAATTCTAAGAGAACAAAAGGGAGAAAGAGAATGCAACATATTAGGGGGATTTAACACACCACTTACATAAATGGACAGATCAAACAGAAAATAAATGTGGAAACAGTTGCGCTGAACAGCATACTAGATCAGATGGACTTAACAGATATATATAGAACTTCCACTCCAAAGTAGCAGGATACATATTTTTCTCAAGTGTACATGGAATGTTCTCCTGAACAGATCACATATTTAGGACAAAAAAAGAGCATCAATAAATGAAAAAAGACTGAAATTGTATCAAGCATCTTTTCAGATCACAGTGATAGGAAACTAGAAATAAATTACACAAAGAAAACAAAACCCCCACAAATACATGGACGCTAAACAACATACTTCCAAATAATCAATGGATCAATAGGCAGATCAAATAATAAATCAAGTAATACATGGAGACAAATGAAAACAAAAATACAACAGTTGAAAATATGTGGGACACTGCAAAGCAGGTATATGAGGGAAGTATATAGAAATGCATGCCTACTTTAAGAAACAATAATTCCAAATAGTCTAATATCACAATTAAAGAAACTAGAAAAAGAAAAACAAACAAAACCCAAAGTTAGTAGAAAGAGGGACATAAAAGTTCAAAGCAGTAATAAATAAAATAGAGAATAAAATAATAGAAAAAAAAATCAATGAAACCAAGAGCTGGTTGTTTGAGAAGATAAACAAAATAGACAACCCCCTAGCCAGAAACAAAGAAGGAACAGTCATAACGGATAACACAGAAATACAAAGACGGAAGATTGGTAAGGTGTGAGACATGTCAAATAGCCTAGTAAATGTGTAATGATGATACTCCAAGGGCAGGAGACTATTAGAGAATACTATGAAAAATTATATGCCAATAAATTGGACAACCTAGAGGAAATGGATAAATACCTAGAAAAGTACAACCTTCCAAGACTGACCCAGGAAGAAACAGAACATGTAAACAGATCAAATACCAGTAATAAAATTGAATGGGTAATCAAAAAACTCCCAACAAACAAAAGTACAGGACCAGATGGCCTCACAGCTGAATTCTACCAAACATTTAAAAAACTAATACCCAACCTTCTTAAAGTATTCCAAAAAATAGACTGGTATTGGGAAAACTGGACAAGCTACATGCAAGAGAAAACTGGATTACTCCCTAACTCCATACACAAAGAAAACTCGAAATGGATCAAAGACCTGAATGTAAGATATGAAACCATAAAACTCTTAGAAGAAAACATAGGCAAAAATCTCTTGAACATAAGAATGAGGAAATTTTTTCTGGACACATCTCCCTGAGTAAGAAAGAACAATTGGGACTACATCAAACTAAAAAGCTTCTGTTCAGCAAAGGACACTATCAACAGAACAAAAAGGCATCCTACAGTATGGACAAATATATTTGTAAATGATTTATCTGATAAGGGGTTAACATTCAACATATATAAAGAACCCATATACCTTAACACTAAAAAAAATAACTTGATAAAAAAATGAGTGGAAGAACCTGAACAGATATTTCTCCAAAGAAGAAATCCAGATGGCCAACAGGCACATAACAACATGCTCCACATTGCTAATCACCAGGGAAATGCAATCAAAACTACAATGAGATACCATGTCACACCAATTAGAATGGCCACAATCCAAAAGAGAAGAAATAACAGTGTTGGTGAGGATGCGGGGAAATGGAAACCCTCCTAGACTGTTAGTGGGAATGTAAATTGATGCAGCCACTATGAAAAGCAGTATGGAGTCCTTCCAAAACAGAAATACTGTATGACCCAGTAATTCTACTTCTGGGCATTTACCCAAAGAAAACAAAATCTCTCATTCAAAAAGATATATGCACCTATGTTTACCACCACTTTATTTACAATAGCCAAGATATGGAAGCAACAAAGGTGTCCATTAATGGATGAATGGATAAAGAAGATGTGCTACATATACACAACGGAACATTGTTCAGCCATAAAAAAGAAAGAAATCCTGCCATTTGTGACAACATGGATGGACCTAGAGGGTATTAGGCTCACTGAGATAAGCCAAGTGGAGAAAGACAAATACCATGATTTCACTTATTTGTGTGATGTAAAAACAAAACAGAACAAAATGAACAAAATAGCAGTAGACTCACAGACACTGAGGTTACATCGGGGAGGGTTTGGGGTAGGTGGGTAGGGAGGGTGAAGAGGAAAAAAATTCTCAGTCACAATATAAGTTTGTCATGGGGATAGTAGTACAGCATGGAGAATATAGCCAATTACTCTATACCATCTTTCTATGTTGACAGTAATTGCATTAGTTGGGGTGAGGAGTTAGTAATATGGGTAACTGCTGAACCACTGTGTTGTATACATGAAACTAACATAAAATTGTGTATCAACTATATTTAAAGAAATAAAAAATAAATTAAAATAAAAACCAATCACTATTAAACAATAAACAGTACATTAATAATTGCCAAAATACCACACAAAGGAAGAAGTAAATCATTTGCCCTTTTCCCCTTCTCCTTCCTAGCTGGTTGACACATGGTGCTGATGGAGCAGAGAGCAGTTCTCCAAAGAGCTATGTCATTAATGTATAGCTAAATACTTATTACACTGGAAAGCAAAGGGCAGCTTATGAAGATGGGTACATTTGTAGGGAAACAGAATATCAAAAAATAACACAATGCTACAGCTGAGAGATGATGGATCACCTGCCAGATCCAAGAATATAAAGTAGATAACCAACAAAAGCGGGAGAGGAGAGGGAATGGACGACACATTTCTTCTGCTTCAGAATTCTTCCGGGGCCAGGACTGGCACTATTTATTCACTTTCCCTTAAACCAACAAAGCCTGGCAGAAATAAGGGTAGAAAACCTGTTTATAAATCTTTCAGTGTGATTGATGTCTAAGTACAGGCTCATACTGTCCTCTTGTTTCTTATAGGAGTCACACTCTATCCAAAGCAAGCTATGTGCAAAAAAATAAATAAAGTCTAGGTTTTACTATTTCAAAGCAATACTATTTATAGGTATCACATACTATCAACCTTCATTTTTAGCCTTAAAATAGATCAAGCAAATACATGAAGAATTACTTTTGAAATATAGATAAGATGCAATTCTTAATTCCAAGTTTATTTACCCATTGAAGTTATGAAATCTTATAACTCCTCAACTGCTGTTTGTGCATATCTGTGTTGAAATTATTTTAAAAAACTTATCATAATATGTGTTCAAATAATATTATACCAGTTTGTGTATAGTTTAAGCACTTTACAACAGTATACAATTCTTCCTCTCTCAGCTTTTGTACTATTCTTGCTATACATTTTACTTCCCCTATTACATTGCTATTATTTGAGCTTCAAACATTCAATTGTCTTTGAAAGAGATTTAAAAAGTAAGGGGGGCAGGCCTTCTACAGTTATTCAGTTATCCTCTTCAGTGATTTCATTCTTTTGTGTAGAGGCAAATGTTTATCTGTATCGTTATCCTTCTTTTTAAACTGCCTTTATAATTCTTTGTAGTGCAGGCCTGCTGGTGGTGAATTATTTCAGCTTTTATCTGAAAAATATCTTTATTTTCCCTCAGTTAAAAAAATATATTGTCGATACAGAATTCTAGGTTGACATTTTTGTTTTTCTGTACTTCAAAGATGCTGCTCCACTCTTTTGGCTTGTATTTCTAACAAGACATCTACAGTCATTACCATCTTTGCGTCTTTTTTCCTCTGGATACTGTAAAGATTGTTTCTTTATCAATGGTTTTAAGCAAGTTGACAACACAGTATTTTTTCATATTTCTGGTACTTAGGATTTATGAACTGTGAAATCCCAGGTTTATAGTTTTCATCAAATAAGGAAACGTTCAGTCACTGTTTCTTCAAAATTTTTTTCCTTCTCTCCTCCTTCTCCTGCCCTTGGAGTATCATCATTACACATTTACTAGGCTATTTGACATGTCTCACACCTTACCAATCTTCCGTTCTTCCCCCACCCCAGTCTTTTTAATTTTCTTTATCTTATTTTGGATAGTTTTTATTCTTGCATCTTAGTTATCACTAATATTTCCTTCTGCAGTACCTTATCTGCTGTGAATTCCATTCAGATTAGATTTTATCTCAAATATTTTACTTTATATATCTAGAAGTTCAATTTTTAAAATCTTTCCCCTCAACATGTTCATACGTTCCCTTCCCATCTTGTAGAGATGACACATGTTATAATAATTGCTGTAATGCCCTATCATTTTTGTCATTCCTGGGTCTATCTGTACTGAGTAATTTTCTCCTTAATATGGGTCATATTTTTTTGCTTCTCCTCACAGCTCATATTTTTATTGAATGCCAGACACTATTATTTAAATTTGTTTGAAGCAAGGCATTTCTGTACACCTCTAAATATCTATTTATTTAAACACACCTGTAAATATTTGTTCTGCAATGCAGTTATATTACTTGGAAACAGTTTGATCCTTTAATTCTTTTTAAAAATTTTTAAATTTTATTATTTTTATTTTGGTATCATTAATCTACAATTACATGTGCAACATTATAGTTACTAGACTCCCGACATCAACAAGTCCCCACCACATACCCCATTACAGTCACACTCCATCAGTGTAGTGAGATGCTATAGAATCACTACTTCTCTTCTCTTGAGTTGTACAGCCCTCCCCGTGCCCCTCCAACATTATGTCTGCTAATTTTAATGCCCCCTTTTCCCTCTTGTCCTTCCCTTCATACCCATGCTCCCCAGTCCCTTTCCCTTTGGTAAATGTTAGTCCATTCTTGGGGTCTGTGAGTCTGCTGTTGTTTTGTTCCTTCAGTTTTTTTTCTTTGTTCTTATACTCCACATATGAGTGAAATCATTTGATACTTGTCTTTTTATGCCTGGCTTATTTCACTGAGCATAATACCATCTAGATCCATCCATGTTGTTGCAAATGGTAGGATTTGTTTTCTTCTTAAGGCTGAATAATATTCCATTGTGTATATGTACCACATCTTTATCCATTCATCTACTGATGGACACTTAGGTTGCTTCAATATCTTGGCTATTGTAAAAAGTGCTGCAATAAACATAGGGGTGCACATGTCTTTTTGAATCTGAGAAGTTGTGTTCGTTGGATAAATTCCAAGGAGTGGGATTCCTGGGTCAAATGGTATTTCTATTTTTAGTTTTTTGAGGAACCTCCATACTGCTTTCCACAATGGTTGAACTAGCTTACATTCCCACCAGCAGTGCAGGAGGGTTCCCCTCTCTCCACATCCTCACCAGCATGTTGTTCGTAGTCTTTTCGATGTTGGTCATCCTTACTGGTGTGAGGTGATATCTCATTGTAGTTTTAATTTGCATTTCTCTGATGATTAGCGATGTGGAGCATCTTTTTATGTGCCTGTTGGCCATCTGAATTTCTTCTTTGGAGAAATGTCTGTTCAGATGCTCTGCCCATTTTTTAATTTGTTTATTTGCTTTTTGTTTGTTCAGGTGCATGAGCTCTTTATATATTTTGGATGTCAAACCCTTATTGGATATGTCATTTATGAATATATTGTCCCATACTGTAGGATGCCTTTTTGGCCTAAAGATGGTGTCCTTTGCCATACAGAACCTTTTCAGCTTTATATAGTCCTGCTTGTTCATTTTTGCTTTTGTTTCCCTTGCCCAGGGAGATATGTTCATGAAGAAGTTGCTCATGTTGATTCCAAGAGATATTTGCCTATGTTTTTTTTCTAAGAGTTTTATCATTTCATTACTTACATTCAGGTCTTTGATCCATTTTGAATTTACTTTTGTGTATGGGGTTAGACAATGATCCAGTTTCATTCTCTTACATGTAGCTGTCCAGTTTTGCCAATACCAGCTTTTGAAGAGGCTGTCATTTCCCCATTGTATTCCCATGGCTCCTATCTCATATATTAATTGACCGTATATGTTTGGGTTAATATCTGGACTCTCCATTCTGTTCCACTGGTCTGTGGGTCTGTTCTTGTGCCAATACCAAATTGTCTTGATTACTGTGGCTTTGTAGCAGAGCTTGAAGTTGGGAAGCGAGATCCCCCTGCTTTATTCTTCCTTCTCAGGATTGCTTTGGTTATTCGGGTCTTTTGTGGTTCAATATGATTTTTAGAACTATTTGTTCCAGTTTGTTGAATAATGCTGTTGGTACTTTGATAGGGATTGCATTGAATCTGTAGATTACTTTAGGTAGTATAGCCATTTTGACAATATTTATTCTTCCTAGCCAAGAGCATGGGATGAATTTCCATTTGTTACTGTCTTCTTTAATTTCTTTTAGGATGGTCTTGTAGTTTTCAGGGTATAGGTCTTTCATTTCCTTCGTTAGGTTTATTCCTAGGTATTTTATTCTTTTTGATGCAATTGTGAATGGAATTGTTTTCCTGATTTCTCTTTCTGTTAGCTCATCATTAGTGTATAGGAAAGCAACAGATTTCTGTGTATTAATTTTGTATCCTGCAACTTTGCTGAATTCAGATATTAGTTCTATTAGTTTTGGAGTGGAGTCGTTAGGTTTTTTATGTACAATATCATGTCATCTGCAAATAGTGACAGTTTGACTTCTTCTTTACCAATCTGGATGCCTTTTATTTCTTTGTTTTGTCTGATTGTCATGGCTAGGACCCCAATATTATGTTGAATAACAGTGGGGAGAGTGGGCATCCCTGTCTTGTTCCCGATATTAGGGGAAAAGCTTTCAACTTCTCGCTGTTAAGTATGATATTGGCTGTGGGTTTGTCATATATGACCTTTATTATGTTGAGGTATTTGCCCTCTATACCCATTTTGTTGAGAGTTTTTATCATGAATGGATGTTGAATTTTGTCAAATGCTTTTTCAGCATCTATGGAGATGATCATGTGGTTTTTGTTCTTCGTTTTGTTGATGTGGTGGATGATGTTGATGGATTTTCGAACGCTGTACAATCCTTGCATCCTTAAGATGAATCCCACTTGATCATGGTGTATAATCCTCCTGATGTATTTTTGAATTCAGTTTGCTAATATTTTGTTGAGTATTTTTGCATCTATGTTCATCAGAGATTTGGTCTGTAATTTTGTTTTTTGGTGGTGTCTTTGCTTGGTTTTTGTATTAGAGTGATGCTGGCTTGATAGAATGAGTTTGGAAGTACTCCCTCCTCTTCTCTTTTTAGGAAACTTTAAGGAGAATGGGTGTTATGTCTTCTCTCTATGTCTGATAAAATTCAGCAGTGAATCCATCTGGGACCCCGGGAGTTTTGCTCTTGGGTAGTTTTTTGATTACCAGTTCAATTTCGTTGCTGGTAATTGCTCTGTTTAGATTTTCTGTTTCTTCTTTGGTCAGTCTTGGAAGGTTTTATTTTCATAAGAAGTTGTCCATTTCTTCTAAGTTTTCCAGCTTGTTGGCATATAGATTTTCATAGTATTCTCTAATAATTCTTTGTATTTCTGTTGGGTCCATTGTGATTTTCCTCTTCTCATTTCTGATTCTGTTTATGTGTGTAGATTCTCTTTTTCTCTTAATAAGTCTGGCTAGGGGTTCATCTATTTTGTTTATTTTTTCAAAGAACTAGCTCTTGGTTTCATAGATTTTTTCTATTTTTTTAAATTCTTCTTAATTTTATTTATTTCTTTTCTAATCTTTTTTATGTACCTCCTTCTGCTGACTTTGGGCCTTATTTGTTTTTCTTTTTCCAATTTCAATAATTGTGACTTTAGACTATTCATTTGGGATTGTTCTTCCTTCTTTAAATAGGCCTGGATTGCAATATACTTCCCTCCTAGAAGTGCCTTTGCTGCGTCCCAGAGAAGTTGGGGCTTTGTGTTGTTGTTGTCATTTGTCTCCATATATTGCTTGATCTCAGTTTTAATTTAGTCGTTGATCCATTGATTATTTAGGAGCACGTTCTTAAGCCTCCATGTGTTTGTGAGCCTTTTTGTTCTCTTTCTACAATTTATTTCTAGTTTTATACCTTTGTGATCCGAGAAGTTGGTTGGTAGAATTTCAATATTTTTGAATTTACTGAGGTTCTTTTTGTGGCCTAGTACACGGTCTTTTCTGGAAAATGTTCCATGTGTACTTGAGAAGAATGTGTATCCTGAAGCTTTTGGATGTAGAGTTCTGTTCTAGTGTGTTGTTCAGTGCCTCTGTGTCTTTACTTATTGTGTGTCTGGTTATCTAAATGAGTGCATTGCATTCTATTTCCTCCTTTAATTCTGTATTTGTTTCACGCATGTCGGTGCTCCTGTGTTGGGTACATATATATTTATAATGGTTATATCCTCTTGTTGGACTGACCCCTTTATCATTATGTAATGTCCTTCTTTATCTCTTGCTACTTTCTTTGTTTTGAAGTCTATTTTGTCTGATATAAGTACTACAACACTTGCTATTTTTCTCCCTGTTGTTTTCATGAAATATATTTTTATGTCCTTTCACTTTTAGTCTGTGTGTATCTTTGGGTTTGAGGTGAGTCTCTTGTAAGCTGCAAATAGATGGGTCTTGCTTTTTTATCCATTATGTTACTCTGTGTGTTTTGATTGGTGCATTCAGTCCATTTACATTTAGGGTGATTATCGATAGATATGTACTTACTGCCATTGCTGGCTTTAGATTCGTGGTTACCAAAGGTTCAAGGGTAGCTTCTTTACTATCTAACAGTCTAACTTAACTCTCTTGTTAAGCTATTATGAACACAGTCTGGTGATTCTTTATTTCTCTCCCTTCTTTTTCTTCCTCTTCCATTCTTTATATGCTAGGTGTTTTATTCGGTAGTCTTTTACATTTCCTTTGACTGTTTTTGTGGATAGTTGATTTTATTTTTTGCCTTTAGTTAGTATTTGGATGGTCTGCTTTCTTTTCTATGATTTTATTTTCTGTGGTGACATCTTTTAAGCCTTAGGAGTGCTTCCATCTAGAGCAGTCCCTTTAAGATATCCTGTAGAGGTAGTTTGTGGGAGGCAAATTCCCTCAACTTTTGCTTGCCTGTGCATTGTTTAATCCCTCCCTCAAATTTAAATGATAATCGTGCTTGATACAGTATTCTTGGTTCAAAGCCCTTCTGTTTCATTGCGTTAAATATATCATGCCATTCTCTTCAGGCCTGTAAGGTTTTTGTTGAGAAGTCTGATGATAGTCTGATGGGTTTTCCTTTGTAGGTGATCTTTTTTCTCTCTCTGGCTGCCTTTAATACTCAGTCCTTGTCTTTGATCTTTCCCATTTTAATTATTATATGTCTTGTTGTTGTCTTCCTTGGGTCCCTTGTGTTGGGAGATCTGTGGGCTTCCATGGTCTGAGAAATATTTCTTTTCCCAGCTTGGGGAAATTTCCGGCAATTATTTCTTCAAAGACACTTTCTATCCCTTTTTTTCTCTCTTCTTCTTCTGATACTGCTATAATACGAATATTGTTCCGTTTGGATTGGTCTCACAGTTCTCTTAATATTGTTTCTTTCCTAGAGATCCTTTTATCTCTCTTTACCTCTGCTTCTCTGTACTCCTGTTCTCTGATTTCTATTCCACTAACAGTCTCTTGCACCTCATCCAGTCTGTTCTTGCGTCCGTCAATTGATTCATTTCTGTACTGTCTCTCCTGACTTCCTCCCTTAGCTCTTGCATATTTCTCTGTAGGTCCATCAGCATGGTTATGACTTTTATTCTGAATTCTTTTTCAGGAAGATTGTTTAAATCTATCCCATCAGGCCCTCTCTCTGGGGTTGTCTGGGTGATCGTTGACTGGACCAGTTTCTTCTGTCTTTTCATGGCGATAGAAGTGGTTGCAGGCAGGTGGCATGTGTGTCAGCTGGGAGAACAAAGTCCCTCCCTGCTTGTTGTTCACCTTGCCCTTCTCCGCAGCCTGTCCCGGTTACCCGCACACCAGGAGGCAATCTCTGGGATAATGCCGTGTGCTGCCATGGGCAGGGCCGTCCTTAGGCTAGCCTAGAGCACTGCGGGGGGTGGCAGCCACACCGGGTGCATTCTCCTGCAAGGATGGCGCCCCTTCATTTCTTCCAGACCTTGCTCCAGCTTCCATTGCCTGTCCAGGCTAGTTGCACGCCAGTAGGAGACTCTGTGTGGTTGCTGTGGGCAGAGTCGCTCTCCCACTGCTCCACAGCTGTCACGGGTCAGCCGGTCCGTTTGCAGCACAGGCTGGGGGGACAAATGGCAGGCTGCTTATCGCTGTGAGGGGCTTCAGGGCTCCTTTACCCTGCAGGGGTTAGAGGTCCCGAAGTTCCTCAAGATTCCTCGCCTGCTGGGTTGAGTGTGCTGGGATGATTTTGTTCAGCTGTTGGGCCCTTGTCCCTTTAAGATTTTTAAAAAAGCGCCTGCTTTTCTTTTGTCTCAGGGGAGCCGGCTGTGGGGACCTGCTCACAGAGTCCTTCTCGGATCCTGCCCTTCCATTTCTGTAATCTCCAGTACACCATGTGATCTGTGTCTGTGCTCCCGGTGCAGATCATCAAGGCTGGTTATTTAGCAGTCCTGTGCTTCCACTCCCTGCCCACTCTGTTTCTTTTCCTCTCGCCGGTGAGCTGGGGTGGGGGAGTGCTCAGGTCCCGCCGGGTCATGGCTTTGTTTCTTACCCCCTTTGCGAGATGCTGAGTTCTCGTTGATGTAGATGTAGCGTGGCTGTCATACTGTATCTTCTGGTCTCTCTTTTAGGAATAGTGGTATTTTTTGTATTTTCAAAAATATATATGGTTTTGGGAGGAGACTTCCCCCACCCTGTTCATGCCACCACCTTGAGCCCTCCTCCTGATCCTTTAATTCTTATTTTTAGGCTTTTATAGATGGGACTAGTATTGTGTTTAGTCCATGGTAATTCCTATTACCAAGGCAATACTTTGAAGTTTCCAATTTTCTTTATTAAAAAAAAAAAAGGGTGCTAGATTCAATACCTGCATGCAAATAAAATGACACTGGCTCACTTTTTACTTGGGTAGATGGATGAATTGATAATTGATCAGATATATAATGAGACAGAGAAGAGGAATCTGGAAGGAAATACATGAAAATATTCTAATAGTTACCCATGGGTGATAAAATTATAATTTCTTTTTTTACTGCCTTGAACTTTCAACATTGAAATTTATTGTTGTTATTATTTTTAAAAAGTTTATTTTCCTTCAAAACTCCCATTGTAAAACTTTCTCTTAATGGACCGTTCCAGTGTACAGATCTCATGTGTATTGTTCCTAATAAATATTTGTTGATTAAATTTATATTACTGTATGTGTATATCATGTATATATGTACATATATGAATTATTTAATCTACTTTCTATAAAGTATTTGGGCATCCAATGTATACTTATATTAAAAAATAATATATTTACAAAGGAAAACTTTATATATAAACACTTATCCTACATTTCTAACTCTTGCTTAGGATAGTTCTTGGAAATAAAATTAGGAGACAAAACTATGAGAATTTCCCATACTACCAAAATACATTCTAAAAAAAGTTTGTAGCAATTGATATCATCACTAGTAAGATATGATTACTAGCTAGATTGAATAGCTTTTTCATGTATTTATTGCCTATTTTTATTCCCTCCTGCTTTGGTGTGCCTTTCACTATCTATTGAGATCATGGTGGATGTTTATACTTATATTAACTCTATAAAGAATATCAGTATCACTTTACCATATTGTCCACTTGTTTACATATAAGATTCCACGTTTTCCTCATATGTTAGGGTTTGTAGGTTAGAGAAGATTGCTCCTTGCCTCAGAACACCTAGACCCTGCATCTTTCACTTGGCTGGTATAATAATTTATAATTTGTAATGTGGGTGTTAATGTCTTCATCTGTAAACAGAGCATTAATTAAATAATATCTTAAGGTCTTTCAGTTCTAAGATTCTAATAGTTTAAGAATAACAATGACAAGATGGTTTCAATAATTAAATTTTCTAAGCAAATTTTCTGTGAAACAGATTGTGATTGATGGTGCCTCTGTGATTCCATGTAGCACTGAACGCATGAGCTAATGTGTCTGTTTACGAAACATCAGTTTTGAATGACTGGAATAAGTTAAATGGCATTCAATCACTCAAACTAAAAAACCTTGCAATCTTTTTTGATTCATCTCTGTCCACCAGCTCACATATATTTAAAATATCACCAATTCCTTGAAAATCTTTTCTGTTATTTTTACTTCTCTTTTCTTGCTCCCTCTAGTCTAGTTATGGCCCTTACAATCCTGAATAAACACCAGCAACAATAAAGGCAGCAGCTAACAATGATGGAATGTTAACTATGGGAACCACTTGAAGTACTTTAAACATTATTTTATTTCATCCTCACAACTCTAGACAATAAATAGTAGAATTATGTTGCAGTTTATAGGTGAGAAAATTTAGGCACATAAATATGTAGATGAGAAGATTTTGAAATGTGCTAGTAAATTAGAGGACCAGAATCCAAGGACAGGTAGCCTCACTCCAAGGGTTGGGCCCTTCACAATAACTAGTACTGCTTCCTAGCAGAGACTAGAGTTTCCTTCTAACTGGGTATTTTTGTTTGTAGTTACTCCTCAAACGTACCCTTTACACCTGGGCAGAGTGAACTTTAGAAAACACACATTCCTATGTGTGTGCCTTTCCACTTCTTCCATCATATGATTCTCAGAATGAAGGCCAACCTTTTTTGCATTATAGTAACAGCCCCTTCTACTCTAAAGGCTGCTTTTCCTCTAGCCTATCTCTCCTGTCCCATTTACCACATTACTCAAAGATGTACCGCTCCATCTAGCATTCTTACATCTTCTCGTTTACATTATTCTCCCTTCTTATAATACCTGTCCCCAAATTTTCTGCTGGAGAAATGCCTATTTATCTTTCAAAATTCACCCTACATGTTCTCTCTTCTTACAAGTTCTTGCCTGGTATCTCCTCAACCACTGTAGGTAGAACTGATTACTTCCTTCTCTGTGCTCCTCATCCCTTTTTAAAGTATCTGTTACTCGCTATTCTGTTAGTTATTAAATTCTCCAAATAGCTAGTACACTCCTTTATTATCTGGCACTGTAAATGTACAATAAGCATTTGTTGAAAAATACATGTCCAGAGACTGGCTCTCAGCATCCCAAGATATAGGTTCTTCCTCTCCCCCACCAAAAAAGTAAAAAAGTCCAAATTAGCTTTTAGATAAAATGTAGTAAAAGAACACAGCAGTCCAAATTTGACTGAGGATAAGAATTAACAGGGACACTTAATCAGTACTGTTTACTGGGCCTTCTCCAGATTTACTGAATCCGAATCTCTAGAGATTTTTACCCATTTTTCATAAGCACCCCTGGTGATTATCATCAAATTTAAACAGCCATTTACACATATATGGATATATACTACATATAAAGTAATATATATTAGCTTAAAAAACAAAAAAAAATAAAAATTGAAAAGTTGGACCTTCAGAATGAATCAGAATGATAATATTCCAAAAATAATCACTAAATTCTAGAGTTGAAAGAGGCTTACTTTAACTTATCATAACTGTCTTGCCCTAACTCTCACTTTATACAATGAGAAACTATATCCCACAGTGGTATCTTGACCAAGATTCTATCATTAGTGACAATATAAATTTTACATCAATTTCTCTGTTGCCTATGTTCAGATTTCCATAATATCACAGTGTGTCAGTTCCAATTTAGATGTTTGGAAAAATACAAAGGAAATTTAGGAAATTAATCATAAATTGCTGAAACATATTTAAATATATAGTTTCCCTTATCAAAGGAATAAACTTTTTAAAAACTTGTAAATTAATCAATAGTAGTAAATCTCAGCCATGGTAATTACTGTAATATTTGTGGGACATTCACTAAGAGCCAAGCCTAAAAATTTCTTTTTTCTAACTGCTTAACTTCATCTCGGCCTCACAATAAGATTAAGAAATCAAGGAGCACTACCTCACATTTGCATATGGGGCTCAAATAAATCAGTTTCAAAGATACTAAGTGGTTCTACTAGGGTTATAACCCAGGTTTTCTAACCATTCTATGTTTCTTTGCACTATGTTGAATTATTTTATTTAGAAGATGACTGGTAACATAATTACATGACTAATTATTGCATTGAAAGAAAGGCAAATTTCAATATGAAAAAATCCTGATACTGATTTTGGCAAGCAAAAATTTTTAAATGAAACTTAGTAGAGGCATCTCTTTTTTTGCTAGATCATCATTTTCATATGAGACACAATAAAATAAATTTACATTTAATATAAATAATGAAAGCATAAAGTTCTGTTTTAAATAATTAAATAATGTAGGGCTATTTTTAAATGACTGAAATCAAGAACAGATCACCATATAACACTCAGGTTAAAATCACCCTATCCATGAGACATCCTTGTTGTGCTGAAACACTCTTATTAAAGAATAATAATTTAAAGTAAAAGATTTTTCATGGAGTTATCTTTCTTGAGTGAAATTTCATTATCCTACACACACTACAAGTAATCTCTAAGTGTACATCTAGGTAATCCCTTGAATTTTTCATTTAATTTCTTGTTTCTTTAATTGAGGAGGAGTGGAAATTAAGTAAATAATAACAGGCTCTCATATAGATAAAGACAAACCCACTATTTTCTTGGGCCTTTTTTCTAGGATAGAAAATGGTTTGCTCAGTGTATATACCTTCTTGATAAGATGCCAACATGTCAAAATTAACTGTATCTACTTAGCTTTACAACTTCTGTGGGACACATCAAAGGCAGTTCTAAGAGGAAAAGTATACAGCAGTTCAGGCCTATTTAAAGAAGGAAGAACAATCCCTAATGAATAGTCTAAATTCAGTTAATGAAACTGAAAAAAGAAGAACAAATGAGGCCCAAAGTTAGTAGAAGGAGGGACATAATAAAGATCAGAGAAGAAATAAATAAAATTGAGAAGAATAAAACAATAGAAAGAATTAATGAAAACAAGAGCTGGTTCTTTTTTTTTGATAAGAGCTGGTTCTTTGAGAAAATAAACAAATTAGATAAACCTGTAGCCAGACTTATCAAGAAAAAAAGAGAGCCTACACACATAAACAGAATCAGAAATGAGAAAGGAAAAAATCACTACGGACACCACCAAAATACAAAGGATTATTAGAGAATACTATGAAATATTATATGCTAACAAACTGGAAAACCTAGAAGAAATGGACAACTTTCTAGAAAAATACAACCTTCCAAGGCTGAAACAGGAAAAAACAGAAAATCTGAACAGACCAATTACCAGCAATGAAATTAGATCAGTAATCGAAAAACAACCTAAGAACAAAACTCCTGGATCAGATGGATTCACTGCTGGATTTTATCAGACATTTAGAGAAGACCTAACACCCATCCTCCTTAAAGTTTTCCTAAAAGTTGAAGAGGAGGGAATACTTCCAAACTCATTCTAGGAGGCCAGCATAATTCTAATACCAAAACCAGGCAAAGACACCACAAAAAAGAAAATTACAGACCAATATCCCTGATGAACATAGATGCAAAAATACTCAACAGAATATTAGCAAACCGAATTAAAAAATACATCAAAAAGATCATCCATCATGATCAAGTGGGATTCATCCCAGGGATGCAAGGATGGTACAACATTTGAAAATCCATCAACATCATCACTACATCAATAAAAAGAAGGACAAAAATCACAGTATCATCTCCATAGATGCTGAAAAGCATTTGACAAAATTCAACACCCATTCATGATAAAAGCTCTCAACAAAATGGGTAGAGAGCAAGTACCTCAATATAATAAAGGCCATAATAACAGACACATGAAAAGATGCTCCACATCACTAATTATCAGGGAAATGCAAATTAAAACCATAATGAGATATCACCTCACACCAGTTAGAATGGCCTACATCCAAAAGACTAGGAACAACAAATGCTGGTGAGAATGTGGAGAAAGGGAAACCCTCCTGCACTGCTGGTGGGTGGCAATGTAAATTAGTTCAACCATTGTGGAAAGCAGTATGGAGGTTCCTCAGAAAACTCAAAATAGAAATACCATTTGACCCAGGAATTCCACTCCTAGGAATTTACCCTAAGAAAACAGGATCACAGATTCAAAAAAGACATATGCACCCTGATATTTATCACAGCACTATTTATAATAGCCAAGATATGGAAGCAACCTAAGTGTCCATCAGTAGATGAATGGATAAAGAAGATGTAAATATACACAATGGAATATTATTCAATCATAAGAAGAAAACAAATCCTACCATTTGCAACAACATGGATAGAGCTAGAGGGTATTATGCTCACTGAAATAAGCCAGACAAAGAAAGATAAGCACCAAATGATTTCCCTCATCTGTGGAGTATAACAACAAAGCAAAAACGGAGGGAACAAAACAGCAGCAGACTCACAGTACCCAAGAATGGACTAGCGGTTACCAAAGGGAAAGGGGTTGGGGAGGGTGGGTGGAAAGGAAGGGATAAGGGGATTAAGTGGTATTATGATTAGTGCACATAATATGGGGGGGGGTAGTCACAGGGAACGCAGTATAGCACAGAGAAGACAAGTAGTGACTCTATAGCATCTTACTACACTGATGGACAGTGATTGTAATGGGCTGTGTGGTGGGGACTTGATAATACGGGGGAATGTAGTAACCACAATGTTGCTCATGTGAAACTGAGCATAAGATTGTATACCAATGATACCTGAATTAAAAAAAAATGTTAAGAATCATGCCCAAGGTCATGATTAGTAAGTGGTAAAGCCAGAATCAGCACTAAAGGCAAAGGAAGTACTTTAAACATATAATCTGTGTTGGAATCTTGGCTTCATCACTTACCAATTATAATGACCCTGGAAAAATAACAACAAAAAAAAGCTGTACCTCAGTTTTCTCCTTTCAAAAAATGGGAATAAGAATAGTCTTTACATTTTATAGGGGTATATAGAGAACTGAGATAATGTCCATATAGTACATACCATACTTAGCTAATTATAAATATACAACAAATGACTGTTATCATCATCTTTATCATTTTGAGTTCTCAGATATGGACTCTTAAAATTCTCACACATCATGTGTTATCTTTCCCCCATTTATATTTTTTTAATGAAAAATTTCAATTACATCCATTCTATGAGAACATTATTTCTGGAAAAATTTTGTTTTGAAGTTTATAGAAATGCTAGGAGACTTTCTCGTCCACTTTACTAGTGTTAAAAAAGAAACTAAAGTCATACTGTGGTAAAAAAAAATTAATTTAGAAAATAAAAAACTAAGAATCCACCACAAAACAATTCCTGCTTCCATAAAGAAGATTGCTTAGAAGAGTGCTTACAGGGAGCAAAGGCTCTTTATGGCAGTGAAATTACTCCTCTGTGTTTTTTTTTTGTCTTTTATTCTTAGTAATCTCACTATCTTTCTAAAACACCTATTTGAGAATTAAATGAGATAATGCATGTAATAATACAGTACATGGCACATGGTAAGCAGTTAATGAATATTACCAATTGCTATCCTTCTTCTTAGTAACATGATTCTCAAGAATCTTAAGATATATAAATATGCACTTTAAAAGTCTTCCCAATCACATCATATCTGCCAAAACCACATTACAAATAAAGCACTGAAAAAAAATCAATCAGATTTCAATCAGCTGACAAATGTATATGTAATTTATTTGATACTTATATTTTATATAGAAAGTTAATTTGTACATTTTTATACAACTAATTCACTAATTTTTTTGCAAAAGTCTTATGTGTATTTATAACAGTAAGAGGTTTTCTAACAAAAGGCCTTAAAATATTTCTTTAATATGTTTAAATAAATTCACTTCCCACAGAATACTACTTAGGGGAACTTAGTTTGAGAATGTTACAATGTTGGCATAATTCAGATCTAATTTCTAATCTAAAATAATTTTTCCAGATTTATTAAGATATAATTGACAGAGTATAAAGTTTAAGGTATACAACATGATGATCTGACATGAATATACTGTGAAATGATTACCACATAAGGTTAGTTACCACATCCATCACCTTACACAGTTCTTAAATATTTTTGTGTATGGCAAGAATATTCAAGATCTATTTTTTTTTAGCAACTTTCAAGTATACAATGCAATACTGTTAACTATAATCACCACGTTGTACATTAGATCTCTAGAACTTACTCATCTTATAACTAGAAGTTTGCCCCTTTTGACCACCTTCACCCATTTTGTCCAACCCTCTTCTAATAATATTTATATAATCACTTTTGAAGTCTGAAAGACAACTATCTGACTGTTCAATGTGAGACGAAGTAAGCCTACACTTCAGGCTTTTACTAAGGCGTCATGGCATTTCACATAGATTTCCCAGTTAAGTAGCCTATAATAGTTGAGCACTGGAGTTAAGAGTGAGAAGGGTTGAGTTTCAACTTAGAATGTACAGCTATTTAATTGTTTAATCTTAGACAAATAAATAAAAAATTATTTTCAATGTTTTCTCACTTTAAAATGAGGGTAGAGATTATTTACTACTTGGATTTCTTTAGATTATGGGGGTACTAGAAGTGGTTCAGATAGGAGAAATATGACAATTGTATATTGCAAAAGAACAAAAATGTTTGTTGTTATTGAAAATGACATATGACTTTTCATTAATTTTAATATTTCTGGGAAGCATCATTTTTTGAGAAAAAGAAACAGAGAAAGAAAGTTTAGTGTCTGAGCAGCTGTTCTCAAAGAGTGGTCCATGACACTGTAAGGTCCCACAGACCCTATCCTGTCAAAGACTCCTTAAAGTCAAACAAATTTTGTAATAATACTAAGACATAATTTGTCATTTCCACGATGTTGACATTTGCACTGATGGTACAAAACCAACCAACTGTGAGTGCCTTAGCATGAATCCGGCAATAGTGTCAAAATGAGGTAGTTCTCTACCCTGTACTTACAGTAAAAATGAGTCAAATAACAATTCCATGTTAGAATGTTCTTGATGAAACAGCAATGGATACCTTTTTAATATTTTGTATGACAAAACGGGAAGTATGCATAAAGCACTTCCGCTCATACCAAACAGTGATGGTTGACTTGAGGGAAAGCAAATGTGCAAGTGAATTGCAAGACATACTAGCTGATATATCTTTGAAAAAATATTTTTCTTTGAAAGACTGACAAACTGTTTATTCAGAATTGGGTTATTTCAAAAATATTTTTTCTAAAATGACCTGTTACTTCAAGGAAAAGAACAGACGGTATTTATTACCAATGATAAAATTTCAACTTTCAAGCAAAAATGAACATTTTGGAAAACTTGTATTTGCTATCATGAACCTGGCAGTTTAGACTTTTGGATGAGATCAGTAATAATATTGACAATTGTGAATTTTCACATTATGTAATAAAATATGTCAACTTTTGGAAGATCTGCATGACTAAGTAAACAAATATTTTCCAAATGACCAATGAATGATGTTACAAATTATGCATAAGTAAAAATTCATTAAAAGACAAAGTAATGAATTGAAACATAACAGAAGAAAATCCACTGTTATGGTTTCAGATTCCATATGTAATTAACCTTTTAAGAGATTACCATGGTTAAATAGAGTTACTACATAGTCCAGCAATTCTACTCCTAGGTATATTCTCAAGACAAATGAAAACATATAACCACACAAAAGTGTGCATGTGAATATTTATAGAAGCACTATTCATAATAGCCAAGCAGTGGAAACAACCCAAAGGTCCATCAACTGAATAATGGATAAAAAAATGTAGTATATATCTTGACAATAGTATATTATTTATCAATAAAAAGAAATGAAGTCCCGATACAGGCTGAAACACAGATGAATGATATAAACATTCATGTGAAGTGAAAGAAGCCAGTCATAATGGACCACATATAATATGAATCTATTCATATAAAGTGTCCAGAATTGACAAGTCTGTAGAGAAAGAAAGTAGATTAATGGTTGGTTGCCTGGGGCTGGACAGGATGGGAGAATCAGGAGGTGATCACTGAACAGTGTGGGGTTTCTTTTTGGGGTGACAAAAACTGTTCTAAAATTGAGTGCAGTGATGAAAATGGTCTAAAATCGATTGTGGTGATGGGTTGTACGATTCTGAATATACAAGAGCCAAGGAATTGTACACTTTAAATGTATTAATTATGTACTATTTAGATTCCATTCCTAAAAAACTGTTAAAAAATATAAAGTCAATAAACTACATACAAAAGGAAAGTACCAAGTTGCAGGTTTTATGGTAAATCAAAGAATACCCACAATTATCTTAAAGGTCATTAAAAGATTTCCTTTTCTGACTACATCTCTACCTAAGGCTGGATTTTTCCTCCTATATATGCAAACTAACATATTGCAGCAGATAAATATAGAGTTAGAAATGATAATCAAGCTGCCTTCCATTAAGCCATACATTAAAGAATTTTACAAGACAGACAATGTCGGTAATTATTTTTGTTTTGAAAAATTTAATTACTTTCTTAAAAATTGTTATTTTTAAGTCAGGGACAAATTACTACAATAGCATAACACTAACATCCTAATTCAAGTTGGATACACAATAAGCAATGTCTCACACTTTTTCCGAGTTTTCCTCCAACAGACACACTTAGGATTTTTTTTCTATGGTTTGACTTTGGACAAGATGCCTAGATCTACCTGTGTTTGGTAGCTCACTGATACCCTTTCAAGTTAGCAAGACTATGTCACTGTTCACAATCACCAAGTGGAAGAAGACAGAGATCTATGTGGAAGAATAAGGGCTCCTGAAGATGTCCATGTCCTAATCCCCAGAACCTATGAATATGTTACCTTATATGGCAAAAGAGACTTTACAGAAGCGATTAAGTTTACAGATCTTGAAATGGGGAGATGACGATGGATTATCTGGTCCCATCTAATCATATAAGTTCTCAAAAGTTGAGAACTGTTCCTTGTTGTGCAGAGAGAGGGATGTAATGACAGAAGACAGGTTAGAGAGATGTGATATAAGGACTTGACCCACCACTGATGGCCCTGAGATGGGGGGAGGTAATCATGGACCATGGAATGCAGGAGACATCTGGAAGCTAGAAAAGACAAGGAAATGGATTCTTCCCAGGACCATCAGAAACAGAGCCCCAGCTGACACCCTGATTTTAGTCCAGTGAGATACTTGTATCAGACTTCTAACCAAAGAACTGAAAGTTAACAAATTCGTGTTCTTCTAAACTCTGAAATTTATGGTAATGTGTTACAACAGTAATAGAAAACTAATACAGTGGTAATGCCAGTTTTCATCCCAGGCTGGTTGAGGGAGATTTACCATAAAATTATTAAGAAAGTTCAGCTTCAAGGACCCTTGTTTGTATGAAACATTTTACAAGGCCTGAACCTAATTTTATATCTGTAATTTGTGCTCTATTTAAAGAGGACCAGCTTAGATCCTAGAAAACCTAAATCAACCCCATGGAGCATGTTAAAACAGTATTAGAGTAATATTCCCCATAGGGATACACTCGAATTGCATAGATTCAAAAACATCTTCTGAGATTACTGGGGGTGGTGGGGATATTTCTTAGAATTTATATGAATATGGTTCCATGAGGAAAGATAAGTCTTGGGAAAAAAGGGGAAATAAATATTCAGAGAATATTTTAGGAGAACAAAATTAATGACTACAAAAAATTTTACTAAGAAATCATTACTGATAAGACATCACACAGAAGAGACATTTATGAAATGATTGTATCTAGAATTAGAGTTATCAATGTATTGACTAAGAGAGTTTAGACTAATTTTTAAAATTCTTTCCAAATGGCTCAAATCTCAGAATTACAGAAAAAAAATTAGGGGATCATTTCTTGAAAGAAACTTCTCTAATGATATTATAGAGAGTAGAGACCTGACATTAACTATTAATAAATGATGAATAAAGTAGAAACTGCCCTGCTGTCTTACAAAAAAATTTTTTTTAAACACTGTCTGGTTGTCCCAACTTATCTCAAGTCAACAAACAGGTATTTATTTCCTGGAGAGCGCCATGAATTACCACTGGAGGTCAGTCTTGGGCTTCCCTCAGGTCATCAGAGAAACCAATGAAAAACGACAAAGGGAGATGAAGGCTAACATAGTCCAAATCTCTCATTTTGCAGATGAAGATACAAAAACTCTAAGAGACTAAAGAAATGCTTGGCATACAAGGGATTGACAACATTTGTAATCTATACTATTGACTTAACTTTCTCAACTTCTTGAGTGTTAAAAGTATATCTGGAGATTCAAGATGGTGGTGAGAGAGGAAAGACAGAGAACTCCTTCCAAAAAAACAGTGTGAAAATACAGTTAATACAACTAACCGTAAAACAACAACAGGAAAGAAGGCTGCACCAGACTGTATACAAACCTCATGAACAGAGTAGACCTCACAAAACAGGGTAACATAAGAAAGCCTTGATCCGGCGGGACCCGAGCCCTTCCACCACCCCAGCTCACTGGCAGGAGGAAGAGAAACAGAGCGGGGGAAGGGGTGGAAGCCTGGGACTGCTGAACACCTAGCCCTGGAGATCCGATTTGCAAGAAGAACCCTATATTGTGTGGTGCTCTGGAGATTGGGGAGCTGGGACAGGCAGAGTGCCTGAGCGACTCATATTCCCGCCGTTTGTGGAGGACAGGATCCATATCAGGCTGCGCTGTAACAGAGGAAATGCAGGTGGTCTGAGAGGCTTCCTACAAGTGAGAGGGCTGCTGAAGGGGTGGGGGTTGCACAGAGCTTGCTTTGCGGGAGAAGAGATGGGGGACAAGATTGTCGAGGGACGCTCTGCCCAGTAGATTGGGAACTATGGGGAGCATCAGGCGATCCATACCCCTGGCTGGCTACTCAACTCCAGCGCCCCCCACTGTGATACACACCCTGCCAAGCCTTGCTCCTGGCCTGATAGTACGGGCTCCCAAAGCGGCAGTCACTGCTCTGGAGTCAGGCCAGCCAGAGGGAGGCCCCACCTACAACAGCTAGAGACGTCAAGCTTACACCTGTGTACTTGGGAAACCGGCGCTGATATGGGAGACAGGCAGGGCAGACGGGAGTCAGGAAATAGATCTTTCCTCTCCCCAGGCACCAGCTCGGCTCCCCTACGATCCACAACCTCACTTGAGGGGAGGAGCAGCTCCAGAGACTGGACCTTCTGGGCACTTGAGGGCACCACACAGAAATATGAAATGTCAAAATAACATGGTTCAGACCAAATCTCACAAACCCCAGAATAAGGGCCAAATGAAATTGAACTCACCAATCTTCCTGAAAGACAGTTCAAAATAAAAATCATAAACATGCTAATGGTGTTACAGAAAAATATTCAAGGTCTCAGGAATGAATTTGAGATGGAGATTCAATCATTAAGAAATTCCATATCTGAAATGAAACATACAATGGAGGGATTTAAAAGCAGATTAGATGTAGTAGAAGAGATGGCAAATGGAGTAGAAATTAGAGAAGACGAATATAAAGAAGCTGAGGCACAGAGAGAAAAAAGAATCTCTAAGAATGAAAGAATATTGACAGAACTGTGTGACCAATCCAAATGTAACACTATATGCATAATAGGGGTACCAGAAGAAGAAGAGAGAGGAAAAGGGATAGTTAGTGTCACTGAGGAGATAATTGATGAAAATTTCCTCAATCCGGGAAGAAGATAGTCTCTCAAGCCAATGAGTTACACAGATCTCCCAACACAAGGGACTCAAGGAAGACAACATAAAGACATATAATAATTAAAATGGCAAAGATCAAGAAAAAAGACAGAGTTTTAAAAGCAGCTAGAGAGAGAAAAAAGATCAAATACAAAGGAAAACCCATCAGTCTATCAGATTTCTCAACAGAAACCTTACAGGCCAGAAGGGTGTGGCATGATATATTTAATGCAATGAAGCAGAAGGGCCTTGAACCAAGAATACTCAACCTGGCAAGGTTATCATTTAAATTTGAAGGAGGGATTAAACTATTTTCAGATAAGCAAAAGCTTAGAAAATTTACCTCCCACAAATCACCTCTACAGTGCATTTTGGAGGGACTCCTATAGATGGAAGTATTCCTAGAGACTAAATAGAAGTCACCCAAGGGATAGACAAAGAGCACAGAATATGATTCATAACATACAAAGAATGGAGGAGGAAGAAAAAGGAGGAAAAAAAAGAATCTTTAGGTTGTGTTTGTAATAGTATCCAAACTGAGTTAAATTAGACTGTTAGATAGTAAGGGAATTACCCTTGAATCTCTGGTAGCCACAAATCGAAAGCCTGCAATGGCAGTAAGTACATACCTATTGGTAATCACCTTAAATGTAAATGGTCTGAATGCACTAATCAAAAGACATAGAGTCACTGAATGGATTAAAAAAAAAGACCCATCTATATGCTGCCTACAAGAGACTCACTTCAAAACCAAAGACATACACAGACTGAAAGTAAAGGGATGTTAAAAGATATTTCATGCAACTAATAGCGAGAAAAAAGTAGGAGTTGCAGTCGTTGTATCAGACAAAATAGACTTCAAAACAAAGAAAGTCACAAGAGACAAAGAAGAACATTACATAATGATAAAGGGGTCAGTCCAACAAGAGGATATAAATATTATAAATATTTATGCAGCCAACACTGGATTACCTACATATGTGACACAAATACCAACAGAATTAAAGGGGGAAATAGAATGCAATACATTCATTTTGGGAGACTTCAACACACCACTCACTCCAAAGGACAGAAAAACCAGACAGAAAATAAAGAGACAAAGGCACTGAACAACATATTAGAACAGATGGACCTAAAGGACATCTACAGAACACTCCATTCAAAAGCAACAGTATACACATTCTTCTCAAGTGTACATTTTCAAGAATACATCATATACTAGGCCACAAAGAGAGCCTCAGTAAATTCAGAAAGATGGACATTGTACCAACCAGCTTCTCAGATCACAAAGGTATGAAACTAGAAATAAATTACTCAAAGAAAATGAAAAAGTCCATAAACACATAGAGGCTTACTAACATGCTCCAAAGTAATCAATGGATCAATAACCAAATAAAAACAGAGATCAAGCAATATATGGAGACAAATGACAACAATAATTGAACACCACAAAATATGTGAGACGCAGTGAAGGCCGTGCTAAGAGGGAAATATATTGCAATACAGGCCTACCTCAGGAAACAAGAACAACCCCAAATGAACAGTCTGAACTCACAATTAATGAAACTAGAAAAGGAAGAATGAATGAGGTCCAAAGTCAGTAGAAGGAGGGACCTAATACAGATTAAAGCAGAAATAAAAGGATATTGAGAATAAAATAATAGAAAGAATCAATGAAAGCAGAAGCTGGTTCTTTGAGAAAATAAACGAAATAGATAAACCTGTAGCTAGACTTATCAAGGAAAAGAGAGAGTCTACACACACAAACAGAATCAGAAATGGGAAAAGAACAATCACTACAACACCACAGAAATACAAAGAATTATGAGAGAATACTATAAAAAATTATATGCTAACAAACTGGATAACCTAGAAGAAATGGACAACTTTCTAGAAAAATATAACCTACCAAGGGTGACCTAGGAAAAACAGAAAATCTGAATAGACCAATTGCCAGCAAAGAAATAGATTGGTACTCAAAAGCCTACCTAAGAACAAAACTCCTGGATCAGATGGTTTCACTGCTGAATTTTATCTGACATTTAGTGAAGACCTAATACCCATCCTTCTTTAAATTTTCCAAAAAGTAGAAGAGGAGGGAATACCCCCAAACTCATTCTATGAGGCCAACATCACTCTAATACCAAAACCAGGCAAAGACACCATAAAAAAGAAAATTACAGACCAATATTCGTGATGAACATAGATGCAAAAATACTCAACAAAATATTAGCAAACTGAATTAAAAAATACATCAAAAAGATCATCCTTCATGATCAGGTGGGATTCATCCCAGGGATGGAAGGATGGTACAACATTTGAAAATCCATCATAAGCATACAGTACATCAACAAAAAGAAGGACAAAAACCACATGATCATCTCCATAGATGCAGAAAAAGCATTTGACAAAATTCAACACCCATTCATGATAAAAACTCTCCAACAAAATGGGTATAGAGGGCAAGCACCGCAACATAATAAAGGCCATACATGACAAAGCCACAGCCAACATTATACTTAATAGCGTGAAGCTGAAAGCTTTTCCTTTAAGATTGAGAACAAGACTAGGATGCCCACTCTCATCACTTTTATTCAACATAGCTATAGAGGTCCTAGCCACGGCAATCAGACAACACAAAGAAATAAAAGGCATCCAGACTGGTAAGGAAGAATTCAAACTGCCCCTTTTTTGCAGATGACATGATGTTGTACATAAAAAACCCCAAAGACTCCACTCCAAAACTACAAGATCTAATATCTGATTTCAGTAAAGTAGTGGGATACAAAATTAATACACAGAAATCTGTTGCATTCCTAGACTAATGATGAACTAGCAGAAAGAGAAATCAGGAAAACAATTCCATTCACAATTGCATCCAAAAGAATAAAATACCTAGGAATAAACCTAACCAAGGAAGTGAAAGACCTGTACCCTGAAAACTATAAGACACTCATGAGAGAAATTAAAGATATCAATAAATGGAAACACATCCTGTGCTCATGGATAGGAAGAATTAATATTGTCAAAATGGCAAACCTGCTAAAAGCAATCTACCGATTCAATGAATCCCTATCAAAATATCAAAAGCATTCTACAGTGAACTAGTGTAAATCGTTCTAAAATTCATATGGAACCACAAAAGACCCCGAATAGCCAAAGCAATCCTGAGAAGGAGGAATAAAATGGGGAACTATGCTCCCTGACTTCAAGCTCTACTACAAAGCCACAGTAATCAAGACAATTTGGTACTGGCACAAAAACAGACCCACAGACCAGTGGAACAGAATAGAAAATCCAAACATTAACCCAAACATCTACAGTCAATTAATATTTGATAAAGGAGCCTTTGATATACAATGGGGAGATGACAGCCTCTTCAGCAGCTGGTGTTGGAAAAACTGGACAGCTACATGTAAGAGAATGAAACTGGACTACTGTCTAACCCCATACACAAAGGTAAACTCAAGGTGGATCAAAGACCTGAATGTAAGTCATGAAACCATAAAAATCTTAGAAAAAAACAGGCAAAAATCTCTTGGACATAAACATGAGCGACTTCTTCATGAACACATCCCCCTGGGCAAGGGAAACAAAAAATGGGACTATATCAAGTTGAAAACCTTCTGTACAGCAAAGGACACCATCAGTAGAAGAAAAAGACATCCTACAATATGGGAAAATATATTCATAAATGATGTATTTGATAAGGGGTTGACATCCAAAATATACAAAGAACTCACGCACCTTAACAAACAAAAAGCAAATAATCCAATTAAGAAATGGGCAGAGGACATGAATAGACACTTCTCTAAAGAAGAAATTCAGATGGCCAACAGGCACATGGAAAGATGCTCCACATCGCTAATCATCAGAGAAATTCAGATTAAAACCACAATGAGATATCACCTCACACCAGTGAGGATGGCCAACATCCAAAACACAAACAACAAATGTTGGCGAGGATGTGGAGAAAAGGGAACCCTCTTACACTGCTGGTGGGAATGCAAATTAGTTCAACCATTGTGGAAAGCAGTATGGAGGTTCCTCAAAAAACTCAAAATAGAAATACCATTTGACCCATGAATCCCACTCCTAGGAATTTACCCTAAGAACGCAGCAGCCCAGTTTCAAAAAGACAGATGCACCCCTATGTTTATTGCAGCACTATTTACAATAGCCAAGAAATGGAAGCAACCTAAGTGTCCATCAGTAGATGAGTGGATTAAGAAGATGTGGTAGATATACACAATGGAATATTATTCAGCCATAAGAAGAAAACAAATCCTACCATTTGCAACAACATGGATGGAGCTAGAGGGTATTATGCTCAGTGAAATAAGCCAAGCCAAAAAAAGACAAGTATCAAATGATCTCACTCATATGTGGAGTATAAGAACAAAGAAAAAAACTGAAGGAACAAAACAGCAGCAGACTCACAGAACCCAAGAACGGACTAATAGTTACCAAAGGGAAAGGGACTGGGGAAGAGGGGCGGGAAGGGAGGGATAAGAGGGTAAAAGGCGCATTACGATTAGCAGACATAAGGTGGGGGGGCACGGGAGGGCTGTACAACTCAGAGAAGACAAGTAGGGATTCTCATCTCACTACACTGATGGACAGTGACTGTAATAGCGCTGGTGGGGGGACCTGATGAAGGGGGTAGTTTAATCACCACAATATTGCTCATGTAATTGTAGGTTAATGATACCAAAATAAATTGTAAAAAAAAAAAAAACTGACTAAATAAATAAATAAAAGCCTTCAAAAAAAATTCATATAGAACCACAAAAGACCCCGAATAGCCAAAGCAATCCTGAGAAGGAAGAATAAAGCAGGGGGATTATGCTCCCTGACTTCAAGCTCTACTACAAAGCCACAGTAATCAAGACAATTCGGTACTGGCACAAGAACAGACCCATAGACTAATGGAACAGACTGGAGAGCCCAGATATGAACCCAAGCCTATATGGTCAATTAATATACAATAAAGGAGCCATGGATATACAATGGGGAAATGACAGCCTCTTCAACAGCTGGTGTTGGCAAAACTGGACAGCTACGTGTAAGAGAATGAAACTGGGTTATTGGCTAGCCCCATACACAAAGGTAAACTCAAAATGGATCAAAGACCTGAATGTAAGTCATGAAACCATAAAACTCTTAGAAAAAAACATAGGCAAAAATCTCTTGGACATAAACATGAGCAACTTCTTCATGAACATATCTCCCCAGGCAAGGGAAACAAAAGCAAAAATGAACAAGTGGGACTATATCAAACTAAAAAGCTTCTGTATAGCAAAGTACAAGATCAGTAGAACAAAAAGACATCCTACAGTATGAGAGAATATATTCATAAATGATAGGTCATGCACCTCACCAAACAAAAAGCAAATAATCCAATTAAAAAATGGGCAGAGGACCTGAATAGACCCTTCTCCAAAGAAGAAATTCAGATGGCCAACAGGTACATGAAAAGATTCTCCACATCACTAAACATCAGAGAAATGCAAATAAAAACCACAATGAGGCATCACCTCACACCAGTTAGATGGCCAACATCGAAGACAAACAACAAGTGTTGGCGAGGATGTGGAGAAAGGGAACCCTCCTACACTGCTGGTGGGAATGTAAATTAGTTCAACCATTGTGGAAAGCAGTATGGAGGTTCCTCAAAAAACTAAAACTAGAAATACCATTTGACCCAGGAATTCCACTCCTAGGAATTTACCCTAAGAATGCAGCAGCCCAGTTTGAAAAAGACATATGCTCCCCTATGTTTATCGCAGCACTATTTACAATAGCCAAGAAGTGGAAGCAACCTAAGTGTCCATCAGTAGATGAATGGATAAAGAAGAGGTGACACATATACACAATGGAATATTATTCAGCCGTAAGAAGAAAACAAATCCTACCATTTTCAACAACATGGATGGAGCTAGAGGGTATTATGCTCAGTAAAATAAGCGAGGCAGACACGTAACAAATGATTTCACTCATCTGTGGAGCATAAGAACAAAGGAAAAACTGAAGGTACAAAACAGCAGCAGACTCACAGAACCCAAGAAGGGACTAACAGTTACCAAAGGGAAAGGGAGTGGGGAGGATGGGTGGGAAGGGAGGGATAAGGGGGAAAAAGGGCTATTACAATTAGCACACATAATGTAGCGGGGGTGGGTGCGGGGATACGGGGAAGGCCATATAACACAGAGAAGATAAGTAGCGATTTTATAGCATCTTAACTACGCTGCTGGACAGTGACTGTAATGGGGTATGTGGTAGGGACTTGATAAGATGGGGAGTCTAGTAACCATAATATTGCTCATGTAATTGTACATTAATAATACCAAAATAAAAATTAAAAAATAAAGAAAATAAGAAAGCACATCTATATTTTATTTATATATAACATATATTCTAAATCGAGAATAGGCAAACTCCTATACAAAATAATTCTAAATGATATACTCCCCTCAACATCAGACAAATCCAAATGAAAGGACATCCTAAAAAATATTATGACCAGTACTCACAAAACTGTTAAAGTCATCAAAAAAAGGGAAAATATGAGAAACTGTCATAGTCTAAAGGAGCCTATGGTGATACCACGAAAGTTAACATATACAACTAAATACAACTAAATATCCTTGATGGGATCCAGGAACAGGAAAAGGACATTAAAGAAATGTTCTAAGGAAAAACTGGAAAATCTGAACAAAGTGTAGACTTTAGTTAATAATTATGTATCAATATTGGCTCACTGTTTGTGACAAATGTACCATACTAATATACGATGTTAATAGAGGGAAAACCAGGTGCAGGGTATATGGGAATTCTTTGTAATATTTTTGCAACTTTTCTGTAAATCTAAAACTATTTTGAAATTTAAAAACATCTATGGATCTTAAATAACAGTAAAACCTTTAAGCAATTTTTAAGTATTTGAATCTCTTCTTTGGGTTCTCTGGAAGTTAAGAACCAAGTCTAGGTTGAGTCCTTATGACCTGAATTTGTTGTGTTTCTGTTCCTCTGGCATTAATTTTTTAGAAATATTTTTATTTTACCATTATTTATATGCATCTTTGTAGGTAAAAATATGTATTTACTAGGTGAGAAATTAAAGTTTGTATAGAATAATCATCTTTCTGCCCACCTCAAATCTCCCAGTCTTGTACATTCCTTAATAAATGTCCTTCAATTCTGTTTCCCTGAGTGAAAAATAATCAAATGGGCACCTCCTCAACTCCCTCTTACTAAACTCTGGAATCTAAGATCTGTGACCATCTTCTCTTTCTTCCCTTCTGTAGTTATATTAAATGTCCTTCATCTCACAGTCAATCCCTCTGCCTTTCATTTGTGGGATACTATTTTCTCATTATCCTAGAATGTTATGCTATTGATTTTTCCTTCTCATCCCAATATACTTCAACCTCTCTTGTAAGCAAATCCTTCCCAATAACATTTAAACATGCTTGTCTTTTGTCTTTTACATATTTAAAAATAAATCCAATAAATAAATAATAACCCTCTCTCAAACATTTAAAGAACAACAATCCAGTCCAACATTTTTATTTGGAGGCATAAATAAAATATTCAGCTGGTCAAGAGTTCAAGAAGATGCAAAGTACAGAGAGATCCCAACCTATGGCCTTCATATTTAGGAACAGTGTATGCTTGGGTACAAACACGTAGCAGTAGTCATTACTCTCTGTCATCCAATTTAGAACAGCTGGGGAAAGTGTGATCTAGGGTGCTTTCTTTCCTTAACACAAGTGCTGAGATGAATCAACTCATGTATTATACTTTTACTCTGGAAGGATAATAATGAATTAGTTATAACCCACTTTCCTGGTGTTTTCTTCCTTATATACATCTTTTCAAGCAAATGCAGAGTTAGCCCATTACTGGTTTCCCCTGATTCCCTAAATCACTTCCTTCAGTTCAGACTCTTGTCGTCTGGATCACCAGTGGTCTCCCTACCTAATTCATCTGTCACTGTTCCATATGTGAATCTGATCGATGCATGCTCTTGTTTTAGATCCTTCAGTGGGTTACCATTGCAATACAATAAAAGGTAAATTTTATGTAATAACAATTAAGGCCTTGTATAAACTAGCTTTTGCTTAATTCTCCCTATAAACACCCATATCCACACCAGTTAGGTCATGGACCTATCTCTAACAGCTCTTCCAACCAATACATTCTCAGAGGGGGGGAGAGGGGAAACAGCCTAGCTTTGACACTTATTAGTTATGTAACCTTGGGCAATTAGGGGAACTATCTTGAGACTCAGTTTCCATATCTGCACAATATGAAAAACAGCTTCCAACTCAGAAGGTTATTGTGAGGACTAAAGGAGTTAAGCCATATAAAACACTTAGACCATCTGGCACATAGTGAGGACTCCATAACTGCTGTAGATTCTGCGTAGCTACCTCAGGAAGAGACACACTGACATTAATGGAAATTACTCTTGCTAGTGGACTTCTGTGACTTCCAAAGCTGTGTTACTGGTCAAACATTTTTTTAAAGCCAGGTTTAAGTTAATTTGTAAATAATAAAATCCACTCTTTAATAATGTATAGTTGGGTGGACTTTATCAAATGTATACAGTTGTGGAACTAATGCCACAATCAAGATATAGAATACTTCCATCTCTTCAGTGCACCTTTGTGTATTCCAAAGGCACATTACTTGTGGGCCAATTTTCAGGAGGAAAAAAAAAAAGGTGGGAAACCATCTATGGCACATTCACTGAAGTCCAGGAAATCTTAAAAAGAACAGAGGAAAATTACTGGGTTTAGGCTTTGGTGTTTATATCTCTATACTCTGTGAGAGGGTTTTTAGTCATTTGCTACATAAAACCTCTGATGAAGAGCCAAAGTTCTAGAAATAAGCAATTTCAAAATGTATGAAATCTTAGATGACAATTATATACATTCCCATGGCTCTGATGTTAATATTTTTAAAAAGTTAATTCTTTTATGTAACAGTAACTGAAAAGCCCAGAAGTTTGCCTATTAGAAAAGCACAAACTGTCAGATAGGAAACCAAGCATACCATGGCCCCTCAGTTATTTTGAACAGCCAGCTCATTTATCATATTTTGACTAAGAATAGATGATAATGAATTAGTTATAAACTGTTTTCCTAGAGCTTTCCTCCTTTTATACAAGCATTTTGTAGGTCATGAGGAATACAGTATTAAAAGATAGCATTGGAAATTTGAAAAACAATATGTGAGAAAGGAACAGTTATTGAAGAGAGAGAATTCAAGGTCAGAGAAAAGACTTATAACACCACAGATAGGGAGAAATGTAAATACAGAAGAACAGATGGGGAAGGCCGGGGAGAACAGATGAGAGGAGGACAGGAGCTGACTGAAGACGGAGACAGAGCTGGAGCAAAGGGGGCTTTCCCTGTTCTGACCAGCTTGACTGTAACAGTATTTCTTTAAAAGCAACTTCAGCGTGCTTCACAGACAGTTGGATATAGTGCTTTCTGTAGTTCTTTATTCTTTTGATAGTTGTGGAGAAGCCAAATACAGTAAATAACAGCAAAAATCCTGGGGGAACAGAAACTTTACTTTGGTGGAAATATCTATCATGTCAAAAATATTCAAGAAACAGGGACTAAGTACTGCATATTTTATGATGGCTAAAGTAATTTTTTTATGAATGAGATTCTCCTTGAAAACCATGATTTTTAGCTATCAGAGACAGTGTAAATCAACAGGTGCCAAGCATGCATGGCACAGGTTACCAAGTGAGGCATTACACCAGAGACTGAAAGGGGAGCAGAGCTAAGGAAGTGCCTAAAACCAAGTGGTTAAGTGGAGGAGGAAGAGGAAGGAGAGAAGGCAAAGGAAGAAATGGGCAATTAGTGTTATAAGCTGTCTACATTCTTCTTCAGATATGTAGTGTGGAGATCAAAGAATCCCCACCTTCAGATCCCCAATGATGTGGTTCTTTTATTTTGTCCCTAAAAATATGGTTTTTATTTTGCTACAAAAATTTTATTTACTCTAAAACATTTGAAAAGGAGCATGTGTTACTCCTTATATACACTACCTATGTAATAGGCTTAATAAGATGATTACTTGCTATTCAGGAATAACAGAATAATTACTGCAGCTAAATGAACATAACTGACGGCAATCTTAGCCCTCTTATTCTTCTATTTAGTCAATTTTAAAAGTGAACTCTTTTTTTTTAAAGAAGAACTGTAGCTTCTGGAAACAATGGGTGATATTACATGTTACAGGTATTTCAAATCCTAAGTGAAATTACCTTATAGTATCTAATATATTCTATTATATTAGAGGAAAATGTATCTCTGATATTTATGTTTGAACATCACATATATCAACATGTGTGTCCAACTGAGAGGTTCAGCCTAAAATGGATCTGAGTTTCAAAGCACACCTGTTTGAGTCATTCTCTAGTTAACTAATTTCAGCTCCTCCCTATTGTCTACTTAAACATTTTGGCCTGGTTTTCAAAGCCCTCCCTGATTATGTACCCAATCTGTCTTGGTCAAACATACAGTTAAACTTCAATTTCTTCCAATTCTTTTCAAGTGTGTGTTGTATACATCTTTTCTTTTTTTATAATTTATTTTGGTATCCTTCATCTACAATTACATGTGCAATATTATGGTTATTAAACTACTCCCTTCATCAGGTCCCCCCCACCAACCCCATTACAGTCACTGTCCATCAGTGTAGTGAGATGCTATAGAATCATTACTTGTCTTCTCTGAGTTGTACAGCCCTCCCTGTGCCCCCCCAACATTACATCTGCTAATCGTAATGCCCCTTTTTCCCTCTTATCCCTCCCTTCCCACTCATCTTCCCCAGTCCATTTCCCTTTGGTAACTATTAGTCCATTCTTGGGTTCTGTGAGTCTGCTGCTGTTTTGTTCCTTCAGTTTTTTTCTTTGTTCTTATACTCCACATATGAGTGAAATCATTTGATACTTGTCTTTTTTGGCTTGGCTTATTTCACTGAGCATAATACCCTCTAGCTCCATCCATGTTGTTGCAAATGGTAGAATTTGTTTTCTTCTTATGGGTAAATAATGTTCCATTGTGTACATGTACCACATCTTCTTTATCCATTCATCTACTGATGGACACTTAGGTTGCTTCCATTTCTTGGCTATTGTAAATAGTGCTGCGATAAACACAGGGGTGCATCTGTCTTTTTCAAATTGGGCTGCTGCATTCTTAGGGTAAATTACTAGGAGTGGGATTCCTGGGTCAAATGGTATTTCTATTTGTTGTATACATCTTATCTTTTCTATGAACAGAAATAAGAATTCCTATGATTTAAGGAATCCATTTATTAATCCATACTGCAAGCGTTCACTCAGCATCAAATTCTAATGTGTGCTCAGTACTTTCCTTGGCCTTTATCACCTCCATCTAAGAATTTTGCCACCAGTGTCTTTAACAGTGAGGATTGTGTTTGGACTTGTGTAACAGAAAGTCAAATACAAGTGACTTAACAATTTATGTTTCTTTTCCTCACATAACCTAAAGTGCAGGGCTGGTCAGAGTGGCTCCATAATGTCACTCACATCTCAGGATTGTTTTATCAATCCACTTAGTGTGTGCTTTGTTTCCTTATGTTTGGTCACAAGTGGCCAATCATTTCCATCACCATTATTCCAAAAAGGAGGAAAAGGAAGAACATAAAGAAGTTCCCAAAAATTTGTAGAACACTTTTATCTCATTGAACAGAACTGTATCATGGGAGTCAGATGATGTCAAACACTCTCTCTCCACCTTTCAGGTTTGCTTATTTCTGAGAGTTAGACTCTTTTTTAGGATAGAGATAGGGGTGAAGGAAGAGAGAGGGGCATGGCCAAAGTAAGCTCCAGGCTGATAACATCTGAACTAAATGATCTGCAGGAAAGAGTTTATTCTTCTCAATATTTTCTTATCTGGACCAATAATTGGGTCTAGGGATGAAGTATAATGATTGGTAAGGCCTGTGTGTCATGTCTACCTTTTTTGATTTGAACTTTTGATGGGAATCCCCATCAAAACCACACAGAATAGGAGAATGATGTTTGGCCAAAGGCAGGGGAGTTCTGCTATCAGATGAAGAAGATGAGGAACATTGGGAACAATAGTATTTATCTCACAGCAGCACTGAACAATTGGAAGCCAACATTATTTCTGCCATATTATATAGTATAGGACTTTTGTCTCTAACTGAGGATATGTTCAAAGTACTGAAGAGATCCAAAGCTGCTTTCTGAGGAATATTCCAGTTTTGGCTACCAAGTAACTCTGAAGTCTCTGTGGCTGAGAACGTCAGTTGTACCCCAGTGTTCATTATCCACTTCTTTCATAGTGAGTGATTTTAGCAGGGTGCATGGCCATGTATTAGAAAGACTATATTTCTCAGCCTCCCTTGCAGGTAGGTGTTACCACACGACTACCTTTGGGCTGATGGAAAGTGAACATAACTGATGCATACAACTAGTTGTGTGTGTATGTATGTATATAACTACATCCTATTATCTGTTTATTATTGTCTATCTCCCTTGCTAAATATCAAGCACTAGAACATAAAAACAGAAACTTTTATCTCTTTTGTTTAATGCTACCACTTTAAATCCATAATAGTATTTAATCCCTTCCTAGAGGTCAATATTTACCGAGTAAATAAATAGGTCACTCCTCTCTGCCTATTTGATTTCAACTTCTCCATGAAGCTAGATCTCTCACCACCTGGTCTAAAGTTTTCTCTTATTTCTATTCTGAATTGTTTTTATAGTACTAATTTCCCATAGAGCATAATTAATACTTTTCATTTACTGCTCTGGCTTCTTAGTTATAAGTTCATTTGTCATTGTTTTGTTTCTCAACTAGATTATAATATCCTAGAAAGCTGGGATCACAGTGTATTTATTTTTCATATCTCAGTCAGTCTGTAGCAAGAATTTATGGTTTATAGTAAACCCTCATTCAGTGATATTGCAGAATAAGACTAGAATAGACAGTTCAATAGTACCTTAGGAAAACAATGTATTTATTGGATTTCTGGTCAAGAAATCTATCCAGGATAAACATCCACAGGAAAATAAACCTTTATTGTGTTTTGACTTTAGCATCTACCTTGAGGCAACTGTGATGTGTTTTTCTCTAAGCATAAGCTTGATTATTGGGAGCAAATTGTGCTATACTTAACATTTGCAAAGACTAAATAAAATTGAGACAGATGTGATAGATAGTTCAATGTACCTAAGAAGTCCTTCCCTTGGAGAGAATAGGCAGTAAAATACTTAATATTTTTTCCAGGTCTGGATTTTAAGAAAGTCAGAGTATATCCTCACTGGCCTCTTATCCATTTAAGGCTCTGCTTGAATCCATATTTTATTGGAGGCTGTGTTTATTGCCTGGCTACAAGCAGTTGATCCAGGTGCCTCTGAAGAGAAACAAGTACTCAGCATAGCAATACCAATGGAAAGTCACAACACACACATTATCTGAAAGTCCCATCTCCTTTTTTAAATACCAAAAAATGTAACTTCTGATATGGCCTTTCCATCCCTACCTCAAGATAGAAAGCATCAAGACAGACCAGAATGATGACATCCTCTCCCATACCAGTCTCAGTTCCTACTTTCAAACCCTACCTCTATTCACATGTGCTCCACAGTATACTTTGCCTCTTTTTCCCTCATCTTGTTTAAAGTCCTACTTCAAAAAACATCTGCTACTATACCACCACTCCAAGTCCCTTCCCCTCTTCTTTACTCTTAAATTCCTAGTTCTAATTATCCCTAGGAATTCTCAGGTTGGTCAAGTATGGGTTGCAAGAATTTTTTACCAATGACTAAAAAACTCCATTCCTAAAATGAAGCACAACTACAAAGCAAATTATTTCCAAGATAAAAGAGTAATAATGCCATGAAAGAAAGCAACTTCCACCACCATTCCATAGGGCATACACTCAATCATAGTTCATAGCAAAAGAGCCCAGCGTATTACATTCTACTTCACAGCAAACTGTAAAAATATCCAGCAAAACTAATCAGGTACTTACAACAAACATTTTTGCAACATTTTTCTATACAACTATAATGTTCTATAAGAACTCCAAAATAGTATTTTAGAATGGTGGTATGAAGATACTAGCAATTTTACTAATTAATATTCATAGAAAAAACTTTACCTACTTGATACCATATAATTTCTCCAACACTCTTTACATTAACCTCAAAAATCACAATCTTCTTTCATCTGGCTCTTTTGTGTCAAGTACAGAGTAAATGGAGAAGGAAGAAAGATTTTAGGAAAAATGATTCAAAGTTGAAAAACAGGTGACATTATTTTATAAGTTTCAGAGTATGAAAAATGAGTGGCTGGGCATATGTAGAATCACTGGTGGGAGCTGAGGGTGGAGTTGAGAGGAAGAGCTAAGATTTTTAAGAAAACTGAGCAAATAAAAAATGTGGTAATGATTAACTTCAGAAAAAAACAAAAGAGTGAAAGACAGGAAATATAATCACATTATATTACTTCACTGTACAGTGAATATTTACATAGTCCTTATAATAAAAACAATTTGTACTTACTTAAAAAAATATGAGTATTGGGAAGATGGAAGAGTAGAAGGGATGTGTAAAAGAGATGGAAACTTCATCTACAATAAATAACAACTGAACAGGTAATACTAAAAAGAAAAATCAAGAGATGGTAGTGTATTCATTTTAGTCAGGAATATGGAGATAAACACCAGAGGAAACCACTTTTAGAGTTAAAAGTGGCTAAGCAGGATGAGATGCAGTTACCAGGGGACTGACACTACTTTGTTTTTAGTTAGCAACAGTTGTTCGTTAAAACTCATATATTATACTGATAAAAATAGCATCATGTTATAAAATACTAACCATTTCAAGTTAACAAGCTGGCTTAGAATCTTATCTGTATTATTATTTATAATTTTACAGACATCATATAGCATGCTTAGATTTTATTTTCTGAGTTTAAGTCACTCTAATACTTTAAAATTCTATACAAACTTTCTTTATGGTGCATATTTTGTGCGACTGCAACTGAAATAAATGATATAAAGGTAGGATTTCTTTCTTTCTTTGAACAATTCCCTACAAGGTCCTGCATGCCAACTGCTTTAGGAAAACTTAGAATGATTTTAGTTTCCTTTTTCTCATCATATAAAAACGGCCTGCATTATTACCTCGTAAATAGACTTGCACAAATTAAAATTCTTTGTTTATTCACTTTCCCTTTCAAAAGTTTCCTGACATTTACTGGTACCTGAAACTAAACTATCTCTCTTGTTAATTCTTACTACATGAGTATTAGGTTTATATTTATAATAACCAGTTTTATATAATTGGGCCTTTATAGAACCAATATCATCTTGAAAGAAAGTGAAGAATCTTCCAAAGGGTGAATCAACTGTGTCAATCACTACAGCTCTGCTAAACACTGAGAAAGAAATCAAGGATAAGTAGTGAAGCTACTCTATGTCTGGAAAAAAGTTAGAATTGGACATTGGATTTGACGATGAAGTAATCTAAGAAGTTGACTCCCATCTCATATAAATGGCAGGGAACTAGTATATAAGAAATAACATTCCTATTCTACTAGGCTATAGAGATAGATGTTGTTATAGAGATATGAACTATAGAATGAAATACAGAAGGACATATACTTTGTAATATGGAGTGCATTTTTAATATTAAATGAATATTACATGTTTATTTTTCTTATGTACTTTCTCAGCCTTTCATAATATCTATAAAGACAACAAGAAAAGGTTAATTTAAAATGGGGAGACTTACTATTCTGGGAGCCAGCAATAAGAGAAGTCCTAGCAAAGGGGACACTGAAAATCAAGAAGTATAAATACAAGCTGGTAACAGTGGCTTTACCTCACCTAGAGCATACTTTTCAGGGCAAAAATATTGAAATGTTTTCTGGGAGACAATTTGCCTACACCAATCAGCTAGTCATCTTATTAACTTAAGTGCTTCTCTTTATTTATGCATTTGAAATTTCATTATGTGTTGATTTTTCCATATTATTAAAATTGAATATTGATTCCAGCAATAATCATTAGATTGTTCCACTGTTTTCAGTTCTATTTCCAAAGACTTGTTCATCTTTCTTCCCCTGTGTTTACAGTGTAAATATTTCCTCTACTACCAAACTTACTCCATCACATTTTGAATAAATTTTATAATCTTTCAAATGAAACCTTGTCAAAAATTGTCTGAAAATACTAACATCATCCAAAGTAAGCAGATGAAGGAAAAAAAGAATTAGGGCAGAAATTAATTAAACTGAAAACAGGGAATCAATAAAGGCTATCAACAAATCCAAAAGCTGATTCCCTAATAAGATCAGTCATATTGATAGGCCTCGAAGCAGGTACAACATCAAAAAATGACCAATGAAACAAATAATTGATAAGCTGAACCTCATTAAAATTTAAAACTTCTGCTCTGCACAAGACAGTTTATCAAGAGAATTAAAAGAGAGACACCACAAACTTGGAGAAATATTCACTGAAGAAACATCTGATAAAGGAATGTTATCCAGGATATACAAAGAACTCTTAAAACTCAACATTAAGAAAACAAACAACCCAATTAAAAAATGGGCCAAAGACTTTACAGACATCTCACCACAGTAGATACACAGATGGCAGATAAGCACATGATAAGATACTCCACATCATGTCATCAAGGCGATGCAAATAAAGATAACAAGTGATACCACTACACACCTATTAGAATGCCCAAGATCTGGACCACTATTAACACCAAATGCTGGCAAGGATGTGGAGCAAAAGGAACATCACTCATTGCTGGTGGGAATACAAGCCACTTTGGAAGATCTTCAGGAGTTTCTTATAAAACTAAACACACTCTTACCATATGATCCAGCAGTTTTACCCCTTGGTATTTACCCAAAGGATTTGAAAACTCTTGTCCACACAAAAACCTGCACATGGATGTTTTTAGCAGCTTAATTCATACTTGCCAAAACAAGTAGCAACTAAGATGTCCTTCAGTAGGTGAATGGATAAAAATGGTATATCCAGACAATGGAGTATTATTTAGTACTAAAAAGAGATGAGTTATCAAGCCATGAAAAAACATAGAGGAATCTTCATATTATTATATGGAAGAAGCCAATCTGAAAGGGCTACATACTGTACTAGTCCAGCTATATGACAATCTGGAAAAGGCACAATATGGAAAAGATCCATGCTTGCCAGGGGTGGCTGGTGGGGAGAGAATAAAGGCAGAGCAAAGAGGACTTGTAAGGCAGTGAAAACATGTCATATGGTATTATAAGGATGGATATATGTCATTATAGATTTGTCCAAACCCATAGAATGTACAAGAGTGAACTCGAAGGTAAACTATGGAATTTGGGTGACTATAGTGTGTCAATGTAGGCTTATCCTTGGTAAAAAAAAAAAGTATGATTCTGATGAGCAATGTTGATAATGTGTGAGGTTATGCACGTGTGGGGGCAGGAATATACAGGAAATCTCTGTACCTGCCTCTAAATTTTGTTCTAAACCTAAAACTGCTCTAAAAAAAGCCTTTAAAAATGCTAACACCCTCAAAAACTAGTAACATATTAAATATATATTATGTCTTCTTATTGAAATATTCACATAAATATTGCCATCATCAGGTCAGATGGTGGGCTCAGAAGAGATATGATGTTAAATGGTCTATAATTCACAGGGTTCTTTCTAGACTCCTGATCAATAGGATTTCCATTATTAATGTATCATTTTTCTGAAATAGTAATTATTCATAAAGTCAGGATATATATTTTTAACACATGCCCCTTCCTCTACTTCCCCAATAACTCATACATAGTCAATCTTCCTTTTACTAAATTCCTCAGAAGAATTTTATAAAACCATACTAGGATGGTGGTTTTAAAGATAACCAGACCTTTCAAAATATACCATGACTTATTATAAGTGGCATAGTCTATGGAGCTAAAACGTCTTTATGCTCTTAGACTCTCAGATATGAGTTCTACTAATTAGTTATGAATGGAAAACTATTCTTTCGGTTCATTAAAGGTCTTCTTTTAGTATTGAAGTTTTCACAGACATAACCCACTGAGGCTGGAGATAGGGCCAACTTGTCTTCCCTCATTAGAGTCCATGCTTTTTAAAAAATTATGATAAAATACATATAAAATTTACCATATTTACCATTTTTCAGTGTATTATCTGTAATGTATTTCAGTATATTGTCTGTACTTTTAATATCATCTACAAGAAGGAACAAAGGTCCATGGGCACATTTTTAAAACAGCACAAACAATGCCTCACTCATTTATGGAAATATGAAGGATGACAACATTCAGCTTAGGGATGCTAGTGATCTGAGTGTCTGTTTACTGAAGTCAGATCCTAGTAATAGGTATGGTATTAGAAGTAGGTAGGTAAATAGTTAACAATCAGCTTGATAAGTTGCATAAATTCATAAAACACATCAGAAATCTATGAGTTAGATTTTGCTGATGTTTGAGAGTCATAAATTGGAACAAATAGTATAGGAATGTAAAATATTATTTCCAACTCAACTTGCTTCAAGAACTCAATTAAAAATGCCACTGGGAAATATTTTTTGTTCTGCTTATTTTTGTGCCATGTAATTATGTTCTTATAGATTGTCTAACATATACTGGAAAAAAGTCAGTATGTTAGAGACTTATATAGCTCTATAGTCCTTTTAAAAAAGATACTGCATAAAAGATATCATGGGTGGTAGATGACCTAGTTAGAGAATGTTCATTTACAAAAGTGTTATCATTTTAAAATAATTTATTAAAAATAAAGAAGATAGGTAATGTACCAATCATAGTATACAAACAGAATGGAAAGAGTGCTGACTTGAAAGACTTAAGTTAAAACCTCAGATTCACCATTTTTTAGCTGATTTCAGGCAGGTCACTTACCATCTCTAAACCTCAAAATCTCAATCTGTGAAAAGGTGATAATATTCGTATCTACCTCACAGAGTGGCTGTGAAAACATAGTTGAGTTAACTTACATAAAAATGCATGGCACACTGCCTAGCATCAAGTGGTTGTCAGTGAATACCTCTTCCTTCTCTTCCTTTTTTCCTTCTTAATAAATAGAACTTAGAGGCTTCTGCATAACTCTGCATGACAAGATAAAAAGCTTTGTCTTTTTCATAGATAACTGATTTCTTCAATTATGTTTTTACAGATTTACTGTAAGTACAGACATGATTACAGAAGTATGGAAACCAAAAGCAAAGAAATCGTATCTCGAGAAGCATCTAACAATTGGCTTTCTTTGTTTCACGCTAGCATGCTTTGTGGTTGCAGTGTGGGCTTTCAGTGAACACTGGATCAAAATTAAAATTCTAGGGAGGCATTCAACTTTTATGATTGTGTCCATTCTTCACTGGGCATAAAAAACGAATGCTTTCTAAGTTATTTAGTGAAGATATTCCCATAGTACTCTTACAAAAAGTTCATTTCCAAAAGAGGCCCTATCCCTGTAATGTACTGAAGTAAGTGAAAGCTATACCAGGTTTCTTTCATTGTACTTTAAAAATTGCAGTAGGGTAATAGACTCATGTTTTTAACAGAGGCTTTTCTGAGGCTAGGCCACAGCAATTTTACAAAGGTGCATGATAAATTATAGGAAAAGAGACACAACAAATTTCAAGAATAAAGAACACCAATCCAAAATGATTTATGGCCATATTTGAATATAATTAAATATAGAATAATTAGCAGAAAGCATTTAATTTAATTATTGTTTTCCTGCTGTGAATGTAAAGTTGACACAAATGCAGTAGGCCTAATCAAGATCAGGTACTAGTTACCTCTGTGGCCTTGCCTGAAGGTTCCAGTCCAGTCATATTTGCTACTATTAACTGATGTAAGAGTTGAACTTGAGCCACACTTAGGAAGAAGTCCAGGTTTGTGGTTATATTCACTTCCAAGGAATGGCCACACACTAAAATCTCCTGAAAAAAAAAAAAAGGTTGAATACAGATAAAGAAACATGATAGCCATTAGATGATAATTTATCATTCTTACTTATTTGACCCTAACTTTGTTGATGAATTCTCCTGGGACTCAAGTTCATATGTTAATGAGAATAGCAGAAATAGGTGAGCACAGTCATTAAACATGGTTTAGTCAATTAATATAATAAACATTTATGAGGGTCTACCATGTGCCAGGCTCTGTGCTAGTTATAGGGCAACAAACTAACAATAAGAGTTATTCATCATTTCATATACATTGGCTTTTTAATGCCTCAAACTACTATCATCATTTCAATATATAAGTGATGATGTAATTCTTTAGCATATTACAAAGAATTAATTGTTCATTAATTCAAACCAACAAATATTTACTGAGCTAAGTAATCTCCTAAACACCATGCACTATACTAGAGTGCTGGGAATACCACAAAGAATAAGGTTGGGCTCGAAGGGCACCCTGCTCTTGAGGAGGTTACAATCTAGCTGGGCAGACAAATGTAAACAGGCAACTAAGTAGGCAGGTGTAATCATAAGTGGTATGGTCTGAGCATTCTCCAAAAGATTTATAACAAAATAGAGTGCTGCAGCCAAAGATAGCTAGACTAATTAATTTCACTTCTTCCTCAAACTGCTAAAATCTTGGCAGCATTAGGTAGATGTCCACTATTTAACTGGTGCTGTTTTAAATAACTGAGTCACTTGAACATTCATCATTGGAAAACCATTCTGAGAAGGAAAACAGAAATGAAAAACAATCCAGAAGCTTCACTTAATAAGCAGAAGTCCTGCCTCTTGTCATGAAGTGCATGTGGACAACATTCAAATGCTTGGAAACACTCAACAAACCTTTTCTTTATTAGTGTAATCCAAGGGAATGGATTTAAGGAGACTTATGACTGGTTCATTACCAGCTCAGAAAAGCTTTTAATAAAGCCATAAAGAAGAGCCTGTCAGAAATGATTAGTTTTGTTTTTTGTTAAATAACCATCCCTCCCACAAGTTCCCTGTATTTACTTATTATAGTTAGAATTCTTATTTTATTCCTCAAATAATGATGGAAAGGAATATCATGTATTATAAACCAACTGCGTTACTAAGTAACTATAAGATATTAGTAGATTTAATTTTTATACACCATTTGTGGATAAGTAAGAGACCATGTGTAATCTAACTTTCCCTACAGGGCTGTTATAAACATAAATTAAGATAACATATACAAGGATATTATTCTTAAAAATTCAGAGAAGGAATATAAATTTCATCAGCTTGGATTAATATATTTAATCGGTACCTATTTTTTCTGAACTTTTCATAAAAATTGCCCTTAACTCTGTGAGTTATCAAAAAGCTTATAAAGTTTTTAGGAAAACAAATTTCTCTGAAGAATATTTTTAAGTTATGATGGATCACATTACTATTACATTTCTATTCTAGGTATGGAGGCATATACTACAGTGATGAGACTTGAAATCTGAATTTACTAGTAATTGGCTAGTGATATGGTCAAGTTACTTTTGATATCAGTTTCCTATTCTATAAAACATGGATATTAATAGCATCTATCTCAAAGATATCGCAAAGACTAAATAAGGTAATTTATGCAGAATTCTGTGTACAATGATCCATGTGAGAATTCCAAGCTGCCACTGCTACTGTTGCTTTCCTTAGCAAGAGGAGCACATCACCTGTATTCAGACCAGTCGGGTCAATAACATGTTCTGCTACTTACTACTACCTCTGAAAATCTGGGTTAGCCTCTCAGTGCTTCAGTTTTCTAATCTATAAAATGAAGATACTAGGAGAAGCTAATAGGATTATTATGATTACATGAGCTATTACAATGAAAAGCAGTAACAACAGTACTAGAAAGGACTCAATAATTACTAGTTATAAAAATAACTCATTAATAGTAAGCTAACTTGATATCCTATCCACTAAAACTATGAAAACTCCAAGCATACAAAGAGGAACTGCTCTGTTATTTAGATTAAAATGAAATCTAAATTAAATTCTAACCTCAGTATGCATATTTTCTGGAGAAATTACTTTGGCGAAAATGATGGCAGGTGCTCCAGTTATTCGGACAGAAAAATCTGTTAAAATGGGAGTCAAAATTGCTCTTCTTTCTTGATGACGCTGTATACTAAATGATAAAGAAAAAATTATTAGCCATTTCATTTTTTTCAAGGTTAATTTTCATTAAATTTGTACACATCTTTGTACTACAAACATGTATGGCAAAATTACATTATTGTTTTGAGAGTGTCTATTTGTATATTTTATTGTCTTTTTTTGCTAACTTCTGTTTTTAACTTCATATTTATAAGAGCAAAAAAATCATGGAGAAATTCATATGTAATTAATTTCATATTAGTTGCATCCTAGGAGATTTAAACAAATTAGTGTTTAATTCCTTTATTCTTGCAAATACCTTAGTATCTCTTTTGTAACCAGTAATAATCTATGTTGTAATAATATTTAATTTCCTTTTTAATATTTCTGACCTTGTGGTTGACAACTGTCATCTTTCCAATTGTTAAGTTCACAAACATATCCTGTTCATCTTCAATCTTTTTTTTTTATTAAGGTTTCATTGATATACAATCTTATGAAGGTTTCACATGAGCAACACTGATCTTTTTTTTAATGTTCTATGAACCATCTGAGTTTATGGATTATTACTGCATATATAGTTCATGAAACAGTTTTTGTGACTTTGATACTGAATCCTTCTTCATAAAATCCCTGTATGTGAGGTTACTAGCCCCACATTACCTGTGAGGAAATGAGGTTCAAGGGCTGGGCGAAGGTCATCCAGTGGGAACAAAGGTTCCACAACTAGGCCTGAAGTGCAAGTTGCCACCATCTGGCCTCTATTTTATTTCTTCTTTATACATTCTCATCTTTAATCAGTTATTTAGCACAAAATTTATACTCTACATTCAAAATCACTAACTGCTATAAATTTCAAAAGAAATATTGCATACATGGTAGGAGATGAAATTGGAAAACATTGCTTGTGCTAGTGCAGCACAGAATGGGAGTCAAAATTGCTCTAAAGCTTGTGCTAGTGGAGATCTTCAAGTAGGCCATCCATATATTAAGATTTCATTTTATGAAATAATGTAGTTCTATATTTTACTAGCAAGCTGTACCTCAGAAGTTCCTTGGAACCAATAATATTCCTTATAAATATTTCCCTTTTATTCCCTTATATTATAAAATGATAAAGTTGAGATTAGAGAACTGTCATGAGTTATACCACAAAAAAAAACCAAAACAGATAAAATTCAAGTCTTTCTACATAGTTTTCTACCAGAGCAGTCTAGAGAATACTAGTATCTTTTGTTGAACTTTGCAATGGGCAGAGCTTCATATGTTGTCTGCCAAAGAAGCAAATTGGATCATCTGGTTCTGTGACACATAAGTATTGGATTTCAAGAAAGTCAATTTTAAAGAATTAAGAGATCTGGTGTCTAGAGGGTAACAGGAAGAAGTATTAAAATCTGTGAATACAGAGGAAAGGTTGAGATCCTGAGAGACCCCATAATTATAGCCTAATAGCTCAAATTCCACAAAATGGCCAGTTTGAGGAACATGTGATGTGCTCTCATAGGGGAGTACTAAAATATATGATGTATTAAAAATACCTTAAAATGGAAAAGATGGCAGGGAACCAAATAAGAGCAAACATTAGCTAAAACACCCAGTGGGAGGTGGAGGGGGGAAGTACTTGTCCATATCATGATTTTTCCCCATTATATGATGAATTAAATCAGTAACACAACATGTGAAAGTCCTATGGCTTCAGAAAAAAAATTTAAGTCAGTCTTATAAAATTATAATGTTTTTGCTATATAGGCCTAACTTTTATTTTGTGTTATCTCTGTTAAGTAGTATATAGGGTAAGGACATTTTTAAATCATTAAAATATTTTTGTAGATTCAAATATTTTCAAGGATGAATTCAAAAGAAAAAAAACACTAAAGAAATAACTATAAAAAGAATTAAATTCTGCCAATATTTTACTAGATAAGAGTCTAGGGTTTAAAGTAACAAAAGAGGCAAATAAAACCCAAAGTATTAAATGACACTATTAATGATTTCAGGGTCTTAGCCACTCACAGTAAACCAAGGGAATAAATTTTTAATAGCCATAGTGTGACAACATCTAGTCCTTAAATCTGACAGCAAGGATTTGGAAATTAGCTGTCTACCTAGAGGTGAGGCCCTTAAAAGACTAGTAAAACATCTTCCAATTAGAAATCGGGAAGAATGAGGAAGTTGGCATGTTTTGCCAATAAATTTTGTTGTTACAAAAACATATCTCCCTGGAAAATTAAAAATAATGGGAAATTCTCCATTTGTGTTTGGTATCTGTAATTCATATCACCATGTTGGCCCAAGAATATGCATTCTGAGTTACTTATATAAAAGTGGCATTAGACCTTTGATAACCTGGGGCATCCATCAGAAACAAATGCAAAACCTCTCTGGAAAAACTTGTGCTCAAACCAAGAAAAAGGATTCTCAGGGACAAGGACCACTGAAGATATGCTCCTACAACAGATAATTTTATATACTTCCACTCTCAAATTACTCTTTATTAGCAAGAGGAAAATTCAACCCCATTACCAAATTTATTATCAAGAACTTTTGATAGTGGAACTACCACATATGGACAATAAACTTATATAAAATTATTAAAGACACATAGGATAGGATGAAAAATGAGGAAAAAAAATCCAAGGTACTATCAAAAAAGGCAAAAAACCAAACAGACCTTCCAGAAATGAAAAATACAGTTACTAATATTAAACAGATAATTGATAAATAGCATTTTAGATATAGCTGATATATAGTGCTAACTTTTGAAAAGTCAGTAAACTAGAATATAGGTTTAGGAAAATTCCAAGAATGTAATACAGTAGATTTTAAAATGAAAAGTTTAAAAGAGAAGTAAAGAGACATGGAGCGAACAAGTCTGACATGTTTAACTGACATTCCAGAATGAGAACAAAAGGAAAAGGGACAAAATTAAAGAGAGAATGGCTGAGAATTCTCCAGAACTGATAAAATATAGGAAACTACAGATTCAGAAAGCACAATGAGTCCTGGTTCAAATTCAATAAAATCCACAATTAAACATCTCTTGGTGAAACAACTGTTCACCTATAATGAATAAAAGACAATAAAATCAGCTAGAGAAAAATTATCCATAATATGCTAAAGCATATGAGGTTAGAACTGTAGAAGAAATATTTCTGTGATATAATCTAATATAACAATGATTTACTATAGCTCTATGCTGTCCACAAAAACAAAGAAATGGTAGCGATCTGCACTGACCCTTGAACAACATGGGGGTTAGAGACACTGACCCCCATGCAGTCAAAAATCCACATATAACTTTTGACTCCCCCAAAATTAACTACTAGAAGCTTCCTGTATATAAAATGGGTCCATTAACTTCAGATGCAACAGAACAGGAAAGTAGAAAAGCAATGGGAGGGTTTTAGGTCCAACAGAGAAAGGAAAGCGAACAGAGGGTGAATTAGCTGCTCTACCTGTCCCTGCCAGAGTTGACACCTGCATGCAGGTAGAGCGGGCCTGGGCTGGGAGGGGCACCCTTCCAAAAGGCAAAGGTTTCCAGCCTCCTTCCTCTGAGTTGCTGGATCTGGGTCTCAGGTCCTCTGCTCCTCTCAGATCCCAGCACTTCTCTCTTGTCCAGACAGCTGGTTATCTGTGTAGGTTGGAGCATGGTGCTAACAAAGCCAAGGTTTAGGGTTCGATGCTTGTAGGCCATGCATATATTTTTTCTTTTCTATTTCTATTGACCACATCACCTGTGGATCTGTTGCCTCACATCCAATTACAGACATTATATATTTATTGAAAAAAAAATTTGTGTGTAAGTGGCCCCAAGCAGTTCAAAACAGTGTTGTTCAATGGTCAATTGTAATCATATGTGTTAACAAAAGCAACTGTTAAGCTCTGGAAGGGAAGGAGTAGATTGTAAAAAAAAGTTTTCTGAAGTTGTTACTAAGCAAGAAGGCATGGATATATGCCACATGCATTCATGAAAATACATGTTTATTAGGAAGGCTGTGGTCATTTTTATAAGAATTGCTTTCTTTAATTGAAATGTAGTTGATATACAATCTTACATTGGTTTCAAATATACAACATAGTGATTTAACAGTTACACATATTTAAATCCTCACTCTCAATAGTGCAATTACTATCTGTCAACATAGAAAGGTATTACAGAATCATTGGCTATATTCTCCATGCTGTACTACTATCCCTGTGACCAATTTATATTGTAATTGAGAATTTGTATGCCCTTTTATCTCCCTTACACTCCTCACCCACCCACCCTAACCCCTCCCCCAAGGTAACCACCAATCACTTTTCAGTGTCTATAAGTCTGTGAGTCTACTGCTATTTTGTTCATTTTGTTCTGTTTTTCTTTTTATGTTCTATAAGTGAAATCATATGGTATTTTTCTTTCTCTGCCCAGCTTATTTCACTGAGCATAATACCCTCTAGGTCCACCCATGTTGTCACAAATGGCGGGATTTCTTTTTTTATGGCTGAATAACATTCCACTGTATATACGTACCACCTCTTCTTTATCCATTTATCTATTGATGGACACTTGGGTTACTTCCCTATCTTGGCTATTGTAAATAATATGGCAATGAACATAGGGGTGCATATATATTTTTGAATCAGGGATTTTGTCTTCTTTGGGTAAATTCTAGAAGTGGAATTACTCGGTTATATGGTGTTTCTTTTAGTTTTTTGAGGAACCGCCATACTGCTTTACACAGTGGCTGCATTAATTTACACTCCCACCAACAGTGTAGGAGGGCTCCCTTTTCTTCACATCCTCACTAACACCTATTTCCTGTCTTTTGGATAGTAGCCATTCTAACTGGTGTGAGGTGATAATTCACTGTGGGTTTGATTTGCATTTCCCTGATGATTAGTGATGTGGAGCATCTTTTCATGTGCCTGTTGGCTATGTGGTCATTTTTCTTGGGCTCAGCATATTTATGCTAAGGTTTTTTGTCTATTTTCCATACATTTGGGTATGACTTTGTGGGAAATATTAAAGCAGTTTAAGAGCCATACTTCAAAAATTGCATAGTATGAGAGATTAGAAGTAGAAAAAATGGTACTAAGGTTTCCAAAATATTCTACCAAAAAGACAAAACAAAAAGTGCTACATGATTTGTGCACTCAGAACAGTTCTTGTGCAATATGAGGACTGTCTTGGTGTGGCATTATAGCTGAGCTTCAGACAGAAGACACCTAAGACTTGTCTGGTAATCAGCTGAGATGATCCCTTACAGTGGTTATTCCTAAATATGAAAAGCAGTAATGCTCATGAACACTTAATATAAACAATATGCTATTTGGAAAACTATTTGTTATAATTTGATTAAATATAACTATTTGTGTAAATTCCTCCTATCTTTAGGTACTCATAAGAATAAATCATTTGAATTCTATAGTAACTTTAAAATCAAATATTTAGTTAAAAGTTTAAACCCATTTTGGTGTTTTTTCTCCCAAGAACTATTCAGTGACTTTCTAATGCAATTAAAATAAAATCCAAACTCCCTCTAACCTATAAAACCATTCATAATCTAGTCCTTCCCTACCTAAAACTACATCTATTGTTTTTCTTCTCCCAACCAGACATCCTTATATCTGCTAAACTTATTCCTACTCAAGGGTCTTTGCTCTGCTCAGCACACTCCTGGCACAAACACTGAGGGGGATTTGCAGGGTTAGCTCATTCTTGTTATTCAGGTATTAAAAGAGGCCTTCCCTGAGTCCTGATCTAAGGAAATCTCCCAGTTATCCTTATCTCATTATACCATCATATTATTTTCATAGCATTTATCATTCTCTGAAATTTTGATAACATGGACTGAGTGTCCACTGTCATGTCAAGCCCTATGCTAGGAGCTGGGAATACAACAGCAAAGATGAAGCACAATTTAGTAGAAAAAAAAACAAACTAAACAAAATAATCATAGGGTAGGACAAGTATAATAATAAGGAAAGAACAGATAGGTGTGGAAATATTCAGAGGGGACCTGGTCTTTTATCTCAAGGTTCTCAACTTACATAAGGAATTAATTTTTAAAGACATTGAAAGTATCTGTGAACAGTGTTATAAGAACCACAGCTTGAAATTAGGGTGCTTTAAAGGTACATTTGAATAAAATAGTAGTACACATTTGTTCGGCAAAATTATATAATGTTAAAATATTTCCATTCTTTAAAAAAAAAGTACACAAAAAAATCTCACCTCACAAAATAACAAATTAAACTATGGTTAATATGTTTGTGATGGAGATCATAAATGCTACATTTATTAAAGCCTCTAAGCCTTACAAGAAAATCTTATAAGCACAACTATACTGAAATATCAACTTAATTCAATTTTGCTGAGATGTTCAATGGGTTAATAGCTCTAGTTATAGTTTCCAGTTGTTTTTCTCTATACTCTGGGGCTCCTGAATCTAATTCTACTCGATACCTCTTTTCCAAGGAAAAACTTCAACAAAACAAACTTCATGGAGGGAGAAATCAGATGATTGATGAAAATTTCTCAGAGAACAGCACATTAGAAATTGTGTGTTGAGGATATAAATAGGAATCCACCAAGGGACAAATGGTCAGGAGATTTATGTTATTTTATTTCATTTTTAAAACTTTAATGACATGTATTAATGTATCAGGCAGAGTGTTCACAGAATTATACAGGATAATGTAAAGAAGTTATGTACTTTAAATATGCTTTTAAGTAAATTTTAATACCTTCTTGTTTGGTTCCTTCTTTCAAAAACAAAATGTGGAAGGAGGGGAATCTGTATTTAGGGCTTTGGTCATTTGGGTTTGGATTAATCAGGGTATTATTAACTGTATTTACACACAAACACAGATATTACATATGCACAGATTATATATATATACATATATATATATATGTTGTGATATTTGGAGCTATAAAAAGACTACAAAGTAATTGAAGATATTGGAGACTTAAAATTTTCATAATATACCATTATGATGATTGTATTCAATTTAAATATTTTCTAACTCCTTGAGTATCTTTTGTCTGTGAATAACTATGCTAAGATGCAAAGAAGAATAAGACTGAGCAAGACAGATCTTTGTCCTTTTATCTCTGCTATCCTTACAGGTTGCCAAGGACACCCTCAGCCAATATGTAAGGAAGGATATATTGGCTGGCTGTTGGGAAGGAAAGCCTGATGGCTCCTTCATGCTGCATCAGTATCACTCTGCTTATCACACCCACTTCCCGAGTTCTCTAGGCAGGAGGAGAAACCACATTCTCTCATGTAAAGCCATGGCAAAGTTTAAGGGAATTATTATAAAATCATATAATTCAGGAAGGTGTAGGTCACTCCAGGCATTAATTGATGAGCCTATGAGAATTAGACTAACTTAATTTTGTTTAGGCATTTAGCTTGACTTCCTCACAAATTAGTAAGACAAAAGTGATGACTGTCAGGTTAAAGAGTAAAAAAGCAAATGATTTCCTTCCACATTCCTGTTTATGATTTCAGGTGCAATTTTGGAAAAATTTCATGTTTATAACAAATTAAAGTACGCAAGGGATCCTGTGAACATATGGTTACTACTTCACTTCAAAAAAGAAAAATATCTGTACAGCAAAGGGCACCATCAGCAGAAAAAAAAGGCATACACAGTATGGGAGAATATATTCATAAATGACTTATCCAATAAGGGCTTAACATCCAAAATATATAAAGAATTTACATGCTTCAACACCCAAAAAACAAATAATCCAATTAAAAAATGGGCAGAAGATCTGAACAAACACTTCTCCAAAGAAATTCAGATGGCCAACAGGCACATGAGAAGATGCTCCACATGGCTAATCACCAGGGAAATGCAAATTAAAACCACAATGAGATATCACTTCACACTTGTTGGATGGCTAATATCCAACAGAGAAGAAACAACCAATGCTGGCAAGGATGTGGAGAAAGGGGAACCCTGCTACACTGCTGGTGGCAATGTAAGCTAGTTCAACTGTTGTGGAAAGCAGTATGGGGTTCCTCAAAAAACTAAAAATAGAAATACCATTTGACCCAGGAATTCCACACCTAGGAATTTACCCAAAGAAAACAAGATGCCCGATTCAAAAAGAATGCACCCCTATGTTTATCGCAGCAATATTTACAATAGCCAAGATATGGAAGCAGCCTAAGTGTCCATTATAGATGAATGGATAAAGAAGATATGGTACATAGACAGAATGGAATATTATTCAGCCATAAAAAGAAAACAAATTTTACCATTTGCCAACAACATGGATGATCTAGAGCATATTATGCTCAGTGAAATATACCAGATGGAGAAAGACATAACAAATAACGTCACTTATTTGTGGAGTATAAAAACAAAGCAAAACGGAAGGAACAAAATAGCAGTGGTCTCACAGACACTGAGAAGGGACTAGTGGTTACCAAAGGGGAGGGGTTGGGAAGGGTGGGTAGTGGAGGAGAAGAGAACTAAGGGGAACTATAATTAGTGATCCCAATATCAATAAGTCATGGGTAAGGCAATACAGCATGGAGAAGAGAATTAATGACTCTACTATAGAAATAGACAGTGATTGCAATAGAGGGGTTAAGTACTTGATAATACAGGTGAAAGTTGAAACGACTGTACTGTTTATGTGAAACCATCGTAAGATTGCAAATCAATGACACTTTAATAAAAATTAATAAAATAAAAATATAAAAATATAAGTGATCAAAAGACAAATGGAATAGTCACAATCTCTCAGCCTTAAGGCTAGTAATATATGCTTTAGGCACTTTCATCAGTATAAATACAAAGCCATACTTTCACATACTCAATGTTACAATTCTGTGAAGCACAGGCCTAACTGATTTTAGGAATGTGTCAAATGTAAATTCAGTTTGCTAAGCAAACAAATTAACAACAATTTTTTAAAAATGCTATGTGGGGAAAAGAGGCCTATAAAGTAGTATATGTAATTGGTGCATGTGTATCAAAATATTTAAACAAATTATTGTTCTCTATTTCTCTGACAGTGAAGTTTGAAAGAAACTATGCAAGGAAATCAAACATACATAGTTACAGGGACAAAAAAAGTATGTGATAAAAACTAAATTATTTTTTAAGTACAGTTTTCAAGTCTATTCAAATTATATATTCGAATTTATGAACAAGAAAGTTATATTGATATTAACTTGGAGAATTAAGGCTTACTGGTATTTTCAGGAAATTAGAAGATAAAATTTTTCCACTATCTCCCCCCTCACATGCCCCCCAAAGCACTGATTACCATGTAAAACAGCTATAATGATTTGAATGTGTATCTTGCATATGGCAGGTATCAGTACGGTTATTTTAGGTTCTCAGCACTTCATTTCCTCATAATATAAAATAAACCCAGATGTAGTAAAAATGGTTACTAAGAGAAGAAGAAAAAAAATGATTAAAATGAACTTTGTGTAGGGGTTAGAACATTTAGTGGAAAGTTGACTAAGAGGAAGCAAACCAGGGTCCCATACTTGGCTGTATTTTGAGTGACACTGGACAAAACCAAGGAACCTTTCACACTTAGTTTCTTGTGGTAGCTTTGTTCTGTAACAACTTGCTAAGAATAGTTCAGAGTTTAGAGAGAAATTTGCATGAAACTTGTAAGGCAGAAGGGAAATGGTACCTGATGTTCTCCGAAAGTCATGCTGTTTTAAATGCAGTGAAATTCTGATGCAAAGGTGCTGGCAGATTCTACTTGTCCTCCCCTCTTGCTGTCTCTGTGACCAGCAGCAGCCGCAGGCTCACCCCCAGACTTAGAGGAAACAGCCTCCCATGGACTTGTGTACCAGCCTCCAGGGCGCCCACCAGCTGCTGGGTGTGCCTTGTTCCCTGGGTTCCCCAGGGAGCTACAGACGGTTTACCCAGGCCATGTGATCAAGAGGGTTGCAGAGTGACATTTCTCTTATCCACCATCTCCCCCTTTTTGACTCTCACTTCCCAGCTTCTTCACAATTAGATATGGTCTTATTCCTCAAATAGATCACTTATACTGTGATACTCACAGTGGTTCTGTTGCCCTGACTGAACCCTGACGATGGTATTCTCTTCGCTGAAAAATTAAAGATTTTGGAAGAAGATCTACAAGTTTTAAAATTTGTTGATTCTTTATGCTTAACTTCCCTGTTCCATCTCCCTAACATACACACAGACATGTATTTTGATTAAACACAAAATCTGAGTAAGGTACTCAGGAGGAATGAATGGAAACCATTATAAAGATTGTCATTTAATATTGGTCAGGAGAGTGAGCAAATTATTCTTCACTGTGTATCTTTCTGTATCTTTTGAATTTTATCTGTAATACCTACTAAGAAACAAAAGCATAATTAAGGTTTTGTTTATATCTGTCAATATTAATCAGCAGAACTAAGCTATATCAGATAAAAAAATTTCTGTCTTCATCTGAATCAATATTTCTCAGAAACACTCACATAGTTACTTGATTTGTTAGCTCTCAATCATCTAATCATACCATCTTTAATTAATTTACTCAAACCTTCATTAAGTATCCATATGTGCCAAGCATGATATTGTGTGTGAGATATTCAGACATGAATAAAACAAGCCACATTTTCATGCTCAGCTTTTAGATCTACTGCCTTAATTCAAAATGCTCCCTTCTCTCTCCTGCCACTCATATTCTATGAAAACAAATTCAGAAGCTGTGAACTCTGTGAAATCTTCCCTGAAAACTCACTCATAGGAGTTAATCATTAACTTCTTCTTTAATTTCTGTTTTAAACCCATGTTGATTTTGGACTATTATTTTGCTTATGTGTCTGTCTTACCTATGAGCCTGAGATTTCCTATGTGCATGGAATGTGTTTATCTGATTTGATGCGGCTCTTCTGTAACCCTAAGGACCCTATATTAGCACTTTCCACACTGTACCCTAATAGTTAACTAGTTTGTCTCTTTGATTGGATGCAGAGCTCTATAAGGTAAGGGATAGGCACATATTATAAATTATTTCATTTTATTTCTCTAGTGTAAAAGACATTCCATGTTATTTAGGAATGTTCAAAAGTCTGTTAATTTTTGATAAGGTTGCTAAGAATGTCCAGTGGGAAAAAGAACACTCTTTCCAATAAATGGTGCTGAGACAGCAGGATAGCCACATGAAAAAGAATGAAGTTGGACCTCTACTTCATACCATATACAAAAACAAACAAAAAACAAACCAAAAAATACCCTCACAGTGGATCAACAACCTAACTGCAAGCGTAAACTGCTATAATCCTTGAATAAAATATAGGCATAAATCTTCATGACTTTGGATTTGACAATGGATTCTTAGATATGACATGAAAAGCATAGGCAACAAAAGAGAAAAAAATTAATCATTGGATTTTGTCAAAATTAAAACCTTTAGCAAAGATAATTACATCATTAAAATGCAAATTTCAAGGAAATGAAAACATTATTTGTATATCATACATATAAAGGTATAGTATCCAGAACAAAGAACTCCTATAAATAATCAACAAAAAGACAAGTGACTCAACTAAAAAATGGGCAAAAGACTTGAATATTTTTTCAAAGATACATAAATAGACAACAAGCACATGAAGGGTTGCTCAACATTATTAATTGTTATGGAAGTGCAACCACACCCAGAAGGATGGCTGTAGTAAAAAAATGGAAAATGAGTGTTGGTCAGAGTGTGGCAAAATTGGAAGCCTAGTGGGAATGGAAAATGGTTCAGCCACTGTGTAAAATAGTGTGGCAGCTCCTCAAAAAGTTAAACATAAAATTACCATGTGACCTTGTAATTCTACTCTAAGGTGTATATCCAAAATACCTGAAAATAGGTACTCAAACAGGTACTGTACATAAATGTCCAATTCACAATAGCCAAAAGTGGAAAGAGCCCAAATGTCCACCAAAAGATGAATGGATAAAAAAATCTATGGTTCTCTATATAATGGAATATTATCTAGCAATGAAAAAGAATGAAGTGCTATAATGAATGAATGTTGCAATATGGATAAACTTTCAAAATATTATGTTAAGTGAATGGGCCAGACAAATATTCACTTACATGAAATATCTAGAACAGAAAAATCCATAAATATAGAAAGCATACTGGCAGTTTCCAGGGGCTTTGAGGAGGGAGAAGGATGCAGAAGAAACTGCTTAATGGTTAAGGATTTTTACTTTGGGGTAAAGAAAATGTTGCAGAACTAGATAAGAGGTGGTGGCTATACAATATTATGAATGTACAAATTACCACTGAACTGTTCACTTTAAAAGGTTAATGTTATATGAGTTTCAACTCAATCAATTATTAAAATACACAAACTGTTTATTAAATGAATCAAAAAATAAACAGCAGAGATATAGCTGATTTAAGGCTAGATGGTCATAAAGTTTCCTAGGAAAATAAGGCTTCTCTTCTTTGTTGGCAGAATTTGTGGTTTTTAAGAAATGATGACCTGTAATTTTGTAAGCTGGTACCTCCTAAATCTGAAAACTGAGTTAAGTGGAAGAATGAGGGGGTATGATCCTGCCTGATACTATGTGATGTTTAGGAATCACAACTGGTATTGTGGATGTGTTGTGTGTACCCAGATCTTCCCTTCAAGGTCAAAACACTCATTCTCCCAGCTGCCAGGAGTGTTACCTGTGAATGGCTCAATAATTGCATCCCTCTCCTGAAATATACCTTGGCCAGCTGTGGGATATTCTTCACCCTGATTTACACCCCTACTGAGAGGCCATTCAATCACCTGTCAGTGAAGGTCTATACATTTTATATCATGAAATTGCCTTGTGCTGGGGATACATCAGTGGACAGGGTGGTGATGATCTCTGTCCTCAGGACCCGAAGTATACAGATAACTAGAATTAAATATGCTAAGTGATATTACAAGAGCACACAAAAGGAGAACTTAACCTGATTTCGTGAGTACTTGGGAGATTTTCTGGAAAACATGATACCTGCTCTGAAACTTGATGAATGATAGGAATGAGGCAAATGAAAAGGGTGGCTTAAGAGCTCCAGGTAAACGGGAGATCACATACGAAGGCCTAGTAGCTAGTGATGAATCGTATTTTTGGGAAGCTGAAAGCAGCTCATTGTGAATAGAGCACAATGATAGTAGAAAAAAATGTCAGAACCTGACGAAGAACTTTATAGAGTACAGACTGAGTATACCACCTAGTATTTGGTTTTAAGGAAATTATCTTGTCTAGGCCTCAGTTTCTTTATGTATAATTAAGAAAACCCAGCATTACTGTGAAAACTAAAGTTAGGTAAAGTGATAAGTATTACCTAATCCATTATTAGTGTCATTATTATTAATGGCAAGACATAGACAGATGTAGTTTTGGTGGTAAAGGGGCAGAACCCCAAAGCAATCAGCTTTGTAGGAAGGCATACAACATATACAATGCTTTCAGAAATCCAGTCAACAAACCACCATGATGTGTTATAAGGAACAGATGTTACTGAATTTTATAAGTAAAAGGATGAAAAATAACACTTTATTAAAATCATAAAGACCTCCAGTTTTACAATGTAAAAGTATCCTTAATGCTTACACCTTTGTTCTAGCAAACAATTCTATTTAACTCTCTGATGAGAAATCATGAAAGCCTGGGTAAGATGGTAGTGGTTCTCTACAAATCTTATAGCTCACATTTAGAATTAATTCCTTTAAAAATGTTCTCTGTGAATATAGCTGCTTTTAGTTACAGTGGACTTAAAAAAAAACAGAGACTCTCCTATTATAATAAGCAGAAAGGAGAAACTTTAAAAAATTAAAAATGACTTTGAATACAATGGATTTCAAAAAAATGTGAAGGTAACCTTAGTCTGAAGTGGAGCCTTCCTTGAACAGCAAGTTAAAAAAAAACTGCTAAATGCTGACATAATCTTAAATTTGTATTAATTAGAGCATAACAGTGGTAGGGATAGCAGGTCATCAGCTATGATTATAAAATACATTTTACGTTTGTCATGAACTGCAGAAGCAACACCAAAACACATAGGTTGGACATGGTAAAGATTGTATCACCAGCTGTTCTTCTGGCAATGAAATATTCGTTTCTCAGTCATTTCCTACCTGCTGGCCATATTCCACTCAAGGGCTGGATTTTGAGAATTTCTTTCACTCTCTTTTAGTACCCCTCCTGTGCCACCTTCCTTCTCTGGTTTTAGTTGATCCCATTGTGTAGTACCAATATTGATGGACTGCAGGTCTATTTGATATTGTCTATCTTCAATTTCTGATCCCGGGTCTCGAAGAATTCCTAAATTCAATGCTTTCCTAGAAAGGCAGTGAAAAAGTAAATAGATAAAATTAATATTCTATGTTTATTTTGTACACTAACATAGTATCATTATCATTTTTTCTTTGAATTTGATGAAGAAATACACTGGTTAATCTTATCTACGAGGCAGGTATTAGAAAGTTACATGTTACAAATTGAAAATGTATCCAAAATTTATCACTTACAGTAATCTTCCCTATAATGATTTCTAATGTTATTCCCAGCATTGTCCTGGTTTTCTAAGTTTTTCTAAATATTTTTTCTAAAAAATTTTAACATACATGATTTCAATCCTTGAGATGTTGTATGGTTTTATTATCTCCATTTTTACTAAAGAAAAAATAATTCAGTGAGGTTGAAAGACTTAAGATACCTAGGTAATATATGACAAGGCTGCATCTTACATCAGGTTTCTGACTCTAAGCCTACTCTTCTTTACAAGGCTAACCACTTAACTCCCTCAGTCCTTTGATGTTATTAGGAAATGTGAGTCTTTTGATCTATTTCACTCCCTTACCCCTGCCTTTGATTCTTTATATAATCCAATTGTCATATAGACTAAATTGTTGAGAAGACTATATCGTTTACTGATGGAGAAACTCAGGATTACTGGCTCATACAGACTTGCAACTTGGATCTAACTGAACCCACGATAAGCAGCTAAATAAAATTATCAGTAGTTTAAAGCTAAGTTAGAGGAAGTAAATGGTTAAACTTTTTATGAAAGTTTTAGAAAACAGCAAGGCAGTATGGTAGGATGGAAAGAATGGGGTTCAGGGTTTTGAAACCAGATAAACCTGTTTGTGCGAGTGTGGGCCTTCTTCATTTTGGTGGTTCACAAATACTTTAAAGTAAGTTATCAAAAGGAAAAAATATTTAGCCCATATTTAAGTTTCAATCATCACAAAAAACCAAAATAACATAGAGGAGAAAAATAGTTTTACTAGTACAAATCCTGGAAAAAACCTTCAATTTCAGATATTAGAAGAAATACTAGTAAATTGATTGTATCAACTTAATACTAATGAAACTAACTGGAGTAGAGGTGAAGCTTTGGGTCCTAGTGTGAAAATTACAAAAAGAGGGTAAGAATGTGATTAAGACTATACCTTGTCTAGTAAGGAGTGTGGGTTAGACCGTGCCCAGAGGCTATTCAGACCCCGATGGAGGGGGGGTGACTGGAGAGGGCAATGTCTGCGCCAGCTGCTCAGGAATGGCGATCGCATGCATTGGGCTAGGCAAGGTGAGGGCTGAGGTAATGAATTCCAGTGGAAAAAGGAGCATGGAGAGGACTGGAATTGAAAGAGAAGGCAGTTCACTTAGAGGGACATCAGAGAGATCAGAGAAATTACAATAAGGGAACAGCGAAAGAGGGATTCATCGATAAACCATAGTAGGAGCTGAGAAACAGAAATGATGGATTCTCATTATTCCTAAGGTAAGAGCTAAACCTGGTTTTCTTTCCTAACTTAGAAAAATTAGTATCTAGGAATGGGCACACAAAGAAAATGGCCTAAAGTTTTACTTTTGCATTAGAAAGAGGGCCCATATAAAGCAGGCCATGAACTCCTTTAAGTTGCTCTAATGAAAGTAAAGAAAAGGGATGAATGAGGCTGCAGATGGGCAAGAGTAACATTTTGAGTGTCCCTGTTTTGGTAGAATGCTCTCATTTGAATATTAGTATAATTCTGCTAATTCCTAAAGGCCCAGCTTAGACTTCACTTTCTATGAGGACTTCCCTGACCACCATTTCTGCAAACTCCTTCTCCCCCAAAGCTGTGCTCTTAGGGCCTCTCAAGACTTGTAAGTATGATAAGCATCACCATGATTGTCAGTCTTTTCCAGTATACAATATTATTTCTTGAAATCAGGAATCAACTCTCCTATCAAGAAATCAATAAATGCTGTTTCAAGTCAATGATCTGAACTAACACAAATCTTCACAAATATCAGCTGCAGAACCTATCTGTCCACAGCAGTAGGAACACACACTCCTTAAACAGTAAACTTCTGATTCAGGTCCAATTAATTCTGACATACAGCAAATAATCTGGACAACTGGTGACCTAGCCTATTTCCTTAGATTATGATTCCCCATATAAAAGTTACATTCACTTATTTTAAACTGGCCAATGTCTCTTACATTTTAAATTCCCTAAACATTTTTTTTAAGGTGAATTAAAATACTTGAAGAATCTTAAAAAAAAAAGTCAAACTCAAAAAATCAGAGAATAGAGAAGTGATTGCCAGGGACCGAGGAGTGGGGGAAATGATGAAAGGCTGGTAAGAGTACACATCCACAGTTAGACTATGAATATGGTCTGAGGATCTAATGCATAACATGGTGATTATAGTCAATAACACTGTATCATATAATTAACATTTTCTAAGAGAGTAGAATTTAAATGTTCTTAGCAAAAAAAAAAAAAGGAAATATGTGAGGTGATGGATTTGTTAATTCAACTCCATGGGGTAAATCCTTTCATGATGTATATGTATATCAAAACATCATGTCACACACTTCAAATATCTTAAAAACTTGTCAATTATACCTCAATAAGCTGAAAAAAAAGTTACATTGAGGGAAACTGGAAAAGGTTCACAGGACTTCCATTCATGTATTTATATATATATGCAATTTTTGTGGATCTATAAGTATTTCAAACTAAAGATTAAAAAATAAAAAAGCCCTCCTAATGCTCATGCAGGCAAGGACAAGGAAACTTACCAATTTATCAACCTTGACCTTCGCCTTAGCAATGGGTAGAGAGGCAAAAAAAAAAAAAAATCCCTCTAAGATTTTTCAACCACAAGATACTGTTTGGGGGTTTGAGTTTCAAATCTGGTATAATACCAAATATGGGAAGGCTTGCCCCAGGTAGATAGTACCACCAGGTAACAGGCAAAAGCAAAAGTAAAAGCAAATTCTCTTAAGATGAACTATATTTCAACCCAAAGAATTTCTGCAGATTAGGTTCCAAGTGAAATGAGACACTAACTGACAAAATTCACAATTCACACAAGATAATAAGGCACCTTGAGTGAAACACAGAAGAAACAATGGGCAGAAGAAACAGAACCTCAAAGACTTCACAAACTGGATTAGTACACCTGAAATATAATTATTTCAAAAATTTTTTTAAATCTTCAAAATAAGATCAAGACCAAAGAAGATACACAGATAGAAAATAAGTACATGAAAAGATATTCCATATGTCAAACACAAGTTAAAACAGAGATATCACTACACATATCTTAGAAAGGCCAAAAGAACATTGACAACACCAAATGCTGACAAGGATGTGGAGGAACAGGAACATTCACTCATTGCTGGTGGGAATGAAAAAAGGTACCAGACACCTTAAAAGGCAGTTTGGCAGTTTCTAACAAAACCAAACATACTCTTACCATATGATCCAGAAATCACACTCCTTAGTATTTATCCAAAGGATTTAAAAACTCATGTCTACACAAAAGCCAGCACACAGAAGTTTACAGAAGTTTTATTCATGATTGCCAAAAGAAGCCAATCTGAAAAGGCAACCTACTGTATAATTTGAACTATATGTCACTGTGGAAAAGGGAAAACTATAGAAACAATAAAAAGAATGGGTTGGTTGGGAGAAGGAATGAACAGGCTGAGCTCAGAGGATTTTAGGGTCATGAAAATACTGTGTATGATATTCTAATGATGATATACATCATTATAAATTTATCCAAATCCACAGAATGTATGAAAACAAGGCTGAATCCTAATATAGACCATGGATTTGGGTGACTATGATGTAGATTCATTAATTGTAATGATGTACTACTCTAGTGGGGAATGCTGATAATAAGGGAGGCTATGCTTGTATGGGGCAGGGGTATATGGGAAATCTCTGTACCTCTCCCTCAATTTTATTGTAAATTCATAACTGATGTAACAAACATTTAGTATCTCAAAAAATATTAGCAGGTAATAAGGTTTTAATAATGAGAACTATGTAGAACTACAAATGAGAACATAATTACTTAAATTTAAAACTCAAGCAGACTAAGCCCAACTGAAGATATAATCAGTGAATTGAAAGATCCAAAAAATCCAGAATGTAATATAAAATGACAAAGAAATATTGCGGATCAGAGTTAAGAGACATGGTATATAAAAAGAGAAAATCTAAAATACACATAATTGGAGTTCCAGGGGGATAATATAGCAAATGGGAAGGAGTCACTATTTGAAGAGATGTTATTCTATACTTGTTGAAAAATGCCAAACCTTAGCTCTAGGCAGCCTCCAAATTCCTAGAAGTAATAAGGAAGAAAGTGGTCAATACATGGGTAAAGCTAAACAAAGATAATCTTTAAAGTATTACACGATGCCACAGTTATGAGGAGAAAACAAACTGAAGACACTGGACAATAAGATATAAGGTAGGGGACCAGGTAATTTGAGATAACGTGTTCTAAAATCCTCGTGCTTTGGAGGAGGAAAACAAAGATATTAACTCCAGACTTTGTTAAGTACACATGGTAACATGGCTAGACTAACCGCTAACATAATAGATATGGAATATATGACTTTCAAATAAGTGGAGTAAAAATTAGAATGTAAGAAAAGCAAAAAATCAGAAAAAGATGGAGATTGAGAGGCAATTTAAAAAACAGTTAACGTTATAAAAGGTTAGATATAGAATGCAATTGGAGCATACAGGAGGGGAACCTGACCCAGATCGGGGGTAGGGGGGGCCAGAAATGAGGAAGTAACGTTTACAGGAGTTCAAAAATGCCTAATCTCCTTTCATACAATGAAGAAAGTATCTCAAGCAGAGGGAGCCGCAGGTTCAAAAGCCCAAAGGTGTGAGAGAGCAGCATATCCAGAAACCTTGAAGAAGCTCAGAAAGGTTGGTGTGGAAAGAGCCATAAAAGGAAGTAAAGCCATAGACTGTGGAAGCTTCAAGCCAAAGACAGACCCATTTCACAGTGCCAGAGAACTACAAAAAAGCCCAGCCTTTGCGGGTGAAAGATGCAGCTCAGAGGTCAGGCTTGCCTAGCAAGCTGGGCATTTTCTCCTCTGCCAAAGAGGTTACAGGAATTATGATAGCATAGTAGTCAAAAGAAGAGAGAGAACGGAGTTTCTCTCTTAATTATAAAAGTTCAGTGAGATAATATATAAAGAGTCTACCACAGAACTTGCCACATCATTAAACCTTAGTGTCAGGAAAAAAAATCAACCTACTTTCTCTCCTCAACCTTTGTATAAAGTGTCAACAAAGTGAAATGACAGGGAAGTGAGAGAGAGGCTCACACAGGTGAAGCGCCACGAAGGCTCTTACCCACAGGCAATAGCCTGAGCAAACAAAGCACCTCCGACCCTCAATACGATTATTCAGACTGAGGGAGTTCCACCCAAATTTTCAAATTTGACTGGTTGCCTTAATCTAGAAACGTTTCAGTAGCATGCTGGTTAGTATGAAATAAACCCCTTTCTTTCTAAGATAAAAAACAGTTTATCTTGGAAAATTAAGGCCAATTAAAAGTACAGTAGCATCTTTAAAAAACAAACTTTCTTCAATTTTTTAGCCTTCTGAGATATTACTTCAGAGGAAATAAACAATGTATTTCCTCTGCAGATTCCCGAGTGTAAAATTTCATTACTGTTAAAAATAACAAAGATGAGCCCATGTGGCTTACTAGTTTAGGTTAAAATATAAAGATTACATATATTTAAAAAATTAGCTAACATTTACAAACTTTAAAGAATTAGCTAATATTTATAAATTTACAAGTTTAGTTGTATATTTCTCTGATAAAAATAAATACAGGAAAACTGTTTTCTGACTTAAAAAACAAAATTTAAGTTTTCTTTATTATTACATGACCCTGTGATTTATTCTCAATTCTTTCAAGACAGAAAACATATAGTGGCACATTGATTTGCTTCATTTTCTCAAAAGTACTTGATTTTTTTTCAACTTGAAAGGTTCACTAAATCTTGAAAGTATAAAAATAAACCCACTTTTTTAATGCAAACTTAAAACCAATTACAGTCATTGCAAAATAGTATATTCAAGGTGTTTTGCTTTGTTTTTCAATACCAAGAAAACATTCAAAATATTTTCATTCAAATACATTAACTTTTATTAGGCATTGTCAGAGCAAAATGTCTTGTAAAAGATATATTTCACATCCTATGGTACACTAGATCTTTTTTAAAGGTATAAATACATAAATGGTTATAGACATAAGATTTTAAAATTATCTTTTCAAGGGCTGGAAATCATTTTATGACTTTTAAAATACTACTTTCCATCAGTAAAATACCTTATAACCTAAAAATAGCCTGTTACGAGTGAAAAATAATCTGACTGCAAAGCCGAAAATGAAAGTATATTTTTACTAAAGAGAGCTTTGATTCAGCACACTATGTTTTCACAGCACAAGAAACAATTGCAAAATCATTAGAGCAAAAAATTCAAGTATCATGATACTTTCCTAGGGAACTTATCATGGGAAAATAACTTTGGCTTCAGTGAGGACCACAAAACCTAACATTAAAAATGTTTGCCTTAAAAAATATAATGAACCTAAGTGTCCATCAATGGATGAGTGGATAAAGAAGTTTTGATACACACACACACACACACACACACAGAGTATATTATTATTCAGCCATTAAAAACAAGGAAATCCTACCTTGCCAAAACATGGGCAGACCTTGAAAGGCATACTGCTAAGTGAAAAAAAAGTCAAACAGAGAAAAGACAAATACTATATGATCTCACTTGTGTTTATCAGAGGAAGGGACTGGAGGGAGGCGGTCAAAAGGTTCAAACTCCCAGTTGCAAGTACTAGGAGTGTAACGTACAGCACGATGACTACAGCTAACACTGCTGAATGATACGTAGGAAAGTTGCTAGGAGAGTACATCCTAAGCATTCTCATCATAAGGAGAAAATTTTTTTTCCTTTATTCTTCTTTTCTTTTTTATTGTATCTATATAAGGTGGTGGATGTTAGCCAAACTTACTGTGGCAATACATGCAAATCAAACACCATGTTAGGCACCTTAAACTTATACTAGGATATACTTCAATTATTTTTCAATAAAATGAAGAAAAAAACGATATACATAAAAACTTTCAGTTATGAGTAAGCTCTGGAGATCTAGTGTATAGTATGGTGACTATAGTTAATACTATATTGTATATTTGAAATTTGTTGAGAGTACAGACCTTAAGAATTCTCATAAAAAAAGTATGTAAGACAATGATGTGTTAATTAGCTTGATTGTGGTAATAATTTCACAATGTATATCAAATCACTTTGTATACCTTAAATATATGCATTTTTATTTATCAATTATGCCTCAATAAAGCTTGGAAAAATACAATGAAAATAGCTTAATAGTAAGAAAAGCTATATATAGTTTCATTTCCTAATTGAATTTTCCCTAGAAATGTTTGATCATAAGTAGGAATCATGTTTTTTGCCTCAAATTCATATACTTCTAAAAGCTCTATGAATCTTTCTTTCCCCTCCTTACTGCAGTCTTTAAAACCTTCTAGCAATTCAAATTAGGAAAGGGGGGTGAGTCATGATACCCATAACTTCCTTACCCTTAGCACTGCCTAAAATGTAGGAGTTATAATTGTAATTGATTTGCCCTTTTGAAATTCATCTCCCATACCATTTGAACCATGCTGCAGGTGGTGTAGGAGGATAAACTGAAGTCTGTGATATTGGTCAATAATCATAAGAAACCAAAGAAGACTTTAAGTATGTAATAGGAAACATTGCTTTAATGTTCTCCTTTTTGAAATTGACTTAGTCTGGGTCAGGCCTTTTGTATGTTTACATAAGGAACAGCTCATGTTGAATCATTTATATTGTTCAATGCTGAATAGGCATATCTTGGGAGCTCACTATAAAGAAGTAAAATTCATTACGTACAGCTCATTTGAGATCTAAAAAATGTTAAACAAGCCAGAAAACAGGAATGTAAAAAGCAGTAAAATTTACATGCCTTGATTAAAGTAAATTTCTACATTTTTATCACCAAGTTTCCATAAGTGACAGTAATTTTTAGAGTATATAAATAATTGAGCATCAGGCTGAGACCAAGTGCTATTCTCCATGACCAACAACTTAAGGCAGGAGTTCTCATCTTCAGCGCACAGAAGAATCACCCAGGAGCTTGTTGAAAATGTTAAGTTCCCACCTGCAGAAATTCTGATTCAGCAGGTCTGAACTAGGGCTCAGGAATATGCTCTTCTCCCAGCCAGTGTCTGTTTTCTCATCTCCATATACTTAGCCACAGGGATTGGCACACAGTAGGCTTTTACTATATGAAAGTTGAAAAAAATAACGAATATTCTTTCTTTCCTCACTTCCCTTGGGGACTTGACTCAATCAGTTTTCCTTTTACTCTCTTGCAACTTTACCCTTCTGACTAAAAATATGATCAAGTTATTCTTATATAAAAGAGAAAGACTCTCTCCCTAAGACCCGGCATCCTCCTCCAGCTACCATCCTTTCTCTGACATTCCCTTTTAAATACAATCTTATTTTTCTCTCAGTATTTCTATTTCCTCAGGTGTCATCTCTACCACTCCTCTAAAGTTTTCCTGGAAACAATCTCCATCTGATTTTCTAATTACTAGATCCAATGAACAATTATCAGTCATTAACTCACCTTTCTGGGCATTAGACAATTCAAAATGGCAGTATAGCATGCTAATGAAGAACACAGAATGCACATTTAGCCTGTTTGGATCCATAATTCTAACTCTGCAACCTACCACTGGGTGGCTTTGGGCAAACTAAAGTTTCAGTGCTTCATTTCACTCATCTGAAAAGTGAAGTCATTGAAGGGAGTCAAATAAGTTAATGCATGAAAAGCCATATATGACATAGAGTAAGTGATTAATATATATTAGAAGCTATATACCATATACTCAATCTTGCTCACTCTTGAAATTTTACTCCAGGAGCTTGTGTGGTACCACACTCCCTCAACTGCCATTCTTTAATTTCCTTTACTAGATTCTTTTCTTCAGCTTACTCCTTCAGTATTAATGACCTTCCATGCTCCATCAGTTTTATTTTATGCTTTATATGCATCAGAAGCACAACTGATTCACAAATGTACTTCTCAATTATATTTCCAATGAAGGAGTTAGGTTTCCAAGGCTCCCCTTACATTTTCTGGCTCAGTCCATTCTATGATGCAAGATAGCTGGCTACCATTAGGGTTTCATGATAAGGAGAGTACAGTAGAATAACACTGTATTAGTAGCATGAATTTTAACATCACATTTATATGCAAATTCTGGTTCTACCATGTACAAGGTAAGCACATTTGCAGAAGCCAACTAACCCAGTAAATATCAGTTTCTTCTGTATGGGGATAATGGTACCTAGCTACATACATTTTCTTTGTGAGTAAATGTAGTAATTTTAATTAACATGCTTAGTATCTATAAATGACACCTGTTATTGTTATTACTACAGTGGATAAGAAAGAAGCCAGCTGGTCTGCTTTTGGACTGAATCCATTGGTCTTACTCTGTACTATAAAATCCAAAAATACACAGACTTCAGTTTAAACAAATGGGCCCTATAATAATTCCTTGAGTTGAAACAGAGTATTATAAGAAAATCATTTCACTTTATTTCTAGTCCAAGTGATAAATCAATATTAGAACATTCATTAGGTATTGCATATTCTCAAAAGAAGGGGTTTCTAAAAGTGAAGGAAAATAGAATTACTCAATTATTAAAATTACTTTCTAAGAATTTCATACTTTACAGAAGCTAAAATTAATTTCTAATTAATACAAACTTTCAGATAAACCATTTTAAATTAACAAATGGCTTTTTGATGGGGCAATAAAACTCATCTTTTTATTTATACAAATATTAAATGATTTATGTGTACAAACCTACGAGTACAAATAATGACATGACAGCAGTATTTACCAACAGCAGTATTATTACTGCCAACAGCAATATTTGCTTTTTGATCACTTAATTATAAGCAATTTCATTAGAATGTGAACTCCCTCTTTATGCTTGAAGATTCTCAAAATTTCTTTCTGGTTAAACAACTAATAAACTGGATTTTCAGTCTGTCTTGAAGTTCCTTTTTTTTCCTCAGCAGTCACAGCTGATAAGTCCTCATTTGTTCATTAATGTTATAAATGAGACATATATACAAGATGATTTAAGAAGATACAGGGTATAAAACATGGTCACAATGTGAAAAGTATACCAAACTCTTGTCTCATTTATAAATATGTTCCAAAGAAATGTACTATCTGAACATGCACTGCATTGAAAAACCACTGATGTGATCAAAGCACCCAGTGTGAGCTCAGAGAAATTACTGAGAAAGATATGGACCAGAATACAAATGACAAATGTTGCCTAAATTTTGTAAAAAAATTTCATTATGATGTTGATCTTTAACAAAGTTGATTATTCATTCATCAGAAAGTTTTTGAGCACTTAGAATAGGAAGTGGTATATATTAGGAGTTACATGAATTAACTAATAATAAATCAAGCCAAACCTATTGCTTTTTTTCTGTATTACCATGACAACAAATGAAACAACAGCATCAATATTACGGAACGTGATGTTATAAAGATGTATAATGACAATATTTAGATTCTTTTTTAATATAATAGAGAAATACAGACCTGATGAAAACAACAGGAAAATGGATTTAAAGCTGGTTTAAACCAGATCCAAATAATATCTATTTGGAGTCAGGTCTCTATTAAACATACCAGAGGATTTGGCTCAAGTTAATAGTTTTTATCATTAATTTTAATGAATTCATATAAATTGGTCTTATCAAATCTTCAGATGACAAAGTTGGGAAGTACAGCTAACACAGTGAATGACAGAATAAGGATTCTAAAGTATCTCAAAATACTGGAATGCAGTCAAAACCAATAAGATAAAATTTAAAAGGAACAAATGCAAAATTCCATACATAGGTTCAAATAGCCAACTCCAAGTATGCGATGTGAAGGAGCTGGCTTGAGAAACTTCACAAGGCAAGAACAACAAAGGAAAGCCTAGAAAAGTTAGGCTGGTTTATGAGAAAGAAGAGAAATACCAAATGCACTGTCAAGTGTCATTCCAGTTTTTTAATTTTTAAATAGCATAACACACACCACACACACATACTATAAAGTTTCCTAGGATTAGGCAATCTCTTTCTTATTACAAGAAAATAGTACAATGCTTAAACACTATTTGTTCATTAATGTTCAAACAAAATTTTAGAATGAAATTTTACTCGCATACCTTCAATTCTAATAATAATAACTCATTGACAACATGGGATCGGAGAGTTTTTCAGAATGTTATAATAATGTATTACAGGTGTGTTTACATAAAACCCTCATGGATTTCTAAAACTTGCAAGCACTTGGCATAAAAGTTAACTTTTTTTATATATTAGAGTCCAGAATAGTCTTACTTAGCAGTCAATCTTACTGCAATTCCCACATAGGAGACTTTGAAATGATAACTGTAAATTCAGTAAAACCCTTGAATTATTTAGGTTTCTTTAGATTTCTAAAGATGGCAGGTAATCCAATAAATAGATCAAATTTATAATATATGTTTATTAAAATATAGTCAGATCACCTACTTCTAATGTTTCTGCCCCATATCTCTGGCAACACTCCTGATTTAGGATTCTTCTATAAAATCTACCATGGCTGCAACTCAACTCCTATTGTACAAATCATAAACCACCCAGACTTTATTCTACTACTCTATTCTGTTTAGCATCTTTCTCATTCAGACATTTTCTTCATATCTTTATTTAAATTGTTTCATTTACTCAAAACAATTGGTTTTGGTAGTTAACAGACTCCCTATTTATTTCCAAATCCAATTTGAGTATCCTTATTCCACAGTTCCTATGAAATTCTCCTAGTGTTTCTAAGATTTCCTCTTTCTCTAGTCAGTCATTTCCCATCAGCTCCCACTCCTAAAATTATGTTTACAAGGATTCCCTTTTAAAAATCATTTAAATCAGGATTAAGAATTGGCTCCCCTTTATTCCATATCTCAGCTAAAGACTGTCAGCAATGATAATGGCATTTAAACAGAGTGGTGAGTAATTAAAAACGAAGCTTTAAGAGTACTTGATGATAGAGAAATGTTCACTAGTACACTATCAGTTAGGAAAAGGGACATTCTTCTAAATTTCCTAAATACTTTCTACAATAATAAAAAAACTTATAAACCCCATAAAAGTATTTTAAAAACCAAATTGCAGCTGAATTAATTGGCATGTAAAATAGTCCTACCTCTAAATTGCTTGAGAAATCTTTAATAAAAATTTTAACAGACATTTTCATTTATAGCATATCAAAGTCATTTTTGCTAGTATCCCTCTAGTTCTATTATTTAACTATCTCATTCTGTTATTTAAGCCTTTTTATTCAACTACATTCTTTTATTCCACATTCTGATTCTCTTACCAAACTATAAAGTGGTTTGCAGTGCAAAATAAATATATGCATGATAGTAATAACATTAATACCATTTTACATCTGCATACAGTTTAATGGTTTGCAAAGGTCTTTTAACATCACAGGTAAATAACCACCCACAGGGTGGGGTAGGCAAATGATTTAGATAAGGAGGTAGGGGAACATTAGAGTCCAATCCAGGAACCATACCATCCGACTACACATTCAGTCCTCTCTCTTGCCTCTTCTATACTTAACAATATTATAACTAGTTTTCAAAAGAAAACAAAGTTAAACTTTATTAAAAGGTTTATGTGTGATAAAACAGTTGGGTGAAAAGCAGATTTCTAATTAAACTTAATGAAGACAGTGTTTCCATGACTAAGGACTAGAACAGGTTTACAAGAACTCCGGGATGGGAGCAGGAACCTTTAAACTTGGTATATAACAAATCAACTCCTTTTTAAAAAAAAGCTGTCACATTATTTTATTTATATAGTTTTAATGTATAGAGTTGCTTCAAATCTAAAAATATTACAAAATTAGTCAAAGAAGAAACAGGGACAAGAAGCAATGTTCTCAAATTTATATATGATAATCATCAAACAACTCTGCAGCAATAGTCCAGAAAATCTATTACTATGTGATGTTAGAAATATAGATATCTCAACATGCAAAGTAATTAAAATAAAGACTGTTTAAGGAAAGCTATCAATTCAAGAACCTTCTACTCAGCAACAAGTATAGTCTCACATTTGATTTAAAATCTGGTATAGTTTCCCTATTGTATAGTATGTTTGTGCCTTTCTGTCAACATACATTAGAGGACACATGTCTATATACATAATCATATTAGGACTTCACAGCATCAGTGTACTGCCTCCATTTGTAGAAAGCAAGTATTTTTCTTAAGGGTCTTCCACTCACATCCAGTCCTAAAACAATACTTTTTGTAATGGATTTTATCACACATACAGCAATAACTCTCACACTGGGCTTTTGGGAATGTAAAGCTGATACAATCACTTTGGATAAAAATTTGTTGATATTTAGCAACAGTGAAGTTACGCACAACCATGACTTAGTAACTTCACTCCTACATATATATCCTAGAGGCATGCATGCTCAATTCAATAGCTACTAGTGGCATATGTCTATTAAAATACAAAACAATTAAAAAATTAGTTCCTTAGTTGTAGTAGTCACTCAATGTGCTTAATGGCCACCTTTGGCTAAGGGCTCCTGTATTGGACAGGGCAGATATGGACATTTCTATCATTGCAGGAAGTTCTTTTGTAAGGCACGGCTCTAGAAACTACTGTGTATGTATTACAAGGAAAACATTGAAGAATAATTTTATCACTTTATGTGGCAAAGAAAAATTAAAAACTTAAATGTCCATTATTAGAAGGAAAGATAAACAACCTGGCATATTCACAGACTATTAAACAACAGTAAAAATCAATGCACAAGATTATGAATATCCAATTGATGGGTCTTAACATGCATAAGATAGAGTTTAAAAAGCAAGTTGTAGGACAGAAGTTGGTGGTGGGTATAGAATGCATTTTCTTATTCTCTGTACTGTTGTATTTCAATAAAAAGACCAAGGAAAATTACAATGAAGTGGTTAAGAACTCAAGCTAGCTGTGTGATCTTGGACAATCCTGAGCTCCATTTTCTCCCCTGTAAAATGTAAATAGTAGTAGTAAGTGGGTAATAGTAATAGTAATACAACCTGGGGCTGCAGTGAAAATTAAGTAAGATAAAATAAGTGAAAGTACTCTGTAAACTATAAAATGCTATGAAATGTTAGTTAATATGAAGTAGGGCTTAAAATTACAAACAGAAAATTATCTGGGAAACTTAAACTGACATAAACCTCTTGGGTACATGGGTACAAGGTGGGATATAATTTTTTTCTGATACATAAAAATTACAATTCCTTATCTGTTAATGATATTTTATCTATTTAGTTTTGCATAAGGGTCTAGAGGTGGAATCCTTTCTACAATTTATCAACACAAATTATTTCAAAAATATTCATCATCAATTATAATTACAACAGCTAACTGAAATAAGTATTCAGTAAAAATTTCTGCTAAGTGACAAATTCTAAGTGCTTTGCATGCATTAATTTATAGAATCCCCCTAAAAACCCTATAAGCAGGCAGTATTATCCCTGCACTTACAGATAAGGGAATTTAGGTAGTTTAAGTACCTTATGTTGTTGGCCAAGGACATTTGGCTGGTGAAAAGAAAAGCTGGTAGTGGAGTCCAGGGAGTCTGGTACCAGAATCTGTGCTAGATACCTGACGCTGTGTTTAATCCTCCAAAGCCAGTGAAAACCTGATCAAAGTATTCAGGACCTCCCCATTCCCCCAGGCAATGAATCACAAATTCCTTAACCTGGCATTCAAAGCTTCCAGCATAGGCTCTCAATCACTGTTCCCCACCTCTCTCTCACTATGCCCTATACCCAATCTGATGTAGAAACAAAGAAGCCTGTTCAGGTTTCCAAATGTAAACCCCTTCTTTTTTGATCCCTTCTTTCCCTGTACCTGGCTTAGTTGCTACAATTCAGCCTATCTTTCAAGGGTCTCAACTAGTTCTAACTCTTCCATGGGGTTCCCTCTGCCTACCATTAGCCCCAAAAGACTTCTGAGAAAAATCTCCCTTAAATAACATCTGTAATTAAGATGTGATTAATTACATGGACATGAATTAAGACTGTGATTCTAAACAGCAATGCCGCAACAAGGAAATTCGAGAATATCCCTGTCAATAATAAATACATATTCTGTCAAAGTATGTGCTGTTTGCCAAAGTTTGGCATTAGAATTTTCTTTGAAAACTTTTCTCTATAAAACTTAAATCTTATGAGATAAGGTTCTAGACAGATCTCCATTCAATCTAGGATCAACATTTTTTTTTAGTTTCTGGAAATAATTAAATATAAAATATTATAGATTATTATAGATAAGATTTCCAAATACAGTATTTTATCCCTGAATTCAGGTACTAATGAAGCTGAAAATAAATCACTACCTATTTCACTCAGGAAGTGAAACACTATCATGCTATTCCTAGAATGAAGATTCTTCTTTCCCTTCAGGAAAATAAGAACATAAAAATCTTTTCCCTTATCTTATTCACCAAAATAGAGACACATTTTAATTTAATTTGGGCATCGATGTCCTAACATGGCAAGAAGTATAGAAATAGAGAGATAATAAGTGTTATGTGCTTATTCTTAATAGTACATCAAGAGTTGATCAAGTATCATGCCATAACACAGCACTGACTTTAGTCAGTATTTTGACCAAACCACTTAGGTTATACTGTTTATTCAACTAATTAACTTAAGTTGTAATTGATTCAAGAGAAAAATATTCCTTTATAATCTTAAAACCAGAGAAGTAATATTAAATATATAATATAGTTTCTAAATACATTAACTCTGGACATTTGCTAAGCTATAAACAGAAAAGCAAAAAAGCAACATGTAAGCAATCTCATAATGCACATTTGGCAGTTTTTATAAATAGAATGACTACAAAAAATATTTAATCTTTAGTATTTGTGCTCCTATACTATGACATTTTAAGAAAATAACTTTGTAAAAAGAAAAGAAAATGTTGAGTAATAGCACAGACCACCATATAAAACACAGAAGTGATGCTACTCAAAACACGGACTCAAGACTACAGTAAAAATTCAGAAAACAATTATGAGGCTTTTAGATTTGGGTTACAATATAAATATAAAGAAGTTTTTGCATCTCTCAAAGGGAATACAAAAGAAACTGACTTAGACAACATGACATTTTATTTTATTTATGAGTTCTTCAAATTCAAAAACTTAGTTCTGAAAAAGAGATAGTCAAAAGTGGGGGAAGAGCTAGGAGGTATTTTTACCAGTAAAACTGAGACATGAAAGTGGTAGAAAAAAGGACATTTTTCACACCTTAGCATGTGTGTTGAGACAAAAGCATTCAAAATAAAATTTATGAACTGAGAAATAATGAAGCCAAACAGCTGCTGGAGAGATGCTACAAAATGTCTCCCAGTTCAGCTGGTAATGATTTTTCAAATCTTTTTCTGCGAGCACAATAAAGTCATTCCTTAAAAAATATAACTGTTTACAGAAATAAAGATGTGTTTTCTGCATTAGGGTACCAAAAAGAAGCAATAAAATATAACTTCACTAAAAGTAGCTGCTTCCAATAACAGGAGACATTATTATACTTAACTTCTAAGCATCTTTTCTTTTTAATAATTTATTTTGGTATCATTAATCTACAATTACATGTGCAATATTATGGTTATTAAACTACCCCCTTCATCAGGTCCCCCCCTTCTAAGCATCTTTTCTATCACCAAATTTTCTTACAATTATCTACTATACTTATTCTTTATATTGGTTTTATTTTATTATATATAAATACTTTGTTCTCCAAATACTCACTCTATATGCTATTTGTATTTTGTGTGGACAAATAAAATCACATTTATATTAAAATACAAAATTCTCATTAAACATTAACATGTTTTTGAATTATACATGTTGTATATTTGTATCTTAATGTGTTGCAAAAAATGCAAAAGTGTGCAGAAAATTGCTGCATGTCTTGTTAAATGTGCTAATTGTTTACAAATTATAGGTGAAATATTTTAGTGATTAAAATTTGTTTTATTTTATATACTATTATGCTTAGAATCATTATTTTGATCTTAAATGTTAACATCATAAACCCTGATCTGAAAATCACTGGAACTATGGTGACAATAACTTTAACCTACAAAACTAGTGAAACATTTTCTTACAAAATGAAATAAATGCAGATGTTACATTAATATACTAAGAATAAGAAGTTTAGTGAGTTCTTCCTTTATATTTTAAATGTGCTACATATTTCTTTACCTAGAGAAAATGATGTTTAAAAAATCAACTAATACACTTTAAGTATAATTATAATTATAAACTATGTTCCATGAAGGTAAAATTGGCGAATATTTTTATTACATTTTTTAGATATAGTATAGCCCTATATCTAGCTGGTAAATGGTAAGCATTCACAAATATTTTTGAGGAAATAAATGACATAATAAAACTGATTTATTATGTAAGGTAGGAAAACTTATTATTTCAACATTAAAAAGGCCTGTTTGGCAGCTAGTACATGCCTACAGTCTTAATCAAATTAATGTATTAATAATATATCCAACACAAGCACTGAAAGAGAGACAAAGACAAATACTGAATATACCTGGATACTCATATAAGGGGAAAAGATTAAATTGGCGCCTTAATAAATCAACAAAATAACCCTCTACACCTGGACACACACACAAGCACACACACCCTGGTATAGAGTGCGTATTTTCTTTAGAACAACCATTGTCAAGCACTGAATCACTAAGAGAAGAGCTACTGATATCATACTAAAAGTAAAGTTTACAAAGATCCAAAAAGCAAATATAAAGATCATAGAAAAGATAAATATGAAAGAAAAAAAGGATGTATTTTCATATATTTTACACTGTGGAAACAGAAAAAAACCTAAATATTTAAAACAGTATGTGAAGACTTAAAGATTAATTAATAATGGATATAAAACTGCCATTTTTTCTATTTTTTAAAGCTGCAATTATGGAATTCAAATTAGTCTAAAAATATAGAAAATATGTATAAAGAAAAACAAGAAAAAACCAATAATAAACCAATAATCACAAGTAACTCTTTTGATGATTTGGTAACTAGGCTCTTTTCCACTCACATGTAAATGATGTATATGTGTATAGATAAGATTATACTATACATGCAGTTTTCAAAACCTGTTTATTCACTTAACAAATACCTAAATTACATTTCACATTAATAAATAGGCACACATATTGTCCTTTGTGATGGTTCCTTAGAATTTCACTGGATATACTATTAATATTAGCCAATCCTCCTGAGGTGAGCATTGAGATTATCAAATTTTTGCCGTTATAATCAGCCACTGTTACTCATTTGTTCGAAAAATAGCCTAAACCTATAGCAACTGAGCACTTTATTCTTTTGAATGTGATCTTAAAACAGTAAAGAGCATGTGTAACTGTTAACTTTGTTTCATGAAAGGTATATAACACTGCTCATAGAGATTCTGTCAATAATTACTGTCTGTAAGACTCATACCCAGGAAAACTACACTATAAAAACTAGTTTCTATCTAGAACTTTACATGCCCATAGGAGACTGTGGGAACAAAATGATGATTTAAATACCAGGTAAAAAAGGTAAAGTGAGGAAACCTAAAGAACAACTATGTACATTAATGTTAATACTGGCAGTCACTGAATCATGTCTTCATGAGAATCAGCCTCTACAGGATTATTCAATCATGAAAGTTCAATATTTTAAATGAAAATGAGGTGGTTGTTTAAAATAAAACAGTATCCTTAGTTACAATAACGCTGCTAGGTATGTTAATGACCCTACACATTAAGGAAGGTCGGACATGGACCACACCAGGGTCTCAGTTGGTAGAACACTGATCAACATATAAACCAAACACATGAAAGGAATTACAGTGTATCACACATCAAACATTTTGGCCTGGCACTTCCTTCCTTTAATCCTCCTGGCAGGAAATGCTCTATATTTCTTTTGAGGTGACCAGACATATTAAAAAGTAGCCCTTTGTTAAAAAAGCTCTTGGATACTGCAGTTTTCTCCAGAGAGGAGAGCAACTTCTGCTCAGCACTGCTGCACTACATTAATCTTTAAGTCTTCACATACTGTTTTAAATGTTTAGGTTTTTCCGTTTCCTGAGTGTAAAATATGTGAAAATATATCCTTGCAGCATAAAAATGGGGCTCCACTGATGAGACACTGTAACTGCATAATGTAATTTTTTCCTTGAAGGGTTAAAAAGGCATAGAAAGTGCATCTGGAATGTTTTCACATTTTATATGATATAATATCAGGCATATTTCACCCATAAATATTATGGATATAACTATTATACAAATATAATATTAAATATGTAAGTAAATGTTTTGACCTATATCACCTTATAAGTTGGCTTTTCACAAGAGTGTATTTGTGGCACTAAGAATAAATATTTAAAGAATCTCTTTTTAATATGCCATACTTAACCTGGAAAATGTACAGATGATTCTGGTGCACTGTTCAAAATGAAGGCTCTAAATTTCTGAGGATGAACATTTTCATATAAAAGAATTAAAATAAGTTGGGGAAAAAATATTAAGATTCAGACTGTTGCAATATGAGATAGTATAAAAAAATCAAAACATACTTGATTTTATTGTTTTATTCTACACTATAAATGTGTTTACAGCCTAATTTGACAGTTTTATTGGAATGAGAGGCTAAGTCACTATTGTATATTACATTAATAACTACTCCATCACCAAGTGAACCAATGACATTGCAAGGCAGTAACCCTATGCATGGTTTTCTTTCCCTAGTTTTTGAATAACTGTTAAAGTTTAGTGATATCATACCTCAGTTTTATCAGGTTCTTTAAAATCACCTGAAAATACTGAGGTTGTGTTTCACTGAACATAAGCTTCGTGATTTCTGTTCAGAACTTAAACGACTGGGAAAAAGTTCAATGCCAAAGACATGCTGTCTACAGTGTGTCTGATAAGCTGACATGGAACAGGGATTCTTTTAACTGCTGTGTCAGTTTATCAAACCCAATGCTGGATGACAGTTCAGTTAGAGGACAATGGAGTCCTGAAATATGAAGCATTATTCCCTTTTGAGAAGCTGTATATGTATAAATGCCACATACATGTGTATGTGACAACCTATACCAAACTGCAGCAACAAATACAATTCACAGAAGTAGGTTCAAAAGCTCACATCACAACCATAATTATTAAGGTGTATCCTAGGAATGTCTAATAACAGATGTTTATTAATAAACATTTACTCTTTATATACAGTTTTAATTTTTTCTTTATATTAAATAACAATTTACATGGAAAATATAGTGGATGAATATACGAGCTGATATTAAGGTATGAGCAACTGAAGTTAAAAGTTATATTTTAATTCAGGTCAATATCATGTACATTTTAATTGTATGGTAGTGATTCTATAGCATCTTACTACACTGATGGACAGTGACTGCAATGGGGTATGTGGTGGGGACTTGATAATAGGGGGAGTTTAGTAACCATAATGTTGCACATGTAATTGTGTATTAATAATTGCAAAAAAAAAGCTATGCCCATTAGATTTAAAAAATGATAAACTATGTTGATAAAAAGTTTTTATGATTTAAAAATTCATTTTAACATTTAATTAAGTCAAAACTAATCTCTGGTTACAGAAGTCAGACTAGTGGTTATATTTGGAGTGCAGGGTACCGGGTGGGATGGAAATGAGGAAAGTTTATGGGATATTGGGTAGTAGTACCACGGCTATATACCTATGTAAAATTCATAGAGCTGTACACAAATGATTAATGCACTTTCCTGAATTTAAGATATACCCCAATAAAAAATAAAAAGATATGAAAAAAGTACAAGCCAGAAAAAAATTAGCTATGTGCTAATTTTTAACTATTTTTATAACTAATTTTTATTTTTCATTACCTTTGTAATGTGGAATGATTTTCAGGTATCTATTTTTTGTTCAATGCCAATGTTAGAAATGATGGGCAAGGAAGGAATATGAAATTGAGCAAATACCTGTTTTCAGCAAAAAGGATGCACAGTCTCTAAACAGAGGGTAAGCATTTCTAGCACATAAAACAGGTAAAATTGTACTGATTATTTGAGGACAGTGACTTCAGTGGACACAGAATAAAATAGGAAATAAAGATGTGCGTGTCATAGCTGTTGTTTAAATTGATTCAATAGAAAATAATTTATTTCAACTCATGGAAAAATTATAATGATTTGTTTTGGGCAGTAGCATCTTATTAGTGGTTAGCAAGTGCTCCTACATGATGTGTAGAGGTAATTTATTGTTCATCAAATATATTTAAATGAATGCATAACTGATTGTTTCCTAACTTGCTGTCTAATTAGCTTCAATATCTGTGAAAGGGACAAGAAGGTCTTTACTGAAAACAGATTCTAGTCAACAAAGGGTGAAATGGGTCTTCAAATTGCCATTACAAAGCCACCATGGCAGCTCGTGAATACACAGGTTTCTTAAACTTAAAGACCTCTCCCTCTCTCAGCTGTCTCTCTTTCTAATCCTTTCAGAATGATTCGTAGGGTACATTATGTGAATAACTGAGATAAACATGCAGGTTACTCTTCAGTTAGAATATTCTCAGTTATTAAAGAGAAAAAAATGTACTTCCCCCTTCACAGCACTCATTGAGTAGCACAATGTTTTACTATTTTTTAAAGAGTTGTCTGGCATGTCAGTGGTTTTGGAGAACAGTCATCATATTTTGGAAACTATGGAAATGTGTCTTAAAGGTACACTATGCTTTTTCCTCACTTGTCTTCAAGCCCAGAAGTGTTTAGATAAAATTTCACATGATATAATGATAGTACCTCAGTGAAAAGACACAATCAGAATAGCATATAATAAGAAATTACATATCCAGTGTACTTTATACAACCAGGATGTATTTGAAAGAAATAAAAGATTTTCTAAGTTCATAATAAAACTGTAATAATGTGAATCCAAAAATAATCTATTATTATGTAGCTTCTTTGCAACATGAATTTCTGGAGGAAAGCATCAAATCTATCAATAAAAAATTAAATACATTTAATATAACCTTCCAAAATTTATGACATTAAAACTTATAGTCATTTTCAACACTGTTATTGAGGTAGCTTTTGGGAGCAAATAGAAACACATTCATGGAAACCTACATCCTGCTACAGGAAGCTACAAAGACACAGTTGCTTTGGTGAGGGCCAAATATAAATCCAAAGCCTTCACACTAGATCAGCTGAAGAACACGACAGGGACTAAAAATCTGCCAATAGTATTTTCAAACAAAGCTTTTAGGCAAGTTATTCTAAATACCTACTATCTCAATCTCTCTGATTTGCTAAAAGGGAGTTATTTGAAACCAACACTAAGCATTATAGGATTAGAGACATAACATCACTAGATATGAAGCGTACCTTGCCAAAAACCAACACAATGGTTATTTTGAGAACATGTATAGAGAAAAAAAATTAGAAAGGAATTAAAGGTTGGGAGGGGGAGGGCATAGTTTTGTGGAGCTTTGTAGAATTTAATCTTTATAGTGTATCTGGGAACTACAGCGCAGTATTAACATAGATGATAACCTAGGTTTTAGGAAAAAATTGTAAAAACATATAGAAAAGAGTCCATCCCTAGAGCTGCATATTCATCAGGAATAAAGACAACTGTTAATATTTCCAGAAAATAATAATTATTCAAATGTTTTTAAGATAATTTTTCAAAGCATGTATGTATAATTTTCAAAGCACGTACGTATAATTACTCATGTAAGCTCATTTATGAAAGAATGTTAACCTCACCTATGAATCTCTATTGGTTAAATGCTTCAATTATCAATTGTTGGGCCTATGTATATTGTTGAAGTATACAGGTAAAACACGGCAAAAAATAAATAATTTAATCTTAACCATGACTTTCACTGGTCACATCAATTTAATGTTAGCTTATAAAGGAAACATTAGCCCCTTTGAGAAATGAAGACGAGCAGCAATAGGTTAAAAATCACAAAAAGATATTATCAAGGTTTTAATGTATGTTAACACTCTGTTGCCCACAAATGTTTGTACCTTACATTACAAGACCTTAAGATACTGATTCTTGATTTTTAGTAAGCTATAATTTTTTAAATCTCAGTAAATTGATTATACATCAAAGTCAATAAAAAAAGTTAAAAAGACATTTTATAGCAGTTTAAAAAAAAGTTCTTAGTTTAACAAGCTCCCAATAGTGCTTCCATTTAGGAGATATGTGTTTTTTTTGTTTATGCTACTGAAATAATAGTCCTAAAGTGAGTATTTATAATGAAAGTTAAATTTTCTCAACTACATAAGAATAAAGCATGTTTTTCCACTATTCCTGTGATTGGTGGTGTCACATCAGGTTCACACTGAGAAATGGAGAGCAATCACTCTGCTGTAGAAATTTCCCCTAAAAAAAGCAATAAACCGATGGAAAACAAGTTGTGTATATGATGCTGGAAGAATTCTACTAATGCAAGTCTTCTAAAAGTGAAAACCAGTCAGCTCCCCTAACTTATGTAATTATTTAAAGGTAAAAGTCTATGAATTAAACTGCCACAGACAGGGCACACCTGTCAGAAGCCTCATTTATAAAAGATGTCTTCAAAAAATTTGCCAAAAAACATAGATATTTCATATAATGCTTGAAGAAAATTTGAAGAGAAATTCTCTTTGGAGAGAAAAACTGAAACCCAATTCTACATTCAAATTATTAAGTACTGAATTCACTAAAGAGGATTAGCAAATGTCTGCAAAAAAGAAATGCTGAAAAATTCAACAACTGACAAAGTTTTTAAAGAGCTATGGGATAAATTAGTCACAGATAAAATCCCAGAAGGGACATCAGAAGACCCACAAATATTTATGGCACGAACCAAAAGCTGTATGCAGAAGTTCACAAACACCCAATTACAAAAAGGGTATAATTCTCTCAACTAAAAGATGAAAGTTAAGAAACGTTGTAATTAAAAATACTATAAAGAAATAAGGTCTGTTTTGAACACTTAAATTTGAATATTTTAAATACTTTTAACAAAATATTTTAGAAAAAACCATGAAGTAAATTTTATTGTTATAATCACTATTTATTTTTAAGTCTTTTAGAGTAGGTATTAATAAACCTTGTAAATTTTTAGACAATATGACAGAGCAATGATACAGGGAGTCAACATATAATCTCTAATGTCTTCCAAATTTATGTATTTTATTTTATAAACCCTGTTTTCAAATATGTAGTTTAAATACAATACTGCCTAATTGCACAGGATTAGAGAAAAATCCCAAGTTACTAGTCACCTTCATAATATACTAATTCAACTTTGATACAATTTTAGTGCCTGAAAAATATTTCCGAATAGTACATAGCTTTTTAAAATAATAAAATCAATATTTTCTTCAACATAATTTCAAGAAAAAAATAGTGACATGTAAGAATATTCTGGGAAGAAGAGAGAAATACAACAAAGAAAAAACAGTTTATCTCCTTTTCTTCCAAAACTTTTAGACAGAACTAAATAACTAAATTATACTAAGAAGAAAGATTTATAGATGTTTTATAATGATTTAAAATATCTTAGGAGACAAAAATCACAAAAATATATTGAATTTATTAATCAGCAAATATAAAGATCTGGTTACGACTCATTTTGGAGCTAATACATGAGAGAAAAAGCTTGATGACAAAATCACTAACTAGGGATGCAAATAGGGAGTTATTTTCTGTCAAATGAAATGTTAAGCACAACTTAATGACAACTCCTTTAAAATAAATTATATGTTCAAGTACCCTCAAGGACCAAAGAACTCAAACATTATGTTTATAAGAGTTTTTACCATAAATTCTGGTTCTAATATGTATAATATTAAGTCAATCCCAGCTTTATTAGGGAACCTAAGGAAAATGCACTAAAATTTGTACGTAGTAGTTTTTTTCAACTTACTCATTGTTAACAAGAACGTTGTTAGAAAACAAATCTCATCTAAATAGTAATAAAATGTAATGGAATATGAATGTGAAACTTCAAAAAATAGAGTTTGAAACTTCAAAGTAAACATTAGTGAACTATAAATTAGCTAAAGTCAGCTATCTCACAATAAACTCAGTTACAGGCAGTACAATGTAGTGGTTAAAAGCCCCGGGCAAACAGGAACTGGTTCATTCACATAAATTATTTAATGTCCATAGACTCAGCTTTTTTGTGGCAAAAATACAGATAACCCACAATACCTGACCCTTAGGGATATTGTGAGGTAAGCATGTGTTTTGCCAATGGGTTTCAGCCCTGGGCAAGTTCACTATGGATTCAGTGTGACCAAAGAAATGACAGTAGAACATTCTTGGGGTGAAAGGGTTCATTACCTGGCTTGTTCTCCCGGCGGTACGTGGAGCACTAGCATCTCTGCCTCCGCACAGAGCACTGGGCCCAGCTGTCTATATAGCATAATAATAATAGCTTATTGCCTAAAGGTGTGGAAGCGGCAGCCTAGCAACAGGCTAGTTACATCATCACGTGGATTAAGTTCAGTGAGGATCCTGGCCATAGGAACCCCAACTTCCCCACAGCATTGAAAGAATCAAAATTTAGAACATATGTTTCCAAAATATATATAAACCATTTATGTGAGAAAATTGTAACCAAATTTATTAAATTCTTAATATGCTTAAGTTATAAACACATTTAAATATTTTAATTTTACTTCTTTATAATCCCTATTTTATTTTAATTTCCTTAAATCAGTCTATGAAGGAACACTCTCAGCATACGCAATTTTTTTTTTAAATCTGTCTTTGTTAGCTCTTGTCCTTAACAGTTTCTCTGCTTCTATTTTAGCTTGAGACAAGAACCTGAATCATCTCTCAGAAAAAGAGGTTGTGTTAAGATAAAGGAAAATCTATCAGGCCAGACTGTTCTCAGAGCTTCAGTGTAAGTCAGGGAAATAATTTTCTTCAACATCATAGAATAGGAGAATCTCAAACTGAGTTGAAAGGAAATGAGGATTTCATCTTGTTCAGGAATTAGCAGATGCAAATTTGAGATCAGAAGGCAAGGAGGAGGCACATATAGAGGGTAGAGAGTTAAGAGAGAGACTCATAACAACATATAGCTGGGCATGAACACAGAATAAATAACATGTTATATATGTTCTGCTGTTTTCTAGTGGAACAGATCTTTTGAGAGTAATGAAGTGCAATTCAAATAAGATGGTAACTTAACAGAGCCTTTACTATTTTACATTCCCTGAATTACAGATTCCAAAAGTAACACTCACTATTAACTAAAAGTCTGTGAAAATGTTGATGTTAAAGAGACTCCACTGAGGGATCTTGTTAGGGAGTGGGAGAATGTGGGAATGGAGGATACTCACTTTTGTCATAGAGTCTTTCATAATGTTTGATTTTTTAGCATTAAAATTTATTAGCACTTATTCAAAATATATACTTAAAAATTTTCCATTTGTTGAAAAGGTTTAGAAACCACTGATTTAATTTGTTACACAGGGTGTTGTCCTCAAAGCAGTACATCAGTGTTCCCCAGTGTCAGTGTCATACCCAATCACTCAGGGGATTGGCAGAAATATGCAACTTCAGGCCTCATTCCAGACTCCCCACATCAAAGCCTGCATTTTAACAAGATCCCCAGGTGATTTGTATGCACATTAAATTTAAGAAGCATTGGTCTAATTTAACATAAATAACCCCCTCTAAGCTTTCTCTGGGTTGATCAGCCTCTGCTCATCAGTGATGAGGAGGAGCTCAGTTCCTGCTGAGACAGTCAACTCATCTCCACCTGCAACTCCAACTCAATCCTCCGATTTCCTTGCCTCAGTTAATTTCATCATTCTAGTTGCTTAGGCCATACAACTGAATTATCCTTATCTTCTTTGTCTCAGACCCATGTGCAATCTATCTGCAAATTCTCTTGGCTTTACCTCTAAACTATTTCCAGAATCTGACCACTTCTCACCACCTTCACAGCCACTGCCCTGGGCCAAACAATAATCTCCTGCCAAGCCAAATGGAATGCAATAGTCACAAACCCTTGCCCTTTCCTGCGAGGAGTCTATTCTTCACGTGTTGGCCTGAATTCTCTGCTTAAATTTAAATTGCTTCGTGCCACTTCTCTGCTCAAACCCCCCAGGCCTTCCATTTGATGAATAAACCAACCCCTCAATAATCAAAAGAACTTCATCTTATATACTCAATTAGTTCAAATAACAGAAATAATCCTTAGCATGATTCCTTAAGGTCAATATTAAACTCCCATTTGTTCTTCTGAACTATGAATCCTTTTATTTTTAAATGCGTCTTTCACCTCTTTTCATATGTATATCTTTAGTCCCTGCTGGTGATGCCTTCACTTCTTTCTGCAGGTAGATATTTGGTGAACAACAAAAACATTATTTCAAAATTCTGCACATGTGGATTATTTACCCTTTCAACATAGTCTCAGTCAAAATAATAGCAAAAGTCCTCACAATGGTCTTTAAGTTTCCTCCACAATGTCTCTTACCTCACAGCCTACTATATTCCCCTGGCACATGTCGCCACAGCCGCCACTGGCTTCTTTGGCACATCCCTGCTTTAGGATCCTTGTGCTTTCTCCCTAATCTCTGATTAGGTCATGCTGTCCACCTCTAACTCCCCATTCCTATCTTCTTCCCTGCTGTGTTGCCTCCATACCACCTACTATATGCTCTTAGAATATGTATTTGTTTGTTAACTCTAATCTGGTAAACCTAAGTTCCATGAGAGCTTGAATTTTTCTGTCTTGGTCACTGATGTACACCCAATACCTAGAATAAAGCCTGATGTACAGTAGGCTCCCAATAAACATTTACTAAATAAAAATGAATAGCCCCATTTACTATTAGACTTGCATTAATTTGAAAGAAAAATTCATCTTTTTTTCATTTTTACTGGTTGCATTTAAGATTTTTCTTCCTTTTTTGATAATCAAAATGTCCAACTTTATTAAAGATAAGAGCTTCTTTTTCTCCTAAGTACTGTCTGAGGCCTTGAAGCCTGTGCTGGGGAAGGCAGATGTTCTTGCATTCTCTCTCTCTTTGCTCAGCATCCTCCCAAAGCCAATCAGACAAGAGTCTTTAATTTTGATTTTCAGTAATAGACCATGTTGTGCTTGGATGTAGTTTTCTTTGCACTACCGTTTGTTTTCTTTCTTTTTCCTTTCTTTGTTTTCTACTCTTTTTATACCATCTCTGTGCTTCATTTTTGTAAATTTCTATTCAAAGATCTCTAAACTCACTAATCTTATCTTCTGTTTAGTGCATCCGCTGTTCTGACTATCCAGTGAGTCCTTAGTTTCAGATATTGTATAATTCAATTTTAGTATTTATTTTAAACAGAGCTCATTTCTATGGAATCCTCCATCTCTTCAACATTTTTTCTTTAAAATACTAATAACAGTTCAACAGCCAGTGCTATTTTCTCCCAGATAAGGCACACCTGTTCCTGCAAGGCACAATGGCAAAAGGGTGGATCATTTGGATCCAATCATGAATTAGGCTAGGTTGAAGTTAGTTTGCAACCTAAACTCAATTTATCTTTGGCTTCAAAGGTCTCAAGGGCAAGACTTGTCCTGTGTTTGCTGTAGGCCTCTCCCAACAGTGTTGTAGTATTCAAAAGACATACAATGCAAACCACACATTTGAGCCACCTATATAAATTAAAGTTTCCTAAACTTAAAAAATAGTTGTAATATACTTAATACTAAAATATTATTATAATCAATATAAAGATTATTGAGATGCGTTACTTTATATTCTTAATTCTTCAAAATTTTGTGTATATTTATACTTAGAGCTCAGTTTGGACCAGACACATTTCAAAAACAGGGTAGCCACATGTAATCAGTGGCTGCCATGCTGAACAGTACATCTCTAGAATGTCTGTTTTAAGGAATGTTAAACTTTGAGAAATGCAATTTTTTCTTGCCAGCTTCCTCTCCCTACCCAACACTCAGAAAAAGCACTAGGAAGTATCTGGGGCTACTCCAGATTCCAATTCATTGTAGCCCACATGACTGATAAATGCCCCTTGATTTTTCCTTCTCACAACAAAATCCCTGTGCATTTAGCCAAACAGGGCAAATAATTACAGAGTTGAAAAGTACACCCAATCTCCATGTAGCTAAGAAAGGTATTTCTCTCTCTCTGGAATTTACTTCCTCTTGACTTCCTCTCTATGACATCAATCTTGGAGAGTTTTTTTTTTTTAATCAGCTTTTGAGATATAATTGACTTCCATAAAATTTATCTTTTGATGTGTGAATTCAGTGTTTTTTTATGTATGCTCTCATTGTTCTCGCTCTCATTGTTCTCATTATACATCATTCATTGTACAAGTACTCACTGTACATTTCATTGTACAACATTACTAATTCCAGATCATTTTTATCAGCCCAGAATGAAACCCTATACCCATTAGCAGTCATTCTCTTCCCTCCTAGAAATCACTATCCTACTTTCTGTCTCTATGGATTTGTCTATTCTGGCCATTTTATATAAATGCAATCATTTAACATGTGGTTGTTTGTGTCTGGCTTCTTTCACTTTGCCTGTTTCCAAGGCTGATCCATCTTATAGCATATACTTCATTATTTTATATGCAGAATATTCTATTGTATGGGTATGCCACATTTTGTTTATTCATCACATGATGTACTCTGGGTATTTTCCACTTTTTGGCTATCATGAATAGCCAAATGCTGCTATGAACAATTCTGTGCATGCTATTGTACGGACATGTTTTCAGTTTTCTTGAGTACAAACCTAGGAGTAGAACTGCTGCTCCATATGGTTAAACTCTGTATTTAACGTTAGGAGAAACTGCCAGTTTCCCCAGTAACTGCACCATTTTATATTCCCACCAGGAATGCAAGAGGTTCCCAATTTCTCCAAATATGTTCTCCTTTTGGTTATAGCTATTCTAGTGTAGTGTTGACTTGCATTTCCCTAATTATTAATTGGTTTGAACATGTTTACATGTGCTTATTAGCCATGTTTATATCTTCTTTGTGTGTATGTGTGTGTGTGTGTGTGTGTGTGTGTGTGTGTGTGTGTGTGTGTGCGCGTTCAAATCGTTTGCCCATCTTTTAATTGGGTTGTCCTTCTATTGAGTATTAAGAGTTCTTTACATAGTTCTTACATACAGGTCTCTAATGAGATACATAATTTGTGAATATTTTGTCACATTTTGTGGACTGTCACTTTCTTGATAGAGTACTTTACAGTACAAAGTTAATAATTTTGATAAGGTCCAATTTATTTTTTGTCCCCTGTGTTTTTGGTGTCATTTTTAAGAAACCATTACCTAAACTAAGGTCAAAAAGATTAAGTACTCTTATGTTTCCTCCTATAAGTTTTAGAATTTAGCTCTTATATTTAAGTTTCTGATCCATTTTAAGTTAATTTTTGTGTATGGTGGTAAGTAAGGGTCCACCATCACATGGATATCCAGTAGTCTGAGCACCATTTGAAAAAGACTATTCTTTACCATTGAATTAACTTGGTTCCTTTACCAAAAACCTATTGACAGTATACGTGATGGTTTACTTCTGGCTTTTCAATTCTATTCATTGATCTGTACGTCCATCCTCATGCCAGTACTCTACTGTCTTGATTACTATTATTCTATCACAAGTTTTGAAATCAGGAAATATGAGTCCTCCAACTTTGTTCTTCTTTTCCAAGACTGTTTGGCTGTTCTGGAGCCCTTGAATTTCCATATGAATTCACGATCAGCTTGTCAATTTCTGCAAAGAAACTAGCTGGAATTTTGGAGTGGATTTTGTTGAACCTGCAGATCATTTTGAGAAGTACTCCCATCGAACAATACTAAGTCTTCTTATCTATGTACATGGGATATAATTCTATTTATTTAGATCTTCTTTAATTTCTTTCAACAATCTTATGTAGTTTTCAGAGCGTAAGTTTGCACTTCCTTTGGAAATTTTATTTGCACTTATTTAAGTTCTTCAGTGGATTCATATTATACCGGAATATATAGGATTTCCTATATATATAAGATAATCTCATCTACAGAAAGGCAGTTTTCTTTCCTTCTTACATACAGTCTGGATACCTTTTATTTCAGTTTCTTGCCTAACTGCCCTGGCTACAGGTCTTTTTTGAGGACCACTTACTTTTGAAGTGGAAAAGATAAATAAGCCTGAAAGAATTACCAAATGTTAGAAAATCAGATTATTGTCACCCAGAAAGAATTCTCCTGTAATTCTTTCCCTAGAGACTGAGGGAGTCAAAAGATATGAGTTGTGATCTTGACCCCTGACCAGCTGTGATCTTGAGTAGGGAATGTTCTTTTGGAGTCTCAGCTTTCTAATCTACAAAATAACATAAGTTGGATTAGATCATTTCTAAGGCCTCCTTTGGTTCTGACATCCTGAGATTTTTACATAAACTAGCAAAAGAAAAACTTATTTAAGGGATGAATATTATAAGCTGCCAAAAAAGTAATACAGGAAAGAAAGCTGGATATGTAATTCAAGGGGAAAAAAAATCAACTCATGTAACAGAAAATTTTGAGAAAATGAAATCCCTAGGTCCATTTAAAGTAAAAATAGCTGTCACCCTCTAGATGGTAAACATATCGCAAAAATCAGAAACTTTCCTAGCAGTAACATTTATTAGAGGACAGTAGAAATTTATTTTTAAGAGAGATTATGATATCTGAAAACAGAGCAGCAGAAAGAACAAGACACTTGTTCATATGTATTTCTGTGACTTTTCTCACTTGGTATTATTTGCAACTGTACTTTTATGTCTGGCAGCAGTGCCAACTTCAGTAAGGATGATATATGATTTTTATCATGTTGATTACATATGTTCACCAGTTTAGTTGCCCATTTATGCTTGGTGTGGTTTGCAAAATACTTGGTGACAAAATCCAGAGCATGGCGTTTTCACAGAAAGTGTTTACTATGAAATTTCTCCTTAGAAGTTTGCTTTTCTTTACAGCTTTGATCCATATGACATCTACAGTCCTACATTTCAAATAATGACTTACAGTTAAATTAAGAAAATGCTTCAATTTGATACAACATGACTACAGTAGGATGTGGTAAGGGGACCTCATTTTCTTATGTGATTAGAGATTTGGTCAAATTTAAAGTCTGCTGAAATTTTCCAAACTGCGCTTCTTCAGTTTTATAGTGATTTGGTACTTACATTCTGTTATTCATCAACACTTCACAGAAATACTTGATTTGTCTGAATGAATTTAAAAAACCACAACTGAAGAAAATCAGAAAAATCTGGTTTTAAATATCAAAGATCCCAAATGAAAAGTATTCCTACAGGCCACACTAAGCAAGTTTTATTGATCAGTGTACTTCTTTGCAGGATGAAACTGTTGCAAGACTGAACATTAGACAATAAACTTACTGGTAAATATCTTTCCTGAGGACAGATCTGCCAAGGGGATTGTCAGCCTGGGGAGCCATAGCAACAGAGCCAATCTTCAAAACCATGGTGTCTTCTTTTGATGCCTCATTAACTGTAACAAAAGAAATTAATTCATGAGGTTTAAGTGAATCTGTGTATAGCTTCATATGTAAGGAGAGATCTTTGAATAATGGGGTAGAGACACATTAAGATAAACCAATAAAGAAGGACAAGGAAAAAATTATATCTAAAATAAAAATATTTGATGCTGTTCTTGTTTCATTTATATCCCATTAAGTAATTTTCTGTATACACAATTAAAATGGAAATAAAAAACCAACTAAACGCAAACATTAAAACATATATTAAATATATATGAATAGTATTGAAGCAGTATGTTTATTTAATTTCATAATCTTATACTACTGCATCTTTCTCCCAAGTGATTGTCAGCCCTAGGTTTTTAATAAAGGATTTTATCTTTATATTAAAGGATACCACAAAATCAGTAACAAATTCTTAAAGACATTTATATTTACATGTTCAATTATTAAATACCACACACACACACACGCACACTCACACACTCACAGTATAGCACCTTAAGCTGTAACATATCAGAAAATCCAAAAGAAATATTATGGCTTCAAGGGTAAAGAAAGAAAAAAAACAAGTAATCATTTCACATATAAGGGCATTTGTCTTATTGTAGGCACTTTCAGTTTTAATAATTTCTATTTTAAAATTGCTTCACACCTGTATAAAAGTTCTCTCTCCTAATAGAATCTAAAACCAAAGAAATAATCTCAGAAAACAATACATAAGAAAAAGATATATCAATTCTGATACTTTGTACTGAAAAAACAGTACTTTGCCATTTTTTTTATCTCTTAAAGCTCAACAATTTTTCTATAAATCACCAGCTAATTCAATGTCTTTTCTAAGGATCATTTGGAACAGAAAGGGATTTCTTATGTACCCACTAATTTATATTAAATTTTACTCCTTCTCACAGATTCTTGTAACTGTTTAAAAATTGCTAACAATATACAAATTTCGGGGTTTTGCAGAAAACATACTAAAACTCATAATTTCTCTCAAGGACCAACCTTCTGCTACAAATAGAAAAGGACTGGCTGCAAGACTTCAGGAATACCCTGAACAGAACATGCCTACAAAGGCATACAATCCATATTTCCCAAACTGTAGTGCCCAAAGAATGCAAAAGCTAAGAGATTATTTCCAGCTGCGGCAGCAGTACACTCGGTATGGTTTAACTTATATTAGTCTAAAATGTAAAGTCAAAACTAAGAAAATCAGAAAAAGTAAAGAGAAAGACATTCAATGAGGAAAAGAAGGGACCAGAATAAGACCTACATAAAGGGAGTGGCAAAATGGTGGGGGGGGGGGGGGGGAGAGGAGACAGGAAAGAGAGCAAAAGGGGAAAAAAGAGATGAGCTATTATAATAAATATTAGCATGTGGATACCATAATAAAGACAGTACTTCTAAATGTCCACAGCAAAAAAGATCAAATAGAAAACTACTTCTCATGCAGCTGCACTATTTTCAGATGACTAGAGGTCTGACTTGATTATAGGTCCTTATACTATGAACATTGTTTACATTTCACAGATCTTGCATTTTACGCCAAGCTTATCAAATAGTTCCATGTGAGTAAAACCTCTGATTAAACAGCAGACATCAATTAAATCAATAAATAGTAAGCCTGGAGAATAGACCATACCACAGAAGTGCAATTAGTGTACTTGCTAACTGTTCTTCCAGGCTACAGATACTACCCAACATATGAAAGTCTGAAATGTAATAGAAACACTGAAGTAAATGAGGTACATATGGAAGAAAAATGACGTACTTGGTGCTACATACAAAGCCAGATCCAGGAACAGAATTCTGTTTCTGCTAAAGCCAAAACTGTTCTCACTAGATTATACTGACTATGAAGTTATAATAAAAAAGGCACTTAATGGATATCATTCACAAACTAATCAATTTTATTACAGAAAGTATTTACTTTATCAAAATGTATCTTTGAGATATAAGAAAAACAATAAAATTATGTATTTATACAAGAAAGTGCCTTGAGTTATTTCTTCAGTTACTTTATTGTTGGGGGGAAAAAGCTTCCTTTTTTGGATTATTTCACCTACATTTAATAATTGGACCATATGAGGAAATGTTCCTTTTAGGCACATTTCAACATGAAAATGAATGCCTTCCTTCTTTGCTTTAACTGTATTTTTAAAAAATTGAGCCTCATGAGGAACTACTCACTCTAGAAGACTCATACTAGATCCAAAAATAGGTCCTGTCTTCTGAAATAAATAGTTTAAGCTGGAAGTCAAACACCTGTAGATAAAGAATCTTGATAATAATTGCAATAATACAAACAATATTCAAGTTGAGATTAGACTTTCAATATCACGTCTTTAAATAAAACATTAAAATGTTAAATAAAATGTTATTAACTGATTTTACATATGAACTATTAAAAACTTCTACATTTAATGTAATATGAAATATAAGTCTGAAAGATTTTATCTTTTCTTGGGGAAAGAGAGTGTGTATTGAAAATTAAAAGGCTATGAACAAATGTGAAATTATGGGCTTGTATAATTAACTAAGAGCTAAATTAAAGAGCAGCATTTTTATGCAATTGTCGAGTAACATAAGACCGTGGCTTATAATGAAGTTTTCTTAAATCCAGTATGAAATAAAAGTGTTTTTGGAGACTTCAACTTTCCTTTAAACTCAATATAGTAAAACATCGAAAGTCAAGAGTATTGGAATTTGCCACTGTGCAATGTTATACTTTTATGAAGTCATAATTGTAGCGGAAGCTATCAACAAAAGGTGTTATTAGTTACTGCCATATTAGCAGTTGAAGAAAGAGAAGGTTCAATAAATGTGTAACTTAATGTTATGTATATTAATGGGAAAAATAGTTGCATCTAGTTTACCAATCATCTCTCACATATAAGAACAAATTGCTGGAGATATTTTTATAATACAGTTTCTGCTGAGAAGTATGATATTTAGCTATGTTATCACACTCCTTAAGACATAGTTTACACATATTTTCAGTTTAATTAATTTGATGAAATATTACTCAAGAAAACTAAAGGTTTTCTGAAGTAAAATGAATATAATGCTCTTCACTCCTACTAGATTACTGGAGTCATTTAATCAATCATATTTATTTCTAATGTAATTGCTAATTCAATCATGTTTTCCTTATTTAGCCACATTATATCTTTAAGAATGTATTAAATGGAAACATTCAATCTTTCACATATATTAAAAATACATTAAAATTTTGTCTTTATTTTAAAATGGTTAAATGGTGGATTTATATCATATGAATTTTACTGCAGTAAAAAATTTTTTCATCGGTGAATCATGATCACTTGAATTAAAAGTAGCAATGATAAAAGATGAAGTGCCAAAAAAATCCAACATAATGTGCCAAAACCTGTGAACCTTTGGCCCTCTTTTATTTTTGTATTTTTTGGATAGGCATATATTCTGGCAACTCAAAACATCTCAGATAGATACAGATGTACGTATAGACATAAGTAAAGATATATACATGTAAATATAAATATAGATGCACATAGAGATGCATGCATGTGCATGTATACACACGCACATAGGTAGAAACAAAAACAAAAATGAAAAAATACATGCAATGCAATGCAGGTCAGACAAAAGGCTTGATACAAAGAGCTCTTACAAGGGAAAGATGAGCAACTCTTTAGAAAAAAGATGGACTTTTCATTATGGGACTATAAAAGACCAAAAAGTTTGATACACCTCTGTTAGGATGAGTAAAGAATTAGTATAAACTGGTGCAGTCATTTAGGAGGACAATCTGATATCCCTTATATAATTTTAAAGATATTTGCCCTTTGATATAGCAATCCGATTGCTAGGAATTTATTTCTATATATATTCACTCAAGTCATGAAAAATACCAGTAAAAAAGGTGTTTATTGCAAAAAGGATTCATCATAAGCATAGGATTAAAATTAACCAAAAGTTCACAGAAAAATGTGGCAGACTGTGTTTTCTAAAGATGGCTATAACAACAGACCACTGTCCCATATGCTCTTACTAAAGGTTATCTGCTTAGGAAGAACTTATGCATTGAATTTGAATTTGGAATTATGCCTTAGAAATCCCAACATAACATCACTAAAAAAAGAAAAGAAAAATCTTTAAGAATAATTTCATAAAAGTCTAGAAATATTTTTGCAATTATAATTAATTGGGGATTTCCCTAATTATAGAAGCCAAATGGGATATTTAAAACATCAACAAAACTGTGCGATATTCAGTATTAGTTAATGGTTATAACAGGTAAGCCAAAACAACAAACAAAACAAACAAGCACACAAAGGAAATAAAGCAGTTCTTTTCTTTCCCTTTTCTCAAATAGTCACATTTTTATTCCTTCTGACATGTACACAAATCATTGAAGTGCAGGACTGTTTCAACAAATCACTAAGTATGATAGAAAAATGAAGCTACAGTTAACCAGTGACCTTCTGACCACGGCCTCATTACTGAGGTGCTCATGCAGATGCTACCACCTATTACTCAGTGAGCTCCCATTGCTTTTCTTGTTGACTGAACTATCCCTGCACATTGGTGTTATTCAGAAAGTATCACAAATCTTGCTCTAGTCAGAAGGGCTTTCAAGTAGATTGGCAGTTCCTGAAAAAGCAGAATTCTAAATAAAGAATTACTATAGATCCAGCAGTTCCATGGCTAGGTTCATACCCAAAAGAACTGAAAATAGGCTCAGACAGACACTTGCACGTTAGTAGTGTTCATTGCTCACACTGGCCAACCCAAAGTGGAAATAACCCAAGTGTCTGAATAGCTGAATGGATAAACAGAATGCACTACATCCACACAGTATTATTCAGCCCTAAAAAGGAATGAGGTTCTGATACATGCTACAACACAGATGGACCTTGAAAACATTATGCTAACTGAAATAAGCTATGCACAAAAGGACAAATACTCTATGCTTCCACTTATTTGAAATATCTAGAGAAGGCAAATTCATAGAGACATAAAATAAATCAGAGGTCACAAAGGGCTGAGGGTAGTTATTGCTTGAAGGGTAAGAACTGCTGTTTGGGATGATGAAACATTTTGGAAATAGAGAGTGGTGACGGCTGTAAATTATTGTTAATGTAATTTAACCTATCAATGTACATTTAAAATGCTTAGAAATGGAAAATATTTTTTATAGAAATTTTATCAAAATAAAAATGGAAAAAAACTTCTAATTCATGACCAAGATATTTTACATTTTATAGGCAAACTCTGTCTTAAGAAGAAACATTTAACACTATAAATAGATGATCCTAGTGATCTAAGTCACCTAAGGTTTATGGCACTGACACGGACTATGAAATAAGTTAGTCATATAAACTCTCTCACAAAGGAGCTCTGTACTTAAGGGGCTGTGTACTTAAAGGAGCTCTGTAATACTAATAGCAAAGACATGCAGAAGCATTCAGCACATCAAACAGATAAAATGTCTGATTCAGAAGGATTTGGTATAAACACTAATGGACACTTATTTAAGTCTTAGCCAGACTGGCTCAACTAGAAAAAGCAACATACTGATACTGCTAGGCCTAATTTCAAAGCTTAAATGGGAGTAGAAGCATATGCATTTAGTTTATTTTTTTATTTGTATTTGTGATCAATACTGGCATTTTATGAAGTGAAATTTAAGGTGTGAAGCCTTAAATTAAAATAGTCTAGGGAATATTAAGAGGAAAAGGACTCAACATAGGGTTAGTTAATATGCAACTGTCATATAGAGACCAACTAGGATGATATGAAATTACTGAACACTTCTATATTAATGAAAAAGCATCAATCAGATATGTTGTTTTACTTCCTGATTTGTCTACATGTCCTTTCCCTATTTTTTCACAGAGTATTCTCCCTGTATTTCTCTCTACCTCATCCTAACCTCTCACCTCCAATATTACTTTTTCCTTATATTTCAATGAAATTTTAGTGACACCAATTGTTTACATTTAAGTGAATACAATTAGAAGATTATGGAAGGGAACATATACAATTTTCAGAAAATCATAAAAGCTTAGTAAAATATCTGTTTAAAAGAAATTACAGGAACTCACTTTAGTTAAGAAAATGAACATTTTTATACCTGAGAGATATTTATGAAAAATACCTTTAATTGTTTAAAAAAATGTTGTTTTTTATAATATATCTATCATAAGTGTTTCTTTTTATTTTTATCTAGATACAAAATTTCTGTAATTTTAATGGAAAAACTTCCAGATACAGTAATATGATGCTATTTTTAAAATTTAATGTACTACTCCAAACTCTTCACAAAACAATGATTAATTTTATGATTAATTTCCCAAAATAATGAATAATTAACTTTGTAATTACAAAGCCAAACTATTTTTTCCATAGTGTTTTCCCCGAATTCTCAGTTGGAAAATCAAAATTATGGTTTTAAAATCTCAGTAACCTTTTACGTCTATTCCTCTTCTTGTATGGTTATGAGAAAATATTATTAGGACTCTCAAATTGGTTCTCAGAGAACTGTGTCAAAACGCAGTTTTTTTTACCTATGTAACTTAAATATGAATTATATTATCTAAACATTCATTACATATTCACATAAAGGATAATAATAAAGGAAAAAGCAAAGAAGTCAGTGTCTCTGCAATGAATATATAGCATCTTTTCTGGTTAGTGGTTTGCTTCTCATATCACTGTAATTGCTCAATAAAGACTATATTCTTTACCTTTCATATGTTTCTACAAACCATCTGAACAGATGAAAACTGTAGAATGCTGTCAGAATATAGAATATGCAGAAAATACTAATTTCACAGCTCAAAGTAATCCATTTTATGACAGTTACTAGCAAAACTTAGAATGAAAAGACTAGGAACTGGTTTATCAATCTGTAAATATAATACATTGAGTTTATCTCAATACATCTTTAGAACTAAAAACTATATAGCTCTACAGTTTTTTTTATGTAGAAATGTTGAAAAACATTACTTTGAATAAATCTTAATTATTGATGAATTAGGCAGAATATCTTCCCTAATCGTTTGTCTTTGGGAGAGAGAGTAAGAGACACACTAGACTGTAAAGAAAGAGAATGGAAGTGGGTCTTTTTTTGTTATTGTTATTTATTATCACTGACTATTTAATTCTTCCCCCTCTAACTAAAAGGAAAAATAAAAGAGTTTCGCTGTTCCCACATGGCAAAGGCTATTATCTATCCCTCAAATATCCATTCTCTCTCCTTTCTCAGATTCACAGGGCCTTACCTACCACCCAGGTAAATAATGTCTCTCACACTCTCTTACATTGGGGTGTAGCCACATGACTTAGGTTTTGGTCAACGAGTTGTAAGCAGTAGTGAAATGTGGGAATTCCAGAAATGCTACTTTAAAAGCAAGGACACAACCTTCTTCTGGTAAGACTCTCATAGGGAATTGACTATGGGATTGGCACTGTGCACATAGTCTCAGGCAGTCATCATTTGAAAGTAAGCTATCCATAAGGCCCACTATTGCCATTTTACACACAGGAAGTTAGACTAACTTGCTCAAGATTTCAGTTCGTAACTGGAAAGGCTGGAATTGAACTCAAGTCTCCATAATTCCAAAGTCCGTACCATTAACCGCTGTGCTATAACTTCACTAAAAATCCTTAAAATTCCTCATTCTTTAATTGCATGGAGGAAACTAAAAATTTTAAAATCACTCTTTGGTGGAAGCAGTAGGATTATCAATTCACTTCATTTTAAAACCTATAATAATTTCAGTGGGCACTTAAGAGCTTGAAAGAACCCATAAAAACCTTGGTATACTGGCTAATTTTTTAAACTAATTTTTAGTTATTTTAGGTATATAGAATCCAATATTTGAATTCAATAAAACAAATGACAGAAAGTACAAGCTTTATTAGCAAGAGCCCTGAAGAAAAATATTTACTTTTTACTCTAGTAAAGAGACAGAAACATACCCAGTATTCTAACACATCTCTTAAAAGATTTAGTTGTAGAATGACTATAACATGTTTATTCTTCCTAAAATACACCAAACTGCAAACTACAGCTAATTATACCGTACTGAAAAAAAAAAGAAAGAAAACTAAAGTCCCAAGCTGAAAGTTATTTAAAAGCAGACCATAAAAAGAACTTCTAAAGATAATACCTTCAATAGTTGGCTGCATTTCTTCTGTTTTTGGAACAAAAATTCTAATTACACTTGTGTTGATATAAATCAAAGGTAAATTGCGTGAAGTCAGTGTATGGGTCCTCATAGGCTGACCAGGAGATTTTCTTTTCTCTTTTTGGGTCCTTGGTAGTTTTGCTTGAAATATACTTGCAATGGCATTAAGTAAAGGAAAACAAAGGACAATATCAAAAGCTTGTGCTGAAAGAAGAATTTCGTGAAGAAAATGAGGGGAACCATCCGTTAAACTTTCAGATAACTTATGAAAACTTCTTCGCTCATTTCTTGCCGTTAACTTGTGACGGACATTTTTTGTTACAGCTTTTGTGTATGTCAAGGACAGAAATCCATGCTGTTGATGAGAGCCATCTAGAAGTTTTGCAGTTGTCTGTTCCAGAAAGAGGAAATCACAATACACATTTCATTAAAAAAAAGAAATTATTTGAAAATAGAAAATGATCTCAGTTGGTATTATAACCTTTTATTATGTCTACACCTCTTAATGAACGTATTAATGATTAATTCTGTAGATGGGGTAAAACCTTCTAAGACTGTTAGAGTGACTAAGCTTAAAATTAGGAATCCTGGGTTCTAGTTCTAGATCTTAAGAGAGGTAATTAACCTCTTTGTGCCTGTGTCTGTGATTTCCACATTTTCTGTTATTACAGAAATGTAAAAATAAATTTTCTGTTTTTCAGAATGTGGAACAGCTCATCTCTAGATTTTAGCTTTTCAATCTTGACAATTTTTCATTAAGAGTACTAATATGCTGTCCAAATATACACAGAAGGGTTGTTTATGAAGGTGAAATTGAAATAACCACATTATCTATTTCCATTTGTAATCAACAAAATGAATACAAAGATAATTGATTTTGCTTAACATTTAAAGGAGCAGAGTTTTTGCTTTTATAATTTGGCTAATTTATATAAAGACTGGGCCCATAAAAAGAGCTTCATTGATACCATGCTTTGATAAATGAACTAAACATTTACTACATGTTTACTGGAAATGGTAACATGATACAAAAATAAAACATCTGCTTTTAGAACTTTCCTGTTTTCAGTGGCTATCATGTTACTTACAAAACCTAACTATCAACTTTCCCACAATTCATATTCTTTGGGATTAATATTACATTAATATATATATAACATTTGATTAGAGTGAAAATTGTATCATTATAACTTCAATATTTCAGACTAAGCTTCTCCAATTAACTCATATTCAAACTGCACACTATAAACAAATTATAGTAAAACAGCGTAGTTTTAAGAGTAAAGTGAAATGCATATTTGTATTTCTCTATATATTGAAAGTACAGCTCCTGAGAAAAGGTTTTGTGAACCAATCAATGTCTATAAAATCCTATTTTGCAAATTATCCAACACAAAATTGGAGTTAAATTTTTATACTCCATATTCCCAACCTCCTTTCCCAAGGACTGATAAAGTTGTTTAGGTTACTTGGGTACAAAGAGTGATGTTAAAAGAGTAGTGAACTGAGGAAGAAGAAAAATAGAAGGAAATATATTCATATGAACAGGAAGGAAAAGTTAGAAGTAGTAAAGCAGCAATGTGTCTGAGACTGTTATCCCATTGTTAGTAAACCTCCATTTGGCTTCCATTTTATTCCTCTCTTATTGATGCCTATCACCCAATGACATGGTGAGAGGAAAACAGTACGCAATTCAGTTAGCACCGTGAATTTTGTTTTTAATCAGGACTTTACAGTAAAGAACGGGTTGATAACATTTTCCTTTAATATACTTTTTTAAAGTTAATTTTATGACCATTTTAAGAAAACTTGAAACAGTCATTAAATGGATGTGCAATATATATTTTCTTTTAATTGCCCTATGTTCAGAGCATTTTGTACTGTTTTCCAACTTCCTCACTGCCTCTATTCTGATTTCCCTTTCCTTTTGCTTTCTATACTGAAAATAGAAGTAAACACAGTAAGAAAAAATGCTACCAGTCTTTCCACCATGCTGCCAGGCAGCAGGAAACAGTGGATGCCCAAGGATGGCAGTGGTATGGTCCCAGTGGAAGAGGCCACAACAACACTGATTGTCTCTAGGTGTCTAAGCTGGACTTTGGGGAGGTGGATAGAATCAACCAATAATGTAAATAACCCAAATCAAATCTTCATTAATGGAAACATCTAAGTCTGCAAATAGCATAAAAGGTGTTTCAATGTGTAAATATTTTGATTTGGAAAAAAATATTTTTAAACATATTGAATGGAGTTACTCTTGAAAGGTAAATTCCCATGAAAGAAAGTTTGTTTGTTGAACTGCTGTGTCCCTCCCTTAATACAAGGGGGAAAAAAATGAAAGTATGAATACTAGCTAGAGCTAATCTAAATATTACTTTTCATATATTAATAATATTTTATACTATTTAAAATGAAAAGTTAGAAAACACTGATAATTAAAGAAATGTTAATAAAAATTTTAATTTAGAAATTGATAAAAAATTTTAAAAGGCATTAATAGTAATTTGTTTTTTCTTTCAGGAACATGCTAAAATTATTAAGAATGTTTCTCATGGACACTATTGAATATTCAAAGAGAAGAAAATAAATCTAAACAGAACTTCCACTGACATAAAAACCAAACTTAGAGACTTTTTTTTCCAAGGTAGGCTAGAAAAAATTCAAAAATCAAATCAGAAAATAGCATTTGCTATGTAAATATAATAGTGAACATTAAATCTAGGACCATAATTATTTAAGTATTTGGTTAGCTTTTATCATCTTTTTAAAAACATAGATTTAAACACCTTTTTAACTACAAGAGCGGAAAAATAAGTAAATAGGTCACACAAGCTCACACAAGCTAAGAGAATATCTAATAATGTTTGTACTAAATAAATTCTTAAGAGAATTGCTGTCACCATTGTGATAATTACTTTTAATATTTTAAAATTAAATGCATCTTATTGACTTAAAAGAATGCCATTAAATGGATTAGCTTAATAAGATATTCAGACATATTGTAGCATTAGGAAAAACAAGGTTCTAAACTTCTAAAAGCCACTTAGGTACAGTCTAGTGTTCATCTTCTATCCAGTCAATGATAGATGTACAGCCCTGTCCAGATTCAAGAGCACTAAATAAGGGACTTTGACTTAGTTGTGAGAAAGAAATAGCATAATAACAGGAAGGAAAAAATAGCAATCTAAATAAGAATCATAATAGAAATGACAAAAGCAGTATGGTCAACTCTTGATCATTCAATGCATGCAAAATTTTAAAAACATTATATTTTAATGTCCTACTTTGACGTTTTTATGCTGATCGTAAAATTCGTTCATAATTAGAAAACCAGAGTACAAATAGCATATCAAGTAACCCAGTAACAAATTATAGTGGGAAACCAGTCTATAATTTAAAAATACATTATAGTTCATTTACTATGTGGATGATATTGAGGGAGACGAAAATCAAGAGTTGACTTTATGGATAGTTCAATTGTTTCTCTGGGTTCCTGTTAATGGGAGTTCTGTAGCATAATTTAAAAATGATTTCTTACAGAAGGAAAGAAGCCAGAGCAATTACTGAAAGGGTCCTGCTTGGTGATGGGTCGAACCAACAAGGTGCGTCTGTTCAGCTTGTCAGTACAGGAAAGGAAGACACCTCCACAATGCCCCAGAGACCAACACTCTTCCCCAAGGCTTGAGGTGATGGACAGGAGCAAAGAAGGTGAAAAGACAAAAAGCGATAAAAGCCATAAGCAAAAAAATCTGGATAATTTAAATTCTGCTCAAGTTTGCAAAGGTTTAGGTTTGAGCCACTGCTAGGTATGGCCTGTCTGGACCATCTTCTGCAAAAGCATTGTTAATGAAAGTAAACAAAAAATCATTGTTTTTAGTGTAAAATTACTACTTTTAGTCATGATGAAGGACAATCCTACATGAACTTATTTATGAATGGGAACATTTCTAAAAAGTCAACACAATAATACATTAATGATAAAGTATATTAATAAAAGTAATCCTACCTTAGTCTTTTGAAAAACTTAACCACTATAAAAGGAAAATGGTTACAAAACACGAGCAGCTTAAAGGAATAACAGTTTATTTTATAATGTAATCCTGAAAGAACAGGTCAAAAACAATTTACTCTGAGCTCTAATTTTTGTAACCATTACTCCTACTGCATGAAAGAACAAAGATAAACGGTTTACAATATATTTTCAAAGATTATAATTACTAAATGAGTCTCACCACAGGTTTTTCTTTGCACTGTAGAAATACTCCTTCAAAATGTCCTGACTGCCAACCTTCCCCTGGCCTGGAAAACATAAGTTCACCTTATCTATTCTCTTCAATTTTTCTGAGTTAAAAAAATTGAGCATATGTAACCATTTCAAAAAGTTATATTTTATATAGTGATGTAAACAACACTACACTGAACTAAAACGTGGATCTGACAATGCAATCAATAGAACAACTTATATTAGCATCACAGCCTGGTAGTTTTACATGGAAGCATTTGTCTTAACGGTAAATTGTATATTTATTTGATTAGTTCTCTCCTTCTTTTCCACCCACGAGACTGTTAAGATTCAGAAAGGAATGATTTATGTTTATTTTTGTTAAGCACTATATCCTCAGTGCTTGGAATAGTGCCTGGCACATAATACACACTTAACAGATATGTCCATTATATGAATGAATAAATTATCTAAATATATAAAACTTATACAAATATAACAGTAAAGTCATCTAGAACATAGACTGCAATATTGACATCAAGAAATTAATTCATCTAGAACATAATATTCATATATCATTTACAAAGATCATTTTGTATAAATACACCATTCAAAAAGGTACTTAAAAGCTAAACACCCCATTATCAATAGAACAAAAATAATCATATGCTAGGAAAGAATACTATTATAACAGGTCTTAATATATATCCAATAAAATATTTTAAACTTCACATTTATGACACAATTTTTCAGCTGTGACTGATCTCATATTGACATAAGCAATATGATCTTTTAAAGAATAAAAATTCAAATGTTTTTAATGCAGAATTAGAAGCCTATTAGATTAAAAAACTTTTTAGGTTATATAAAGCATCAATAATGGTGTGGAAACATGTGCATTCAATAAATAATTGTTGAATAAATATTATGAATCCAGGAAAAAATGGACTTCAAGGCTGTTTCTAAGCCAAAATAATATGAAATTAAAAATACGATGCTGTTCAAAAAATAAAAACACATGTTTGAGTTTTACAGTATGTAAATTATATTTAATTAAAAAAAACCCTCCAGGGTAGTAGTATAAAGCAAAAAAACCAGAAAGCATTTATATTTCTATTTTGGAAAAATTAATGAAAAATTGTTATATAGTTTTATGAAATATTTAAAACTTTACTTTTTTTTTACCACCAATGATTATTATTATAAGCAAATATGATTTGTTTATAATCATAATTTTGATAGAAATATTCTGGGGAAGGAAAAATATGGTTCTAGGAACACTCACCACCATATTTTAATGTATATTAATCACAGATGAGATAAGGTAAGTCTCCAAAGTGCAAAGGAACATGAGATGTAGCTCCATTTCAATCTGTGGTATAGGGAGTCGATGGGGTACATACAGCAAAAGCTAGAGCTATCAACTATGTCCCAGGAATCTTAGTAAATACATCACATCACAACACACTGTGTGAGATGACTAGTAAAAGCAGCCTATTTTGTTTAATATGGCAATGTGAATACTTCTGAATGGATTTGCCATCTTATAAATAAAACTTTATTATATTCATATGTAAATGATTATCAAGTAAAATTACATTTGTTAAGAAACCTCTTTGGGAATAAGTACAATATTTAAAAAAAATAGTTAATCAAATTAAAATATAACAATTCTTATACAGGTTTTGTTCAAAGAAAATAATAGCCTTCCCATATTCATTATTCATTATTTACCTGCTTCTATAGTGATCAATATTGAAACTTTCTATTTTACATTTCACTTTGGTATATACATCCTGGACATCTATGGAAGCGCTGAGATCTTCTAGTTCACTGACCATACAAAGTTCTGCAATAAGAAGCAAACACTAATATTAGTATAGGCCTCACAATCCTCACTAAAACTTTCTGTTTGCATTTAATGCTGGTATATATATCCTCGTCATTTACAGAGGGCCTGAGACTTTAGATACATTAACCACACAAGAGTCCTTATTGCAATAATAAGGAAAATTAATATGAATATAGTCCTAAGAATTAACATAATATACCTATTGCAAGACAGAGGAAATCACAGTTAATATTTGAAGTGCTGAATCTGATTCCACTCTATATTTGCAATACTTTTAGTGGCAATGCTGTAATGCATCAATATGATCACTGAAGAAATTACCTCATGGCTTTTGGAATACATTTTAATACAAACAGGACAAAATTCAGGTATTACATTCAATATGTTGGTATTGCTAATAGAAATCACTTGTGTTAGAGCCAATGATGTTTATTTAATGTAAATGACAATGATAAACAAAATTAAGTCTACCATTTATTCTACAGTGTTTAATATTTTATCTTTTCAGTAGAGAAGAAAAGTAATCCTGTACCTGAGCCTTTATTTTCAGGATGTGGAGCAAAGAGCTTTATAGTAATTTTGGGGAGCACCCACTGCATCCACAGACTAACACGTCCACTGGATCCACCAATGTTACTTGTAGTTTGTTCCAAGGTAACAGAATCTGAGAATGGTGAATCATCACCTGCTTGCACAGAATCGCCCTGGAGTGAAAAACAACAACATGTTGTAATTTAAATAGAAATAACTAAAATATATTGTAATTTTAAATCTGCAATTATTACTTACAACTTTTACATATCATAGTCTAAGGTTAATCATATAAATGCTTATTCTAATATATAATGCTAATAATATAAACATATATTAATTACATGGTTTTTATAGTTACAAAGAAAAATGGACAGAGGACCTGAATAGACAGTTTGCCAAAGAAGATACACAGATGGCCAACAGACACATGAAAAGATGCACAACATGACTAATCATATCTCTCATACCAGTCAGGATGGCTATCAACATGACAAAAAGTAACAAGTCTTGGATTGGATGTGGAGAAAAGGGGACCCCCATATACTGCTGGTGGGAATGTAAATTGTTGCAGCCACTATGGAAAGCCATGGGCAGCTTCTCAAGAAACTAAAAGCAGAAATACTATATGACCCAGTAATTCCACTTTCGGGAATTTATCCAAAGAAAACAAATCACTTATCTGAAAAGATATATTCACCCTCATATGTACTGTTGGATTACTTACAATAGCCAAGCTATGGAAATAACCTAAATTGTTCATCAATAGGTAAATGGATAAACAGGATGCAGTATATAAAATGGGATATTAATCAGTCATGAAAGAGAGTGAAATCTTGCCATTTGCAACAATGTGGATAGACCTAGAGGGTGTTATGCTATGTGAAATAAATCAAGATAGAGAAAGACAAGTATCATATGAGTTCACTTAAAGGTGCAATCTAAAAACAAAACAAATGAACAAACAAGCCAAACAGAAATAGACTCATAAGCACAGAGAACAGGCTTGGCGTTTGCCATGGGAGAGGAAGGGAAGGGGACTGGTGAATGAGGTGAAGGGGTCAAAATAGATGTTTGATATCTTGATCTGGGTGGTTACATGAGTATATACACAAGTCAAATTCAACAAACTATGCACTAAGATTTGCGCAATTTATTGTTGGCCTTCAAACAAAACTTAAAAAAAAAATACATACAGGAACTGAATATACCTGAATAGAGGGCATGTCTATGATAATAAGACCAGGATTTTTGGTTTTGCTTTCAATTAAGTTTTCCTTATTTTCCTTAATTTTAGGTGTTAGACTAATGGCTTGAATAAGAGATTAGAGGCTTCTACTATGAGAAAATGTCCACAGAAAACAGTATAATGACCATGTTATATTTTCTATGAAATTTTAAGGGAGGTTTTTCATTTTTTCATTTTTTAAAAATTTTTTTATTCCTTTTTGATTTATTCCATTTAGCCATAAATCTTAATAATTTTTTAAGTTGGAATATAGTTTATATATGTTATATTGGTTTCAGGTGAGCTTAGTCATTCTTCAATTATATATATTACTAAATGCTCACCATAAAGGTAGAGACAATCTATCACCATAAAAAATATTATGAAGTGTATTCCCTGTGCCTTAATTCCATCCTTCTGATTAAGTTATTTTATAATCAAGTTTGCACCTCTTTATACCCTTCACCTATTTGACCTGCTCTCACTCCCACATGATAACCAACTTGTCTGTTCTCTGTGTTTATGAGTCCAGTTATATTTTGTTTGTTTCTTTTGTTTTTAAGGTTCCACATATCACACATGGGGTATCCATCTTTCTTTGACTGACTTGTATCACATACCATAAAACTCTCTAGGCCCATCCACATTCTCCCAAATGGCAAGTTTTCTCATTTTTTATGGCTGAATAATATCACACTGTATATATGTAGCAAACCTTATTTATACATTTTGCTCTCGATGGAACCTCTGTTGCTTCCAGATGTTGGCTATCATACTTTGTTCTGCAATAAACATAATGGTATACATATCTTCTTTAAACTAATGATTTCTTTTTCCACTAGTAAATTCCCCAAAATGGAATGGATGGGTCATACCATATATAAATTTTGTTTTTGAAGAAACATCCTATTGCTTTCTGTAGTGGGTGCATCAATTTACATGCCCACCAGCAGCGTACCAGGATTCCCTTTATCCACATCCTCAAAAACACTTTTCATTTTTTATCTTATTGATACTACCATACTTCCTGATGTGACATCTTAACTATAATTTAGATTAGCATTACCTGATGATTAGTGATGATGAGCACCTTTTCATGCATGTATGGGAATTTTTTTTTGTCTTGCAGGATACAAAATCAATACAGAAATCTGTTGCATTCCTATATACTAACGATGAACTAGCAGAAAGAGGAATCATGAAAAAAATTCCATTCACAGTTAAATCCAAAGGAATAAAATACTTGGGAATAAACCTAACCATGGAGGTGAAAGACCTATACAATGAAAACTATAAGACACTCATGACAGAAATTAAAGAAGATACCAGTAAATGGAAATACATCCGATGCTCATGGATAGGAAGAATTAATATTGTCAAAATGGACATCCTGCCTAAAGCAATCTACAGATTCAGTGCAATCCCTATCAACATACCAATTACATTCTTAAGCAAACTAGAGCAAATAGTCCTAAAATTCATATGGAACCACAAAAGACCCCAAATAGCCAAAGCAATCCTGAGAAGGAAGAGTAAAGCAGGGGGATTATGCTCCCTGACTTCAAGCTCTACTACAAATCCACAGTAATCAAGATAATTTGGTATTGGCACAAGAACAGACCCACGGACCAATGGAACTGACTAGAGAGCCCAGATATAAACACAAGCATACATGATCAATTAATATTTGATAATGGAGCCATAGACATACAAAGAGAAATGACACTATCTTCAAAAACTCGTTTTGGCAAAACTAAACAGCTACACGCAAGAGAATGAAACTGGATTATATTCTAACCCCATACACAAAAGTAAACTCGAAATGGAACAAAGACCTGAATGTAAGACATGAAACCATAGACATATTGGAAGAAAACATAGGCAAAAATCTCTTCGATATAAGCATGAACAACTTTATCCTGAATGCATCTCCTCAGGCAAAGGAAACAAAATAAAAAATGAACAAATGGGACTACATCAACCTAAAAAGCTTCTGTATAGCAAAGGACACTATCAGCAGAACAAAAAGGCATTCTACAGTATGGGAGAATATATTTGTAAATGCCGTGTCTGACAAGGGATTAAAATCCAAACTATATAAAGAACTCACATGCCTCAACACTCAAAAGGCAAATAACCCGATTAAAAAATGGCAGAGAATATGAACGGACACTTCTCCAAAGAAGAAATTCAGATGGCCAATAGGCACATGAGAGGATACGCCACATTGCTAATTATCAAGGAAATGCAAATTGAAACCACAATGAGATATAACCTCACACCAGTTAGGATGGCCACCATCCAAAAGACTAAGAACAACAAATGCTGGTGAGGATGCGGAGAAAGGGGAACCCTCCTACACTGCTGGTGGGAACGTAATTTAGTTCAACCATTATGGAAAGCAATATGGAGGTTCCTCAAAAACTAAAAATAGAAATACCATTTGACCCAGGAATTCCACTCCTAGGAATTTACCCAAAGAAAGCAATATCTCAGATTTAAAAATACATGTGCACCCCTATGTTTACTGCTACACTATTTACAGTAGCCAAGATATGGAAGCAACCTAAGTGTCCATCAGTAGGTGAATGCATAAAGAAGATGTGGTACATATACACAATTGAATTTTATCCAGCCATAAGGAGAAAACCAATCCTGACATTTGCAACAACACAGATGGAGCTGGAGGGTATTATGCTCAGTGAAATAATCCAGGCGGAGAAAAACAAATACCAAATGATTTCCCTCACTTGTGGAGTACAACAATGCAGAAAAACTGAAGGAACAAAACAGCAGCAGACTCACAGACTCCAAGAAGGGACTAGTGGTTACCAAAGGGGTGGGATGGGGGAGGGTGGGCGGGGAGGGAGGGAGAAGGGGATTTAGGGGTATTATGATTAGCACACATGGTGTGTGGGGGGGTCACAATGAAGACAGTGTAGCACAGAGAAGACAAGTAGTAACTCTGTGGCATCTTACTACACTGATGGACAGTGACTGCAATGGGGTGTGGGGGGGACTGGATAATATGGGTGAATGCAGTAACCACAATTTTTTTCATGTGAAACCTTCATAAGATTGTATATCAATGATACCTTAATAAAAAATAAATATAGGATTGCTTGGGTATTTGGGGTCTTTTGTGATACCATACAAATTTTAGGATTGCTTGCTCTACTTCAGAAAAAAATGCCATTAGTATTTGGACAGGAATTGCATTGTATCTATAGATTGCTTTGGGAAGCATGGTCATTTTAACAATATTAAATCCTCCTATCCACAAGCACATGATAGCTTTCTATTTATGAGGGTCATCTTTAATTTCTTTCATCAGTGTTCCATAATTTCCAGACTACAGTTATTTCACATCCTTAGATTTATTCCTAGATATGTTATTCTTTTTGATACAATTGTAACAATGATGGTTTTATTAATTTCTATTTGTGCAAATTCAGTATTTGTAAATAGAAGTGCAACATATTTCTGCACATTGATTTTGTGCCCTGAAACTTTATTGAAATCATTTATTAATTCTAATAGTTTTCTGATGGAATTTTAGAGTCTTGTATGTACATAGTATTTTATCATCTGTAAATAGTGACAATCATTCTTACCAATCTGGATGTCTTTGATTTATTTTCCTTGTATGATTATTGTGGCTAACACTTCTAAGACTGTGTTGTACAAAAGTGGTGAACGTGCACACCCTTGTCATGTTCCTAATCCCAGAGAAAAAGCTTTCGGCTTTTTGCCACTGAATATGATGTTAGCTGGGGATTTGTAACATACAGCCTTTACCATGTTGAGGTAAGTGACCTCTATACCAACTCTGTTGAGAGTTTTTATCATGGACGTTGAACTTTGTTAAAAGATTTTCAGCATCTTTTGAGATGATCATTTGGTTTTTATCACTCCTTTTATTATTTTGTCACTCCTTTTTCACACTGATTGATTTGCAGGGATTGAACCATCCTTGCCTCCCTAGGATACATCCTACTTGACGGTAGCAAATGGCTTTTTTGATATATTTTCAAATTCAGTTTGCTAATATTTTGTTGAAGATTTTTGTATATATGCCCATCAGGGATATTGATCTGTAATTTTCTTGTTTTTTGTAGTGTGTTTGTCTTGTTTTGGTATCAGGGTGAGACCGGACTTGTAGAATGAATTTGGGTGCTTTCCTTCATTTTTAATATTTTGCAACAGTTTGAGGAAGACATGTATTAACTCTTCTTTAAATGTTTGGTAGAATTCACCTGTGAAGTCATCTATACTTTCGTTTTTGGGAGTTTTTTGAGTATTGATTTGATTTTGTTACTAATAAATTGTTCTACAGACTCTCAATTTCTTCGTGGTTCAATCTTGGAAGACTGTATGTTTTTATGAATTATTCCATTTCTAAGTTGTCCATTTTGTTGGTGTATAAGTTTTCAGAGTAATCTCATATAATTGTATTTCTGTGCTGTCAGTTGTAACTTACTCTCTTTTATTTCTGATTTTATTTACTTGATTCCTTTATTTTTGATGAGTCTAGCTAAAAGTTTATCAATTTTGTTTACCTTTTCAATAAACCAGGTTGTAGTTTCATTGATCTTTTCACTTTTTTAAAGTCTCTCATTTATTTCCACTTTGATCTTTACTATTTCCTTTCTTCTATTAACTTTGGGCTTTTTTTAGTTCCTTTAGGTATTGCGTTTAATATTTGAGATGGTTCTTGCTTCATGAGGTAGGCTTGTATTGCTATAAACTTTCTCTTAGGACTGCTTTTCCTGCATCCCAGAGGTTTTGAATGTTGTATATCTATTTTCATTATTCTCCAAGTATTTTTTTAAATTCTACTTTGATATCTTTGATGAAACATTGGTTATTTAGAAGCACGCTGCTTAGACTCCATGTGTTTGTTTTCTTCCTTGTACTTGATTTCCAGTTCCATGATATTGTTGTCAGAAAAGATGCTTGGTATGATTACAGTCCTCTTAAACTCATTGAGTCTTGCTTTGTGTCCCAACATGTGGTCTCTTCTGGAGAATGTTCCTTTTGAACTTGAATTTGTTTTTTAATGTTTGGGCATGTATTGTTCTGTTTATAACTGTTAATTCCATTTCATCTAATGTTTCATTCAAAAGCACTTTTCCCTTACTGATTTTCTGTCTGGATGATCTATTCATTGGTGTAGGTGGTATTAAAGTCCTCAACTATTATTCTATTACTGTCAAACTCTCCCCTTATGTATGTTAAAGTTTTCTTTATATATTTACATGCTCTTTATTGGGTACACAGACATTACAGTTGTTATGTCTTCTTGCTGGATTGAGCCTTAAATCTTTATATAACATTGTTCTTTGCCTTTTGTTACAGCCTTTATTTCACTGTCAATTTTGATATAAGTACTGGTACCCCAGATTTCTCTTCATTCATATTTACATGGAATATATTTTTCCATGCCTTCAGTTTCAGTCTGTGTGGGTCTCTAGGTCTAAAGTGAGTCTATGGTAGGCAGCAAATAAATGCGTCTTGGTCTATTATCCATTCAGTCATCCTATGTCTTTTGATTACAACAGTTAGTCCATCTACATTTGAAGTGATTATTTATAGGTATGTAGTTACTGTAATTTTGTTAACTGTTTCCTGGTTGTTTTTACTGTTCTTCTCAGATCTCTACTTCCTCCATTGCTCTCCCCTTGTACCTTATGACTTTCTTTAGTGTTATGTTTGTACTCAAATCTGTTTAATTTTTGAGTACCTGTTATAGATTTTTGGCTTGTGGTTACCATGGAGTTTTATTTTTTACATGACATCCTACATTTATAGCAGTCTATTATAAGTTGATGGTTATGTAAGTTTGAACACATTCTGACATTACATTTTTATGACCTGTCCTCCACATTTTATATATATGCCTTCTTTTTCCACCTTTTTATTTAGACACTCCTTAACTAATTTTTTGATGTGATTGATTATACTACTTTTGTCTCTCTGACCTTAATACTAACATTTAAGTGATTGAGCTACTACCTCTGTCTGGTACATCATTTTTTTATTACCTGTGAAACTTTCACTTTCATATTTATTTTGCTTCTAGTTAGGGACTTTTCCTTTTTTCTTAATGAAGACCCTTTAACATTTCTTTTAAGACCAGTTAAGTGGTGGTGAACTCTTTTAACCTATGTTTATCTGTGAAGTTCTTTATATCCTGTCAATTCTGAATGATAACCTTGGTGGGTAGAGTATTCTTGGTTGGAGGTTTTTTTCAGCACTTTGAATATGTCATGACACTCCTTTCTGGCCTGTACAGTTTATACTGAAAACTAAGTGGATAGACTTATGGGGCAACTTATTGACTTTCTCTTGGTGCTTTTAAGATTCTCTCTTTGTCTTAGATTCTTTGGCATGTTCATTATGATGTGCCTTGATCTGTACCACCTTGGGTTCATCCTGTTTGGAGCTCCCTGTTCTTCCTGGACCTGGAAGAGTGTTCCCTTCCTTTGGTTATGGAAGTTTTCAGCAATTACTTCTTGAAATAAGTTTCTACTTCTTTCTCTCTTTTTGCTTCTTCTGTGACACCTACAATGTGACTGTTTAGATGTTATATATTGTTCTACATCTCCCTTAACATATTCTCATGTCTTTTTTTTTGGTATCATTAATATAAAATCACATCAGCAACATTGTAGTTACTAGATTCCCCACATTATCAAGTCTGCATCACATACTCCATTACAGTCACTGTCCATGAGCATAGTAAGATGCTAAAAAGTCACTACTTGTCTTCTCTGTGCTATACTGCCTTGCCTGTGCCCCTCAACTATAAGTGACAATCATAATGCCCCTTATTCCCTTTCTCCCTTCCCACCCATCCTCCTCAGTCCCTTTTCCTTTGGTAACTGTTAGTCCATTTTTGGGTTCTGTGAGTGTGCTGCTGTTTTGTTCCTTCAGTTTTTGCTTTGTTCTTATGATCCCCAGATGAGTGAAATCATTTGGTACTTATCTTTCTCTGCCTGGCTTATTTCACTGAGCATAATACCTTCTAGCTCCACCCATGTAATTGCAAATGAGAGGATTTGTTTTCTTCTTAAGGCTGAATAATATCCCATTGTGTATATGTACCACATCTACTTTCTCCATTCATCTACTGGTGGACACTAAGCTTGCTTCCATTTCTTGGCTATTGTAAATAGTGTGCCAATAAATAGGGGTGCATATGTCTTTTTGAAACTGGGATCCTACATTCTTAGGGTAAATTCCTAGGAGTAGAATTCCTGGGTCTAATGGTATTTCTATTTTTAGTTTTTTGAGGAACCTCCATACTGCTTTCCACAATGGTTGAACTACTTTACATTCCAACCAGCAGTGTAGGAGGGTTCCCCTTTCTCCGTATCCTTGCCAGCATTTGTAATTCCTTGCATTTTGGATGTTGGCATTCCTAACTGGTGTGAGGTGATATCTCACTGTGGTTTAAATTTGTATTTCCCTGATAATTAGCGATGTGGAGCTTCCTCTCATGTGCCTGTTGGCCACCTGAATTATTACTTAGAAGAAGTGTCTGTTCATATCCTCTGCCTATTTTCCAATAGGGTTATTTGCTTTTGGGGTGTTGAGGCATGTGAGTTCTTTATATATTTAGGATGTTAACTCCTTCTCAGATTTGTCATTTACAAAATATTCTCCCATACTGTAGGATGCCTTTTTTTTTTTGTGCTGAGGGAGTCCTTTGATTTACAGCAGCTTTTAAGCATGGTGTAGTCCCATTTGTTCATTTTTTTTTCCTTGCCCAAGGAGATGCATTCAGGATAAAGTTGCTCATGTTTATATTTAAGAAAGTTTTGCATATGTTTTTTTCTAAGAGTTTTATGGTTTCATGACTTACATTCAGGTCTTTGATCCATTTTGAGTTTACTTTTGTGTATGGGGTTAGACAGTTATCCAGTTTCATTCTCTTACACGTAGCTGTCCAGTTTTGCAAGCAGCAGTTGTTGAAGAGGCTGTCATTTCCCCATTATATGTCCATGGGTCCTCTATCATATATTCATTGATCATATATGCTTGGGTTTATATCTGGGCCCTCTAGTCTGTTCCATTGGTCTATGGGTCTGTTCTTGTGCCAGTACCAAATTGTCTTGATTACTGTAGCTTTGTAGTAGAGCTTGAAGTCAGGGAGTGTAATACCCTCTGCTTTATTCTTCCTTCTCAGAGCTGCTTTGGCTATTTGAGGTCTTTTGTCATTCCATATGAATTTTAGAACTATTTGCTCTAGTTTGTTGACGAATGCTGTTGGTGTTTTGATAGGGATTGCATCAAATCTGTAGATGGCTTTAGGCAGGATGGCCATTTTGACAATATTAATTCTTACTATCCATGAGCATGGGATGTGTTTCCAATTTATTTGTATCTTCTTTAATTTCTCTCATGAGTGTCTTGTAGTTTTCAGAGTATAGGTCTTTCACTTCCTTGGTTAAGTTTATTTCTAGGTATTTTATTCTTTTTGATGCAACTATGAATGGAATTGTTTTCATGATGTCTCTTTTTAGTAGTTCTTCATTAGTGTATAGGAATGCAAGAGATTTCTGTGTATATTGTATCCTGCAACTTTGCTGAATTCATATACTAGATCTAGTAGTTTTGGAGTGGATTCTTTAGGGTTTTTTAGGTACAATATCATGTCATCTGCAAACAGGGACAATTTAACTTCTTCCTTGCCAGTCTGGATGCCTTTTTTTTCTTTGTGTTTTCTCATTGCCATGGCTAGGACCTCCAGAACTATGTTGAATAAAAGTCAGGAGAGTGGGCATCCCTCTCTTGTTCCTGATCTTAAAGGAAAAGCTTTCAACTTCTCGCTGTTAAGTACGATGTTGGTTTTGGGTTTGTCATATATGAACTTTATCATCTTGAGGTATGTGCCTTGTATACCCATTTTGTTGAGAGTTTTTATCATGAATATATGTTGAATTTTGTCGAATGTTTTTTCATCATCTACAGAGATAATCATGTGATTTTTGTCCTTTTTGTTAGTGTGGTGGATGATGTTGATGGACTTTCAAATCTTGTACCAACCTTGCATCCCTGGAATAAATCCTACTTGATCATGATGGATGATCTTTTTGATGTATTTTTGAATTCGGTTTGCTAATATTTTGTTGATTGTTATTGCATCTATGTTCATCAGGGATATTAGTCTGTAATTTTCTTTTTTGTGGTGTCTTTGTCTGGTTTTGGTATTAGAGTGATGCTGGCCTCATAGAATGAGTTTGGGAGTATTCCCTCCTCTTCTACTTTTTGGAAAACTTTAAGGAGGACAGGTATAAGGTCTTCACTAAATGTTTGATAAAATCCAGTGGTGAAGCCATCTGTTCCAGGGATTTTGTTCGTAGGTACTTTTTTGAATATCAATTCAACTTTCTTGACTGTAATTGGTCTATTCAGATTTTCTGTTTCTTCCTGGGTAGGCCTCGGAAGGTTGTATTTTTCTAGAAAGTTGTCCATTTCTTCTAGGTTATTCCCTTTGTTAGCATATAATTTTTCATAGTATTCTCTAATAATTCTTTGTATTTCTGTGGTGTCCGTAGTGATTTTTCCTTTCTCATTTCTGATTCTGTTTATGTGTGTAGACTCTTTTTTTCTTGATAAGTCTGGCTAGGGGTTTATCTATTTTGTTTATTTTTTGGAAGAACCAGTTTCTGCTTTCATTGATTCTCTGTATTGTTTTATTCTTCTCAATTTTATTTATTTCTGCTCTAATCTTTATTACACCCCTCCTTGTACTGACTTTGGGCCTCATTTGTTCTTTTTTTTCTAGTTTCGTTAATTGTGAATTTAGACTGTTCATATCGGATTGTTCTTCTTTCCCGAGGTAGCCTGTATTGCAATATACTTCCCTCTAGCATGGCCTTTGCTGTGTCCCATAGATTTTGTGGTGTTGAATTATTGTTGTCATTTGTCTCCATATATTGCTTGATCTCTGTTTTTATTTGTTCATTGATCCATTGATTATTTAGGAGCATGTTATTAAGCCTCCAGGTGTTTATGGGCTTTTTCATTTTCTTTGTGTAATTTATTTTATCCTCATGCCTTTTTATTCTTTTCTTTCTGCTGTTCAGGTTGAGTGTTTACAGTACTCTGTCTTCCAGATCACTGAAACTTTATTCTGCATCCTCTACCCTGCTGTTGATTTCATCTGGTGCATTTTTCACTTTATATATTGTTTTCTTCTTCTCCCTTTGGCTCTTTAATATTTTCTCTCTTTGTAGAGGTTCTCACAGAGTTTCTGCACTCTTCTATCATGTCTGGTTAGCATCTTTATTATCATTAATGAACTTTATCCAGTAAATTGCTTAAACCGGTTTTGTTTTGTTTTTTTATGAAGTTTTGTCATGTTCTTTTGTTTCAAGCACATTCTTTTGTTTCCTTATTTTGTTTGACTTTCTGTGGTTGATTCTGTAAATTAGTAAAAAGTGCTCACTCTCCCAGTTGTGAAGGACTGGCCTTGTGTAGAGAAGGTCCCCTGAGGGTACTTCATGTGCCTAGTAGTTCTGGCTGTCTGGCTGGAAGCCTTGTGAGCATAAACCTGAGGTGGCCTGTTGTCAGGGCTTTCAGGGAATGGTTTGAGGGACACAGTTATAAAGGTCCAATTTGAGAGTTTCCTGAGTGGATACAAATGGTGTCTACCCTGGCAGGCAGGCAGTAGGCTATGGCAGTCTCCAGAAATGCCCACCTCCTCAGTAACTGGCTCTATATCCATGGTGTATTACTGATTCTCTCAGGATCATTCTCTATGGGTGGGCATAATTGGCTGTGCACCAGCAGTGCAGCCCCCAGCCCAGGCCCATCCCCCAGGAAAGCTCTCCTCCCAGGCTACTGTATATGGGCTACTGTACAGCATTGTCCTGGGCATGCTTTCCAGGAGTGGGCAAGAACTGGCTCATTACCTGTGATGCTGTCCAAGGCTGAGGACTGGCCCCAAGGGAAGTTCTGCTCCCATAGCTGCTGACTAGGAGCCCAAGTCCTTGATGCAGCAGTGGCCGGGGTGTGAGCAGCCAAGCTGACTCATGTGAGGCCCCACCTCCACGGCTGGGTCATGCCCCCACAGTGCACTGATGGCCAGGGTCCACTCTCCAAATGTGGCAGCAACTGGCTCTGTGCCCTCAGGGTAGATGTGTTCCTAACGTACTCTCAATGCACTCCTGACTGTCATACCTGGTTATGGGCAACTGCTGGGAAGCTGCCTAGACCAAATCTGAAACTGGTGTGTGCACCCAACCAAGCTCTCCCTGTCACTATCAGCATAGGAAAGGAGTGCAAATAATGGTGCACTCCAGACCTCTGATTTGGAGGGAGTTCCAGCTGTTCCCCCACCAAATGTTTTTTTTTTTTTCATTTATAGTCTAGATGCACCTTAAAGAATGGCTTTTTCCTATGTCCCAGGGCATGGAATCTGTTTCCTGGTCCATTGATATACTGCTGTTAGTTGCACTAGGAGTGACATTCCTTCTGTTACAGTGTTTCTGTCTCTCCTGCCATTTTTTATATGATTCCTCCTTTTGCAAAAGGTGTGCACTCAGTCCTCAGTGCTTCCTCAAGATGAAGTGCTGTGTGTGCAAGTACAGATTTGGTGTGAAGGTGGGAAGCACTGGGTTTAAGCTGTCTCTATGCTGCCATCTTCCCAGAAGTCTTTAAAGGACTTTTTGTTTTAGCTGTTGACTGCTGGTCATGACTCCATAGCTTAGGAAATGAATGTTTTGTTTGAGACATCCAAAGCAACAATGAACTTTTAGACATTGAGGGTATATGACAAAGGAAAATGTGTTGAAGTCAGAAAGATTACATAATGAGAAATACAAGAGGGTATAGGTTACCAAAGTTTCTGAGGCTAGGAATGTACAGTGCCTAAGTAGGGGTTCGGCATGATGGTGATAATTCTATCTAGTATTTATGAATTATTATATATAATCACTTTACATACCTATTCTTATTTAATCTTAATAACTCTGCAAGATAAGTATCACTATGGTAAATAACCATTATGCAGAAGTGGAAATAAACTGAGAGTTTAAATCACATGGCCAGGGTCTGAAGTCTTTAACCTAGTACATTATACTGCCTATGAGACTAAGCTTAAGTACATGTAACTAATGTTTAAATATATGTATACACATACCCATCTTTTAAATGAATAAACATGCTTTAATACACTTGATCATATCAGAGAATGGGTTAGGTTCCTGAGTTTTTTGAAGGTTTTAAATGGACAGCAAAGTTGGCATTTTAAAAACACAAATACTTCATAGTTAATCCAGAAAAAACAGAATACAAGAGTGAGTGATCACTATCTCTGGCACCACCTCTTCCTGTCTTTTTTTGAGACTGAAGCTATTCAACTCCAAAGCAGTATTAATTTTTTGCAAGGTACTAGTAGCTGCTGAAAAGATTAAATAAAAAAACAAAAAACCAACAACCCAAGAAATCTTTTACAGAAATTTGTTAATACTAAATTTAGACCTAATACACACCCAGAATTCAGTATATATTTGTTGAGTTGAATAAGCTCATAATCTGTCCCTCTAAGTGAGACTTTTAACCACATGTCATTACTAAAAATCTGTCAAATGTTCTAACGTTTTAATGTCTGCTTATGTTAAAATATATGAGACATGATAGATTAAACAATGCTAATTATGCTAATCATTTTGCTATGGTTATTTTTTATTCATATGTAACTACTCTATAGCAAGGGTAGATAAACTTTTCCTGTACATGGCTATACAGTAAATATTTTAGGCTTTGTGGACAATAGCATTTCTATTGCAACTACTTAACTCTGCTAAATAGCAGCCATAAGGAATAGATAAATGAATGGATGTGACTGTGATCTAGTATAACTTTATTTCTAAAAGGAGCCAGATTTGGCCTTGGCTCTAGCTTGTTGATAATACTCTGTAAGGAAATACTCATAGGTGTGACCCTAACTTGTGGATCTTACACACTTTCAGAGGAAACTAGAAAGGCATGCATGTATACTATAACTAAATTGGATTACTTGTTATTTGTGTTGAGCTGCATAAATTCTTAATGTATTTTTGATATTAGCCCCTTATCAGATATATCATTTACAAAAATATTCTCCCATACAGTTCATTGCCTTTTCATTTTGTTGATGGTTTCCTTGAAGTTTTTAACCTGACATCAGTTATACAACACCTTTCTATCAGAGGAAAATTCAATTTCCTTAAATTCCCAGGATACCAAATGGGGAAGATTTTCCCAAAAGAACAGGCAAGTTTTTATTGTTGCAATAGTCAGGCACCAAGCACAGCAAATAGTGTCCTGTGATTTACTATAACAGAAAACTGTAGACTCAAATCTTAGGATAATACAATCATTCCTCATTCCAAAAACACCAAACATAGGAAACAACTCACTGTTTATGATGTTTTCATACAAACGCTTTTCTAAAATAAGTCATCCTAACTCTGCTATAATTGAAATGCTTAGTATTTGAGAAACTACAAAAAATTCAGGTTTTCTCTAACTAAAGTAACACAACATCTAATGAAAAGCACAAAATAATCCCAAAAAGGAATATATTTTACGAAATCAAATGCAATGAAATATAACATAATACATTCATAATACTCTTCTTTATGGATAGGATCTTAGAGTACAAGCATTAAATTTTCCTACCAACATTTAGATTATCATAATCCCAAGATAAAAATTACAGAGAAAACAACATCTCAAATCTATGAGACCTAGATTTTTAACATTATTAGGTATAGTCAGTAGGAATGCTATGAAAACCGTGGCTTCAAAGTTCTTAAGAAAGTACTCTTGAGAACAAATTTTGCTTTCCTTCCTCAAAGAGTAAATTTTCATTTTGAATTTACAACATTTGGTGTGGTATTGTTAAATATGTTTGTGCATTAATGTTCTGTTCCACTTCCAAATCTATAGCAAAAATTTAGCCAGAATTGGAGATGCAGAACTATTTTCCCACACCTCCTTATGCCAAGATCTAAAATATACAGTTCAATTCTTTCATCACTTTGTTGCAAATTGACCCAAATAGTGAGCTTATTTTCCTAGCTGAATTTATCTTTGTTCATCTGGAAGAGCAAACACTTCAGCCCTTCATCCCTGTCCTGCTTCAGAACTCAGGGATGATCATAGTTTTGGCCACATTGCTACTCTCCCTTATCAAAATAACTCCAACATTCCTGTTCAATCACAGAACTTCCCAAAGGGCTAAACACTTCCACCAATGTTTGTACTTAAGTCAACAGTAACAAGTGGCCTGCTGTGAGTTCCACTACCTTTGCTCTCACTATTTCAATGCAAGGGTGGGAAAAATTATTAACTGTTTTTAAGCTTAGTACTTAAGCCTCTCATTCATATCTACTCCTCCCCACCCCCTCCTGCCCAACCACCACCCAGATTGATATTCAGGAAGCTAGAGCTATATTCACTGAAAAGTATGGTGCTCCCTATCAACATGTCATCGTAAAAATAATTACTCATAGTTTAAAGTATAAATCATCCAAGGATCATATAAACAAATACTTCTCTTCTACTTAATACAAATAATTGTTAAGAGTGTGGCTCATTAAAACTGGATTTATAAAGAATTATTTATAGTCAAATAATTTTAAAAAATAGTTTGACTTAACTCAGAAATACAAACAACACTTTAAATAGTAAATGTTTTAACATTTTCAAAACTCATTGGAATGCAAGAATTAGAAATAAAAAAAGCTCAAAATGCAATTTCAAAGTGATCCCTAGATATATAATTGATATAAATAAGCCCAACAAATGTAAGGAGACCTTAGATTAATAGATTATATTTACCCAACAAATGTTTTTGAAGCAGCAATCCAGTTATGGGCTATATCTCCCAACCACCCATATATTATATGTATACATATACCCATGCCTCAACTCAAACTTCAAAAATTCATCTAAGGATAAAGGACTATGTCTTTAATGCTTACATTTTTTTAAAAAAGAGAACATTATTAAGATGAATTTCAAACTTAAGAAATCAGAAAATCAAAACACACCCGAGAAAAAAAGCAATATCTTAGCCTAGGTAAGGGGAAAAGTAACCCTTTAAATATCTTAAACACAACCCTGGGGTACATGTACGTTTGAGAGCTTGATTTCATACTGCCAAAGTGTTTCAAGAACATCTAGCAATGAAATTAACAGTAAAGGAGGCCCAAGATAGTAATAGCCCTTGGAGTACCTTAAAAAAGCAAACACACAAAATCCCCTTTGGGAAATAGGCCCTCAAACACTATGAAAAAGCCTTATAGACAAAATCACACTAATGAATAAGTCCAAATGTAAGCTTATATAACACACAGAAAACAATCTGCTATGAGCAATAGGATTAACTTTCAAGAAATTCAGATAACATATTTGGCAATACAAAACAATTATGTTTAAAACGACATAAAAACAATATGAAAACATAAACTCATTATATACATAGTTTAACGACTTTACATCAAAATATATTTGTAGTGACTTAATGAATATATACATTTCTATGCCTTGCACCATAATAAAGATGATTTAATTTCATCATAATGACTTGATATTCCCGAATCATTTAACATCCATATATTCAATAACAATATGTTTCAAACCTAGTCTGTACCAAGGACTGTACTGGGTGCTTGAATTATGGTTATCCTCTGATAATGAAGATAAATAAATGTGATGGACGGTTGTGAAAAGTTTATATCTCATATGCAGCACTGAAACAATAAAATCATTATTTGATACTTTTACTTCTGAGCCAGTGGAAGCCTCTCAGTCTAAATCTTTTCATTTCTAATTTATAATATTTGACTTAACACATTTCATATGGAGGAAAAAAGCAGCAAAGACAATAATTAACATGGAAATAGAAAAAGCAACAAAGTGTTAATTTTTCAATGTCTCTTGCTTTCTGTACAGAATTTACTGTAGCCAAAGCATGCTAGATATTTTCCTTCACACAGAATTACTGTCAAAGGAGAATATTACATTCTACTTGAAAATATTGCCTAATGTTTTTTAAATTAAGTGGAATATTTATTCACTATATTGCTGCAAGTCCTAGCCAAAGCAATTAGGTAAGAAAAGGAAATAAAAGCATCCAAATTGGAAAGGAAGAAGCAAAATTACCTTTGTTAACAGATGACATGGCCTAATATGCAGAAAACCCTGAAGGTTCCACAAAGAAACTATTACACTAATAAATTCTGCAAAGTCACAGTACAAAAACCCACATAAAAATTAGTTGTTTTTCTAAACAGTAACAACACACAATTAGAAAAGAAAATTGATAAAACAATCCTATTTATAAGCATCAAAAAGTACAAAATATTTACAAATAAATTTATCCTATGAAGTTTAAGACTTGTAGTGAAAACACAAAATATTGCTAAAAGGAAAGAAGACACATATAAATATAAAGACATCCTGAGTTCATGGACTGGAAGACCTAATGTTAAAATGGGTAATTTCAGTTAGGGAAGATGAAAAAGTTTTGGAGATGCATGACAGTGACAGTTGCACAACAATATGAATGTACTTAATGCCACAGAATGGGACACTTAAAAATGGTTAAAAAGTAATTTTATGCTTAAAATGTAATTTTATGTTTTATATATTTTACAACAATAAAAAAATGACATAAAAAAGCTATCTGGGAAAATTAGACTGGGAAAGAAGACTTCTTCGAAGATGGCGGGATGAGCAGGGCAGCGGAAATCTCCTCCCAAAATCATATATATCTGTGAAAATAAAACAAATACAACTATTCCTAAAAGAGAAACCAGAAGATATACTACAACAGCCAGGCTACAGCTACACCTGTGAGAACTCAGCGCCTCAGGAAGCGGGTAAGATACAAAGCTGGAACCAGGCGGGACCCGAGCACTCCCCCACCCCAGCGCACCGGTGGGAAGAAAAGAATCAGAGCGGGGAGGGAGTGGAAGCACAGGCCCGGCGAATAACCAGCCCTGGTGATCTGCACTGGGAGCACAGACACACATCGCATGGTGTACTGCAGATTAGAGAAATGGAAGGGCAGGATCTGAGATGGAGACTGCAAGCAGGTCCACTCAGTGGGCTCCATGGGACAAAATAAAAGCTGAAGCTTTTTTAAAAGTCTTGAAGAGACAAGGGCCCAACAGTGGAACAAAATTGTCCCAGCGTACTCAGCCCAGCAGGCTGGGAGTTGTGGGGAATTCCGGACCCGCTGGCCGGTGGCCAGAAAAAGCAGTGGCACCGAGGCTTCCCACAGAGATCAGCCTGCCGTTCATTCCACCACCCAGCCAGCGCCACAAAGGGTCTGGCAGAGCCACCACTGCTGCGGAACAGTGGAGGAGCGGCACCGCCCAGACCAACCGCACAGAATCTACTCCCAGCTGGTGGGCAGCTAGGTGGGAAGGACCCCAGAACCCAGAACAAGGCTTGGAAAGCACCAAGGGGACCAGAAGGCACCCAGTGAGACTTCAAACGCTGCCGTGCTATAGGCTAGGCTGAGGGCGACCCCGCACGCAGGCAGCTCAGGGGATTATCCCAGAGACTGCCCCCCAGTGTGCGAGAAACCAGTTCAGGCACCAGAGACGGGCAAGGAGAACAACAAGCAGGAAGGGATTTTGTTCTCCCAGCTGACACACATGGCACCTACCAGTGACCAATTCTATTGCCATGAAAAGCCAGAGGAATATGGTCCAGACAAGGATCACACAGACAACAACAGAGAGAGGGTCTGATGGGATAGACTTACATAATCTTCCTGAAAATGAATTCAGAATAAAAGTCATAACCATGCCGATGGATCTACAGAGAAATATGCAAGAACTAAGGGAGGAAGTGAGGAGAGATATTACAGAAATGAGACCGTAGATTGACTGCCTGAAGAGCAGACTGGAAGAGGTACAATAGAGTGTTAATGGAATAGAAATGAGAGAACAGGAATACAGAGAAGCTGAGGTAGAGAGAGATAAAAGGATCTCTAGGAATGAAAGAATATTAAGAGAACTGTGTGACCAATCCAAAAGGAACAATATTTGCATTATAGGAGTACCAGAAGAAGGAGAGAGAGAAAAAGCGATAGAAAGTGTCTTTGAAGAAATAATTGCTGAAAACTTCCCCAAGCTGGGGAAGGAAATAGTCTCTCAGACCATGCAAGCCCACAGATCTCCTAACACAAGGGCCACAAGGAACACAATATCAAGACACATAATAATCAAGATGGCAAAGATCAAAGACAAGGACAGAGTATTAAAGGCAGCCAGAGAGAGAAAAAAGATCACCTACAAAGGAAAACCCATCAGACTATCATCAGACTTCTCAACACAAAACTTACAGCCCAGAAAAGAATGGCGTGATATATTTAATGTAATGAAACAGAAGCGCCTTGAACTAAGAATACTGTATCCAGCACAATTATCATTTAAATTTGAGAGAGGGATTAAACAATTCCCAGACAAGCAAAAGTTGAGGGAATTTGCCTCCCACAAACCACTTCTACAGGATATATTAAAGGGACTGATCTAGATGGAAGCACTTCTAAGGCTAAAAAGATGTCACCACAGAAAATAAAATCATAGCAAAGAGAGCAGACCAACCAAATACTAACTAAAGGCAAAAGTAAAATAAACTATCCACAAAAACAGTCAAAAGAAATGTAAAGGAGTACAAAATAAAACACCTAGTATATAAAGAATGGAGGAGGAAGAATAAGAAGGGAAAGAAATAAAGAATCATCAGACTGTGTATATAATAGTTTAACAAGAGAGTTAAGTTAGATTGTTAGATAGTAAAGAAGCTACCCTTGAACCTTTGGTAACCACGAATCTAAAGCCGGCAATGGCAATAAGTACATATCTATCAATAATCACCCTAAATGTAAATGGACTGAATGCACCAATCAAAAGACACAGAGTAATAGAATGGATAAAAAAGCAAGACTCATCTATATGCTGTTTAAAGGAGACTCAACTCAAACCCAAAGATATACACTGACTAAAGGTGGAGGGATGGAAAAAGATATTTCATGCAAACAACAATGAGAAAAAAGCAGGTGCTGCAGTACTTGTATCAGAGAAAATAGACTTCAAAATGAATAAAGTACCAAGAGATAAAGAAGGACATTACATAATGATAAAGGGGTCAGTCCAACAAGAGGACGTAACCATTATAAATATATATGCACTGAACACAGGAGCGCCTGCATATGTGAAACAGGTACTAACAGAATTAAAGGAGGAAATAGAAAGCAATGCATTCATTTTGGGAGACTTCAACACACCATTCACTCCAAAGGACAGACTGACTACACAGAAAATAAGTAAAGCCACAGAGACACTGAACAACACACTAGAACAGATGGACCTAACAGATATCTACAGAATTCTACACCCAAAAGCTGCAAGATACACATTCTTCTCAAGTGCACATGGAACATTTTCAAAAATACAACACATACTAGGCCACAAAAAGAACCTCAGTAAATTCAAAAATATTGAAATTCTACCAACCAACTTCTCAGATCACAAAGGTATAAAACTAGAAATAAATTGTAGAAAGAAATCAAAAAGGCTCACAAATACATGGAGACTTAATAACATGCTCCTTAATAATCAATGGATCAACGACCAAATTAAAACAGAGATCAAACAATATATGGAGACAAATGACAACAACAACACAAAGCCGCAACTTCTGTGGAATGCACCAAAGGAAGTTCTAAGAGGAAAGTATATTGCAATCCAGGCCTATTTAAAGAAGGAAGAACAATCCCAAATAAATAGTCTAAAGACACAATTATTGGAATTGGAAAAAGAAGAACAAATGAGGCTTAAAGCCACCAGAAGGAGGGACATAATAAAGATTAGAGAAGAAATAAATGAAATTGAGAAGAATAAAACAACAGAAAAAAATCAATGAAAGCAAGAGCTGGTTCTTTGAAAAAATAACCAAAATAGATAAACCCCTAGCCAGACTTATTAAGAGAAAAAGAGAATCTACACACATAAACAGAATCAGAAATCAGAAAGGAAAAATCACAATGGACAAGACAGAAATACAAAGAATTATAAGAGAATACTATGAAAATCTATATGCTAAGAAGCTGGAAAACCTAGAAGAAATGGACAACTTCTTAGAAAAATACAACATTCCAAGACTGACCAAGCAAGAAACAGAAAAACTAAACAGACCAATCACCAGCAAAGAAATTGCATCAGTAATCAAAAAATTACCCAAGAACAAAACCCCAGGACCAGATGGATTCACCTCTGAATTTTACCAGACATATAGAGAAGACATAACACCCATCCTCCTTAAAGTTTTCCAAAAAATACAAGAGGAGGGAATACTTCCAAACTCATTCTATGAAGCCAGCATCACTCTAATACCAAAACCGGGCAAAGACCTCACTAAAAAAGAAAATTACAGACCAATATCCCTGGTGAAAATAGAAGTAAAAATACTCAACAAAATATTAGCAAATCGAAGTCAAAAATACATCAAGAGGATCATACACCACAATCAAGTGGGATTCATCTCAATGGTGCAAGGGTGGTACAATATTCGAAAATCCATCAACATCATCCACCACATCAACAAAAAGAAGAACAAAAACCACATGATCATCTCCATAGATACTGAAAAAGCATTTTACAAAATCCAACATCCATTCATGATAAAAACTCCGAACAAAGTGGGTATAGAGGGCAAGTACCTTAACATAATAAAGGCCATATTTGAGAAAACCACAATCAACATTATACTTAATAACGAGAAGCTGAAAGCTTTTCATCTAAGATCAGGAACAAGACAGGGTTGCCCACTCTCCCCACTGTTATTCAACATAGTACTGGAGGTCCTAGCCACGGCAATCAGACAAAACAAAGAAATACAAGGCATCCAGATTGGTAAAGAAGAAGTCAAATTGTCACTATTTGCAGATGACATGACATTCTACATAAAAAATCCTTAAGACTCCGCTACAAAACTACTAGAACTAATATCTGAATTGAACAAAGTTGCAGGATACAAAATTAACACACAGAAATCTGTTGCTTTCCTATATACTAACGATGAGCTAACAGAAAGAGAAATCAGGAAAACAATTCCATTCACAATTGCATCAAAAAGAATTAAATACCTAGGAATAAACCTAATGAAGGAAGTGAAAGACATATACCCTGAAAACTACAGGACACTCCTAAGAGAAATTAAAGAGGACACTAACAAATGGAAGTTCACCCCATGCTCTTGGCTAGGAAGAGTAAATATTGTCAAAATGGCTATTCTACCTAAAGCAATCTACAGATTCAATGCAATCCCTATCAAAATACCAACAGTATTCTTCAATGTACTGGAACAAATACTTCTAAAATTCATATGGAACCACAAAAGACCCTGAATAGCCAAAGCAATCCTGAGAAGGAAGAATAAAACAGGGGAAATTACGATCACAGACTTCAAGCTCTACTACAAAGCTACAGTAATCAAGAGATTTTGGTATTGGCACAAGAACAGACCCACAGACCAGTGGAACAGAATAGAAAATCCAAACATTAACCCAAACATATACAGTCAATTAATATATGATAAAGAGCCATGGATATACAATGGGGAGATGACAGCCTCTTCAGCAGCTGGTGTTGGCAAAACTGGACAGCTGAATGTAAGAGAATGTAACTGGACTACTGTCTAATCCCATACACAAAGTAAACTCAAAATGAATCAAAGAACTGAATGTAAGCAATGAAACCATAAAACTCTTAGAAAAAAACATAGGCAAAAATCTCTTGGACATAAACATGAGCGACTTCTTCATGAACATATCTCCCCGGGCAAGGCAATCAAAAGCAAAAATGAACAAGTGGGACTATATCAAGCTGAAAAGCTTCTGTACAGCAAAGGACACCATCAGTAGAACAAAAAGACATCCTACAATATGGGAGAATATATTTATAAATGACATATCCTATAAGGGGTTGACATCCAAAATATATAAAGAACTCATGCACCTCAACAAACAAAAACAAATAATCCAATTAAAAAATGGGCAGAGGATCTGAACAGACACTTCTCCATAGAAGAAATTCAGATGGCCAACAGGCACATGAAAAGATGCTCCACATCGCTAATCATCAGAGAAATGCAGATTAAAACCACAATGAGATGTCACCTCACACCAGTGAGGATGGCCAACATCCAAATGTTGGCGAGGATGTGGAGAAAGGGAAGCCTCCTACACTGCTGGTGGGAATGCAAATTAGTTCAACCATTGTGGAAAGCAGTATGGAGGTTCCTCCAAAAACTCAAAATAGAAATACCATTTTACCCAGGAATTCCACTCCTAGGAATTTACCCTAAGAATGCAGCAGCCCAGTTTGAAAAAGACAGATGCACCCTTATGGAAGCAACCTAAGTGTCCATCAGTAGATGAATGGATAAAGAAGATGTGGTACATGTACACAATGGAATATTATTCACCCATAAGAAGAAAACAAATCATACCATTTGCAGCAACATGGATGGAGCTAGAGGGTACTAAGCTCAGTGAAATAAGCCAAGCGGAAAAAGACCAGTATCAAATGATTTCACTGATATGTGGAGCATAAGAGCAAAGAAAAAAACTGAAAGAACAAAACAGCAGCAGACTCACAGAACCCAAGAATGGACTAACAGTTGCCAAAGGGAAAGGGACTGGGGAGGATGGGTGGGAAGGGAGGGACAAGGGGGTAAAAGGGGCAATACAATTAGCGTTGGGGGGGCACGGGGAGGGCTGTACAACTCAGAGAAGACAAATCGTGATTGTAGCCTCTCACTATGCTGATGGACAGTGACTGTAATGGGGTAGGAGTAGGGACCTTATGAAGTGAGGAGTTTAGACTGAGAAAGTGTGACATATTTCACTGCATCAAAAATAAAAATTTCTCAGAAGGAAAACAACACCATAAAAAAAAAAGCTATCTGGAACATTAAATTGTAAGTGTAAAGTAATAAAAAAATATATTTGTTTGGCATCTATAAGAAATGTTTATTAGTTTAATCTTACATAGATTGGGTCACTGGAGTGGGATTCAAATCTTTATTTTATCATTGAGTATTATTTTATCACTGAGTAGTATAAAATTCATTTTCTAGGAATAGAGAAAGATCAGTGTTGTCCACCAAGTCCTTACCGTTTCATTCTTCTTCTTTTCTAATAATCTTTTAAGTTAAAACTTCTATATCTAAATAACATACAAAGACATCCAATTTAAATGAGGCATGTGTTATATCCAATTGCCTTTTCAGCCAGGATTACCTTATGGATAAACATGGGAATATATAGTGATTGTGAAAATTTTCACACAAAATGTATACTTTTCCAGAGAATAAAAGAAAAGGGAACAGTACCCATCTCATTTTATGAAGACAATATAATCATGATACCAAAATATGAAGATATTAGGAGAAAGAAAAGTTAAAGGCCAATATCACTCATGACTATAGATGTCAAAATCCTAAATAAAATATTAGCCAACACAATCCAGCAAGATATTAAAAGGAAAATATTTTATCACAGCCAAACTGGGTTTGTTCCAGAAATGCAAGATCAGGTTAATATTTGAAAATTAATTAATGTAGTCACACTGAAAGAATGAAGGAGAAAAAACAAGTATATAATCACCTCAATTGAATAGAAGCATCAAGTATTGAAGAACACATCTATTACAAAATGGCCAAGACTTCTAAAATTAAAATCTTATTGTAATTAAAGAACACAAAGGGACATACCATATTCATAGAACAGAAGGACAAACTGTACATACTCAGTTAATATTTGTACTAAGATGAATACTAACATTACTCTCATTTTTAGGGGGATAAAGCTAAGGCATAGAAATTAAATAATGTGATCATATGTTGCAGAGATAAAAACTCAAGTTTGTCTGATTCCAACATCTTCTCCACAGTCTGTTAACTTAGAATCACATGAAGAAGAGTTGGCACAGTCCCTACTTTGTGTGACACTAACTTCAATTCACTTTAATTTTCATTATTTACAATGAAGATGCTAGTCTAAATGATCTCTCCAACAATTTCTTTCAATATACAACTGCAAATTGATGGAATTAAGAGAAACATCTGTTTATTTGTCAAACTCTGCAAAATTATAGCAAAGTCAGAGTAAGGCAGTTCTTGGGGCTGACAAAATAGAGTCTATGACATGGAATAGGAAGCAGCAGACACGATTTTGTACTTTTCCCTGGGAGAAAAAAAAATACAACTTAGAGAAAATAAAATACTAACTTTTATTTTTCTGTTTGAAAGTTTACTATGGAAAGTAAACACACTACTCTAATTTTCCTTTTTCTCCTTTTTGTACCCATATTTTCTCCCAAAACTTTGAAGTATGCTTGAACACATTTGGGAATAAAATTGTCACTATAACTCTATATCATCCATCCTCGTACTAAGCAAATTACATTAAAATGATAGAAATGTTCTCTTCTCAGTAAGAAAATCAGTACTGAATAAAGTATCTTTAAAGTCTCTGGATTAATTTTCTTCTCTCCACCCCCTACTTTTTATACCAAATATCTCTGTTATCAGTATATTTTAACAGGTAAAGAAAAATTAAAATAGCATTTCTGGTATTTGAAATGATTTATCAGGCACAATACATAAATTGCATATAATTTCTCCAGGGCAAAATTATTTCATTAAAATTTAACCCATACACACCAATATTCATAGAAGCATTATTCATACTAGCCAAAAGGTGGCAACAACTGAGATATCTATTAACAGAACAATGGTAAACAAAATATGCTTCATATATATAATGGAATATCAGTCATGAAAGAAATGAAATTCTTATACATGTTATAACATGGATGAATCTTAAAAACATTACACTAAATAAAATAATCCATACACAAAAGGATAAATACTATATGATTCCTTTTATATGAGGTACCCAGAATAGTCAAATTCAGAGACAGAAAGTAAAATAGAGGTTACAAGGGGTGGGGATAAGAGAAGGGGAGGATGGGAAATCCTGGCGTAATGGGTAAAGAGCTTTTGTTTGAAATGATGAAACAGTTCTTATATGCTAATGATATCATATATGATATCAGACAGATATGATAGTAGTTATTTTGGTTGTACAACACTTTAGATATATAGATATGATAAATAATCACCAAAAAAAAAGTTAACCAATGGTATTGAGAACCTAATATAATGTGCCTAAGACAGGGAGAGAAAAATAGATTCAAAAGACCGGTTCTTAGTACTCAATGATGTTAAAGAAATTTAAATTCAAGCAACATGGCAGACTAAGCTGAAATGACCATATTCCTTTTCTACTACAAAAGCATAGAAATTCTAGATAAAATACAGTATGAATAGGTTTTATTACACTAAAGTGTTGTATACTTTTCTTTGGCTTTCTAGAACTACTCTCCACCCTTTACCTCCCTATGTGCTTGGGAAGCTAATCTTCTATGAACAATATGTATGGATCATCTTGTCTGGTTTCTGGTTGATTTCAGCTAATGAGGAACTGTAGCAGGAGACAGAAAGTGGGGAGGAGAATGAAGTGAGGGTATTTATTCCCTGTTCTCCCCACCTTGAAGGTTACTGGTGGTAATTACACCCCAGTATTACTCATTCCAGGTACCATACTACCCTCTGTGGTTTCCCTTCCCAGACAACATCTTTGTCCTTTTGTTAAATACTCCTAAACTGCCCAGTATGAAAATGCCACCTTTCTCCAATTAATAGCCAAACTTGAAATAAAGGCAAGTCCTGAGGTGTCAGAAATGAAGAGGAAACACAAAGTTAGGGCAATGAGTGGAAACTGAGTCCATGATAGTAAATGGAAGTGTTACACTCAGTTAAAAATCTAGGGATTGAGCAATGCCATTTTAACACTCCTTCAGGGACTAGAGATAAAGCTTAGAGTGTGAGTTAAAGTCTGGAGCCACAAAGGGCTGCTTCTTCAGTCAAAGCCACAAACCACATGAGGCTTCACACCCGAATGGAGATCTGTCATGGATGTTTTCCATTTGGGGCACTAAATTGGGAAGGAAACAAGAAAGAAAAGCACCACCTCTCTCTTCTCTCACCTCCAATCTGCTTGTACAGCCCATAACTGAAACCAAATGAATTAGAAATAATTAAACAGAGATTTAGTAAACTGGAACAGTAAAAGGGAATTAAGGAAATGACCTAGAAATAAAATGCAGAGAACTAACAAGAGTGAAAAAAAGGGGGGGGGGGACAAAAACAAAACAAATAAAACAGTGAGTGGTTCAAAACCATGGAGAGAAAAAGTGATTTCCAGAGAGACTAAAGATAATGTAGAGGAAGTACTTTCTCAGGTAATAATATATAAGAACTTCCCAGAATTGAAGAAGAAGATTCCACAAATCCTCAAGGGTTGAGGATGTTAAAGAACATATCTGCACTTGGTAGCAACAATTTACTTTAAAAAGGAAGATTTATGAGTGATCAAGTCCTAGGATTCATATGATAATATACATTAGGGGACTATACAGTCATAATGCACAGGTTTTTATTTCAGCTTTGCCACTTATAATCTGTATGACCTTGACCCAATTAATTAGTATCTGTAGCCACAGATTCTTCACTGTAAAAATGGAAACACTACTACTCACCTCATAATATTGGTTTGAGAATTTAAAAAGATAATGTTTGTAAATATTCAGTTTAGTGGGAACTCCAAAGTATATCCCCTTGATAAAATTTTTGCAGTAGGCCCTAAGTACAGGCAAATTTCTATATGCAAACATTGCAATTTAAACATTTGTAGTTTAATCAAGGGTATTCCTTTTAAGTCCCCAGCTTCTGTAAAGACAAGGACAACAATGGGATTTACTCAGAATTAAGTGGTCAAGTAGTCAGTCATATGCTCCATGTAACTTATTAACAGAGTTTCTAAAACCTATTAGGAATAAAATAATTTTGTCATTTCAATTTAACTTTTAATATTCTTCTTGGCCCGGGCTGCATGAACTGCCTGTCACACTAACTAGCACACCACAGTTGTCCTACCTTGTTAAAATACTACAACTTTGTTATAATGGGGGAGGGGATAGAATATAATTATAAAACAATTTCAATGCAATGATTTCATTTAAATTCATCAATACCCTGTTACTCTGTTACTGAGCAATAATAAAAAAAATAAGAACACATTTATCAATGTAGTACTGTAACTCAGAGCTTCCTCACTAGTGTGCTGAGACACCACAGGATATGTCACGACTGTACTGACACATGGATCCCTAGGCCCACAGAGTCTCTGGCAGTTGCCTGGGGGTGAACAGAGTTCTCAATGACTTAGAGCTTTTTCTGATTACATCCAAATATCATTTTCTATATGTGCAATGAATGACATGAAAAACAGGGAAACACTGCTATCACTAATCACAAAATACATACTGTATGTTTCAATTTGTATACAGAAAAATCTGTTGCTTGCATGGTAGTGTTGCTCATAGTATGTTTTCTTATAACCAAAAGATCACTGGGACAGTGCTTACCAAGAGGCAAAGGGATGCTAGAGCTTTCCAGGAATGCCATGCTCACACAGGCGTAAAGACTTCTGAGTGAATTAAAACAAAATATATATATATTCTTCCCACTGTCCTCCCTAGCCCCATTTATTAAGTAGCTTCTTCACTGAGAGAACAAGGTCTTACCTCCTTTCAGTAAGAAACACATTTCAATTAGCAGGCAAATTCTTCAAAATCACAAAATATTTTTTAAATGAGAATTCAAAGGGTCACAATAACATACCTACAATACTAGAACTCAAAATAAAAAGAAAGAAAATTACGAAGGTAATTCACACAATTCTAGCAGCACTATAAACAAAGGGAAATGAGAAATAAAAGCCTGGACACAAATTTTGAATTCTGGATGAATTAAACAACTACAGACTGAGTCACAATGAAGCATTCATACACACAGGAGAAAACGATGACCATATTTTTCTAATGTCATCATTTACTAGTTAATTCTCAAAGAGGAAGATTTAAACTTAGATGCATACATAGTTAATCTTTACCTCAACAAATATTTTCTTGAGAGCAAGAAAAGAAACCAAACATGAAATATTCAATATACAAACTCCTCCTTCTAAGTTGTAAAGTTAGATCAAAGCCTTAACATTGATTATCATAACAGTCTTCACAAAAATCTTCCTGTCCTTTACAGAAAACAAATCATTTAAATATTATAAGTTATTCTCAGGGACCAAGCTTTCCAAGTGATTGCAGGTTTCCAATCTATATTAGATTACTAGTAATCATTCACCTATTTTCCTGACCACATTATGTAAATATTAAGAGGATACATTTTGAAAATACTCACTACTTCCCCTCAACACAAGTCTGTGCTACCTTTTGTAAACTACTTTACATGGTGTCTCTTGAATATTCATAAATAAATCTTTTTTTACATTAGGATTCTTTAATTTCTAGATCTTTTTACACAGATCAGATGTAAATCCATAGCTAACACAAAACTAATAAATTCTCTGGAAGCATTATCATTATTACCTTTATAATACAATATAAAACATCCTCAAAATCCTAAATTTAAATTGTAGTCATGTAAGAAACTTATTATTAAAATCAGAAGTAATTTCTTTTTAAGAGATTGAGAAAACCTCCCACCTTTTGTTAATCTCTCTCTTTCTTAACTTCCTCACTTTGGCTAATGAAGACACCATTCTTCTAGTCTATCATATTTTTTATATACTTATGAAAACAAAAGTATTAGTAATGTCTTATTCATTTTCAAAGATCCATCTCAAATGTTACTTCCTATGCAAAATACCCACTTAGAATGAATTTGTTAATCAATCATCTAAAATTTCAGGGCATGTTCATCACTTTTGTATCTCATATCAGGGCCACCATGACCTTTTGTGTAGACTGGACATTGTACAATAGAGAGCAGTATTCATACTGTGCTTTGTGTGACTGGCAGTCCCTTGAAGTATGGCCAACGTGTGTGACCATTCAATATGAGCCCTGTCTTTTTTGGACTTGCAATTTTTTTTAAAGTTATCATTGATATACAAATCTTATGAAAGTTTCACATGAGCAACATTATGGCTACAACATTATGGATACAATATTATCAAGTCCCACCCCACACCCTATTACAGTCACTGTCCATGAACATAGTAAGATGCTATAGAGTCACTACTTGTCTTCTCTGTGCTATACTGCCTTCCCCATGGCCAACCCCTACAATATGTATGCTAATCATAATACCCTTTAATCCCCTTCTCTCTCCCTCCCCACACACCTTCCCCAACCCTGTCCCTTTGGTAACCATTACTCCCTTCTTGGGTTCTGTGAGTCTGCTGCTGTTTGTTCCTTCCGTTTTTGCTTTGTTCTTATACTCCACAAATGAGGGAAATCCTTTTGTACTTGTCTTTTTCTGCCTGGATTATTTCACTGAGCATAATATCCTCTAGCTCCATCCATGTTGTTGCAAATGGTAGGATTTGTTTTCTTCTTATGGCTGAATAATATTCCATTGTGTATGTGTACCACCTCTTCTTTATCCATTCATCTACTGATGGACACTTAGGTAGCTTCCATATCTTGGCTATTGTAAATACTGCTGCGATAAACATACGAATGCATATGTCTTTTTCAATCAGGGATCTTGCTTTCTTTGGGTAAATTCCTAGGAGTAGAATTCCTGGGTCAAATGGTATTTTTATTTTTAGCTTTTCGACGAACCTCCATACTGCTTTCCACAATGGTTGAAATAGTTTACATTCCCACCAGAAGGAGGGTTCCCCTTTCTCCACATCCTCACCAACATTTGTTGTTGTTTGTCTTTTGGATGGTGGCCATCCTAACTGGTGTGAGGTGATATCTCATTGTGGTTTTAATTTGCATTTCTGTGATGATTAGCGATGTGCAGCATCTTTTCATGTGCCTGTTGGCCATCTGAATATCTTCTTTGGACAAGTGTCTGTTCAGCTCCTCTGCCCATTTTTTAATTGGCTTATTTGCTTTTCGTTTGTTGAGGTACATTAGCTCTTCATATATTTTGGATGTCAACCCCTTATCGGATATGTCATTTATGAATATATTCTCCCATACTATAGGATGCCTTTTTGTTTTGTTGATGGTGTCCTTTGCTGTACAGAGCTTTTTAATTTGATATAATCTCACTTGTTCATTTTTGCTTTTGTTTCATTGCCCGGGGAGATATGTTCATGAAGAAGTTGCTCATGTTTATATTCAAGAGAGTTTTGCCTATATTTTCTTCTAGGAGTTTTATGGTTTCATGCTTATATTCAGGTCTTTGATCCATTTTGAGTTTACTTTGTGTATGGGGTTAAACAATATTCCAATTTCATTCTCTTGGATGTAGCTGTCCAGTTTTGCCAACACCAGTTGAAGAGGTTATTATTTTCCCCACTGTATATCCATGGCTCCTTTATCACATATTAATTGACCATATATGCTTGGGTTTATATCTGGGCTCTCTAGTCTGTTCCATTGGTCTATGGGTCTGTTCTTGTGCCAGTACCAAATTGTCTTGATTACTGTGGCTTTGTAATAGAGCTTGAAGTTGCAAAGCGAGATCCCCCCTGCTTTATTCTTCCTTCTCAGGATTGCTTTGGCTATTTGGGGTCTTTTGTGGTTCCATATGAATTTTAGAACTATTTGTGCCAGTTCATTGAAGAATGCTGTTGGCATTGAAATGCTTTTTAAATGCCTCTTTTTAAAAGACCACACACAAGCAGTCTGGTAAAAACCAAAATTAAGTAGTTATGTTCATCGTAACATCCCAGTGAATACAGTACTTAGCAAACAATTGTTCATCGGAACACTCTCCGTTTTGCAACTGAAGTGTCTCTAAGAGTTAACTTCATATATCAATCTCATTTGTACTATACTTGCTTAGCAATTTATCACTCCAAGCTTTGATTACTCTACCAAAATATTTTGCAAAGAGTATTGTGTCCAATGTTAATATGCAAGAAATGAAAAAAGGATCTTTAAATACATTTGGAAACCACTGTATTTAATAAAGTTAGTTTTCTTCACTGCAGGAGCTTTTGTATACTAACAACGTTAGGTATCTCCAAGAAAGAATTCACGGCTTTTACCCTAGAAGGGACATGTTCCAATGACTTCATAAGGGTATATTTCTAGATTCTCCACCTATGCTTCATTTGGAGGGGGGAAAAAAGTTATACCATCACTCAAGTCATTGTGTTTCTAAAGATTTGGATTGAATAGGGATACAGAAATTCCTCGTTCAAGGGTCAAATAGATCTACTCCAATGTGTTAAAGCCTCAAAGCAAGTAAAAAAAAAAAAAATTGCCCTTTTAACTGAGTTTGTTTGCCTTCACTGATTTGTAAGGAAAAAAAGAAAATAATACCGCCTTTGCTTCTTTTTCCCATTCTGTATTTTGGCCATAGCTTTGTTTCCGGAGGAAAAGATGTCTTTACGCAAAAACAAAAACATAACTTCTACCTCCAGTAGTTCTTAGTGGTAAAAGTTCAGCTCTGTAAGGGGTGTTTTAGAAATGTATTAGTGTGTCTTTCGTTGACTCAATGGCTGATTATCACTACTGACATTTAAAGGTTAGAAGTTAAGGATGAAAAGGTCTTATGATAAATAGGACAGTCCTTAAAAAAAGAGTATCTCACATAGGTGAAAGTTCTATTTATAACCACTGGGCATAAAATCAAACTGTTTTAAGTCTGTACACTTTTTTTTCATTTCTGCATTTTATTATACACTAAGAGTTTCAGAAATTCAACTACTGAAATGAAAGGAAGAATGAACTTCATTTTGTTTGAAATGTTACCAAATTTGTCACCATTTCATAAAATAATGAACCACAACAGCAGTACTTGTGGAATCTAACATACACCTATGCAAATCTGTCTGTGTCAGTCACATTCCCAGCAATTACATGTGCTCTACTTCCTTATGTCTTCTAATGTAGTCATGCCTGAGTATCATGTATTGCAATACATATTATTGTACCTTTAATTACTTTTCCTTAACCCTCTAAGACATTAAATATTTTTAAAACTATATGCATATATGGGTTGTATTTTTATTTTCATTTTAGGATAGTAACAGAGGCATAAAATATTTGCTATAAAAAAGGCCACTGTAATATTGGGAGACATTAGGACATTAAAAATAAAAAGAAAGGTTTCTACAATTGGAAGGAGGAAGGAGAGGACTTTGGGTCTGACAGGACTGAACACCACTAATCCAAAGATAACAACGGGCAGAGGCAGAGGGGGCTGGGGAAGCAGGGGGAGCACAAGCCTCTAATCACTCTGCTTCTAAGTTTCCATACTTCTGAGGAAACACATCTTTACTGGGTCTCAGTTTTTACTATTTTGCAGAACCCCCACTGTCCTGAACTACCCACCACTACCTACTCAAAGTGATTCAAATCCTTGGACCGAAAAGCAACAGTAATACGTGGTCACGGTTACCATAGCTCCTCATGAGCCTCTGGACCTGCCAACTTCCACAGAGGTGAGGTCATCTTCACTCACAGTCCCAACAGGCAACTCTGAAGTATATACCACCCTTCATTTGGTAACAGAATTTTTCAGAAACACTTACCTCAGTAGTGGTTCCAACATCAGCAGATGGACTGCACGTGCTGGTATCTGGAGGAGCTGTGCCTATACTGCTCCTAACTGGAGAGCCAGGGACAGGCCCTGCCATGCCCTCTGGATAGGCTGAAGGAAGACTGAGACTGCCTCTCTTTTGAATCTTATTCCAGACCTTATTCATAATATCAGTTAGTTCATATAAAAGCTGCACCTAAGGAAAAGGAAAAGAAAAAAAAGGAAAAACAAGTCTTTTTATTGTAAATAAATGTAAAATATTGTCTAAAATATTGTAAAAAATTAAAACAATGCAGAGAAACAAGAATATATAAAACAAAACATACCAGTGTATCACTGATCATGATATCTTATCATGATCTATAATCTATAGTATTATTATTATATATGTACTATTTTATATATGATTATGAATATTTTATCATGATACTGATTCTGATGAATGAATTCAGGGAAAATGAATACAAAAAATTTACAATTTTAAGCATTTTGTTATGTTCTGAAATTGAACTAGATACAATGAATTTATTTACACTTGAAACTTGCCACTTATTCACACTGTGCTAGTTTATAAGCAATTTAGTATTTTATGGGAAAACAATATTACTAATGCCAGTAAAGCAGTTTATTATTGGATAGACTTTTAATATATGACTAATAGAACAAACACAAATAAATGCTTCTTAAACAGAGGTCAGGAACAAAATTAGAAATCAAATATATCCTAGCAAATATGATTATTTAGGTATATATGAAATAGTTGCCATTCTCATTTTGGAATGCTTTCCACATTTAAATTCTATTTTTCTGAGGATTAAAGCTGAAACTGGATTTCTTGCCCAGCAAAATAAAGTGAAAAAGAATGACATTAACAGAACAGTAAAAGGAAAATGTTGCATATGAGACTTTTCTATAGATAAAGAACATTAACTATCCAACCTACTATTCCCCTCAAATTTGTCATTCCAATATTCAGAGAAAAAAATTGTTTAACTTGCACATTGTTTGACTAAGTTATAAGATATTTACATAAGATTTTATAAATAAGCATTAATCATGGAATTTGTATGACAACATATTGCCATATACTGTATAAAAAAAGCCCAGGGGAAAAAATGCAAACATAATATATAAGCAAATCCACAGCTGGATACCATATTCTGCTTGCCATTAAAGAAAAAAAGCAAAATTCTCATATTTATAAGAAGTTTCAGCCCCAGGACACATCCAGATGATAAAGCTGGCTTCTTATGTGGGCAGAGCAGATGCATAAAAACACTGTTGTCAATCCTTATTTGATATAAAACAGTACTTGCATTACAGTTTTCTCCTGTTTTTTTGTGTGATAAAGGCTCAAATCTCAGGTCATAGCTCTTTTAGTTAAAAAAAAATCTAATGGCTAGAGATCTTACAATAAACAGAAAAATTTTAGTTTAAATTCTTTCAAATAAATTCCCTCTCAAAAGAAACAATTTTTTTACAAGTCAAATTTTTTACAATCATTTTACTTTTTCTAAAACAATTAGAACTGACAAAGGAAGCATAAACCAAGAAACAGGTTCTAAATACTTCTAAGGGCATAAGGCTTATTTACTTAAGAAAACTGATGCTACTTTTTTCATCACTTCTTCTGATTTCCTTTAACTGTTACTCTTAAATAATTGTATAGGTCACTAGGTATACTGTGTATTTAACATGCCAAGCAAATACTGATGCAAACTTTAAACATATTTTATTTTCAAGGAAGACGCTTACTATCACAGAATTCAGAGGTTTAAAAAAATAAGGCAAAAAAATTGGAAGATAAATGTTCAACTTCTATCTATCAAGTTTGTGCTGAAAAGTATGTTAATTATAGCCACAATGAGTTACCACTACGCACCTATTAAAATGTCTAAAATTTAAAAGCCTAACCATACCAAGTATTGAAAAGATGTACAGCAATTGAAATTCTCATTTACTGCTCATGGTGTTGGGTAGAAAGAAAGACATGAGCAGCCAGGGAAGGGGAAGATAAGGTTCAAGAAAAAACTGCCCAAACTCTGCCCAGGTAGGGAGTCCCATGTGAAGACAACAAAGGCTTTGCAGGGAGGTAGCTTCTTTGCCTATCAGGACCAGAACAAACTGGTCCCAATCTCATCTCAAAGTGGGCAAAATTGAACAAAACAAAGGACTGCCCGAAACATGCTTCATCATAGGAAAGGACATGCACACTTGAGAGGGATGGCCATACAGGTGGACCCGTCAATCAAATAAACCCACCTTGTCAATCAAAGAGGCACTTCCTAGCCAAAATGCAATATATAGGCCTCCTACCTAATGGATCAAGGCTTTTGTCCACCATGATTTTGGCATGCTCCCCCCTTGGAATGTATTCTAGTAAAACTTTCCCTATGTTTCGCTATTGTGTCTCTGCCTTCCAATTCTTCACTGCGGCAGGAACAAGACCAAGGAGAACAAATTTAACCCGTAACAATGGGAATGCAAAATTTAGAATACAGCTCAGCAGCTTCTGATAAGACATATACATACCATATGATCTGGCCATTTACCTCCTAAGTGTTTCCCCAAGAAAAATTAAAATCTCTGTATACCCAAAGCCCTGTATACAAATGTATATACAGTTTTACTTGTAACAGTCCAAATCTCAAATGCTCACCAATAAGTGAATGAATAATTTGTAGTGTATTCATACAAAAGAATGAAACTTAGCAATAAAAAGAAATAAACTATGGATTCCTGCAAAACCATGGATGAACCTCAAAATAATCACGCTGAATGAAAGAAGCTAGGCAAAAAAAAAAAAAAAGAGAGAGAGAGAGAGAAGATACAAATGAATAATTCCTTTTATACAGAATCCTAGCTAAGAAAAATTAATCTATAATGACAGAATTATTGGTTGCCTGGGATGGAGGGAAGAATGAAAGGGATGATTACAAAGGAGCACAAAGAAACTTTTGGGAATGATGGATTCATGCATTATCTTCATTGTGGGGTGGTTTTATGGTGTACACATGCCAAATCTTGTCATATTAGATAATTTAAACATATGAACTTTATTGTAAAGTATACTGCAATAAAAAAATTTTAAATCTCTAAAAATGAGCATGTGAGGTGGCTTTATATGGATTATGTATGAAGGTGACTGAATATAAATAATATCTTGCATATCAAACGTTAACTGGGTATCAAAAATGTAACACTTTACTGTTTAAAAATTAATTTCACATAAAATTTCTCACTTAATCCACAACCAGATAGGAGACTTAATGGACTGGAGAGCTGAGATAAACTCAAGGAGATACATTCCTGAAGAACAGAGAGGATTTAGGTGGGTGCAAAAAGCCATTTCAGTTCATGAGAATAGCAAGAACAACAGTCAAGTGTAGGAAGTGATTAAGACATTGTGTATGGGCAGTGAAAAGTCTCATCTAGTTAGAGAGCAAGGACTTGTTTTGCAGGGTATCAGAAGAGTCAGGAGAGTAAACATAAAGGTAAAAAGAAAGAAGAAAAACCATAGATATACAGTGTCAACAGAAACCAAGCACGAATGCAATTTCAACAAGCAATTACTGGTCTCTGTTGAACAGCAAAGAGCCCTAAGAAAATACCAATCTAGAAAGCTTATTTTGTTTGTTATGCAGGTTGTTACTAATTGTTAAACTCAATTTCAAAAGTACAAATTTTTGCAAAGAAAAAGGAAAAACACTCTTTTCATTGTAGAGCATTATACTTAGTCTAACTTTGTGATAAAGGTAAAAATGAAAATCAGGAGCTCAGAGATGTTTTTTAAAAGTGAGTGTTACCAGAATACAAATCCAGTTTTGTCTCAGCTCAATGCTTGTGTTCTTAGTAATGCCAAATCCCACCGCCTGATGAAAACTGAACATAACTTATATCAACAACAACTATGAATGGATAGGAAATTAACATCAAATGTAATCTTTCTCTAGTTCAAGATACTTAAAAAAAATAAAAGTTTTATGTTCCTGAGAATGCATTATAGGAAGACAAAATATGTCAATATATTGGCTGAAGGAAATTGAATTTTATTACATTAAAGAGAGGATTCTACAAGCTCATTTAATTTTAGAGTGAGCACAACTTTTAAGGTCAGAGAGATGAGTGTCTGAAGGGGAACATTAAGGGGAATTGGGAAAGTTTGGTAAAACAATTAAGATAATAGGAAGAGTTGATGGAAATCATTCCCAAGAACAAAACTATTTAACCAGGTTAAATATTTGTAGTGTCTTAGACCCCTGAATGACAATGAGTTGTAGGAATTGACATAGTAGTTCAGGTCTCCATAGTTGATCCAGAAACTTACTACACTGTCTGACATGACAATTAATTTGCTCTGGGCCTGCCCTACAGATAGAGCTTGCACTGTATTATATTAAACTATATAAACTAGTTGAGGGCTCAGTATCTGAGCAATAATGAACCAAATTAAATAATGTACAAGGGTCAACACTTCTGATGTCCCTCTAGTGGATAAACAAAAGAATGGTATTTAAGTAGGAATTATTTCCTTAAAATGGAATCAGGAAACTTATACACTGGCTACAATCACAAGTTCACAAACTTTCGATGGTACTGAGTTAGGGCAGAGATATGGGACAAGCATTATGACTAATTTTCAAAAAGAGCCAAGGTATAAATGGCATAGTAAGAACAGGAGAGAGTCCATCTTAAGGCTAAAATTCCATTTTAAAAACCAGAGAGTCAGGAGGTAAGATTCCTAAGATATTCTTTAGTAATCAGACAATAACCCACCCTATTTTAAGGCAGGGTAAGCAGTCTTAACTAATATGTTCCTAGTGCTTGAGGGTAACCACTATCTTGGAGAGAAACAGGATCAATAAATACCTTGTGTTAAGTTTATCTTACAGAATTATCTGGAGGACTGACTATGGATGAAGACATACTGTCCTTCACTGGAGAGAGACATCATGAGACCACAAGTCAAGCCTATGCCCAACAAGTCCCCCCACTGCCCTTTGCCCCATTCTTGAAAGCCTTAAAAGATAGAATCCCCAAGTCTTTCAGTGCACCTCTTCTCTGAGGATGCCCACACTTTCCTTTCTTTAAGTGCATATTTTTAAATAAAGCTTTCTCACTGCTCAAATTATTGCATTTTGTCTCTTTGCTATTTCATTCTATTTCCAAGTCTTCACTCTGTCTCCACTTTACTCCTGATAAGTAGGGAGGGACTGCTGAGAGCTCAGATTCCAGCCTGCAAATTCCTGTTGTTTGGGTGACTGGGACTGCATCTGGAGGTGCCTGAAAATCTCCCTTCTTTGGGGAGTTGTCAGGACATATCATTCCATCCCATGCTCCGTGGCTCCCCAAATCCTGGGGTGGTAGGGGCTAGTCCTCATGCAGTGCAGATTCAAGTGGACATGGGATGTCAGGTGACCCTGGCTTTAACAGATGCCAAGGGAATCTGCCCTATACCAAGAAAATGTTCAGGGAACTTTCTCTCTTTACCTCTGCATTTTCCTGCTCTCAGCCACCTGCAGAGATGCTGCCATTCATTTTTATTCTCGCTCGAATGAATTCCTTCCTTACCTACTGTCATCTGACCTGCTCGAGAATTCTTTCTTGTTCAGCATCAAGAATCCTCCCAGTCTAGATTGAGGTTTCACCTGGTACACAGGGAGAGACTTCCCAGACACTGTCTGGCAACAGTATATGCAAAATTTAGTGGGCATATACATTGTTTTGGGAAAAAGGGTCCTAGCTTTTGTCAGATTTTCAAAGAAGCCCATGGCAGAAAAAATGGTAAGATGTATGGTCCTTCACAAAACAAAAACAAAAACAAAAACAAAGCAGATGAAATAGTGAGCAACCACTCAAAAAAAAAAAAGAGGTTTGAATCATAAATCTTAAAAGAAAAAATAATAATAGTAAAAGAAATTATAGGAGTCTATGCGCATGTGGATGTTTGTATTTTAGAAGCCCATGATACTCTTTTTATAAGGTAGAATACCAGAAAATAAAAAGAAATATATAGATTTCATTAAAGAAAGATTAGACTTTGGGCAAAAGATGCCATGAAGTTTAAAGTCATACTTGCATTACAGATACAGGGTTTGTAATTATAGAGTATAAGGCAAGCTCTTCAAATTGCTAAGAAATTTAATAGAGAAATTGGGTAAATGATATGAATTATCAATTCATAAAAGAGCAAACTCACTGGCTAATAAACATTTGAAAAGATGCTCAGACATCTGGTTTCATTTCCTTTCAGCATGAAAGACTTCCTGTAAGATTTCTTGTAATGCAGTTCTATTGGTGATAGATTCTTTTATGGAAAATGTCTTTATTTAGTCTTCATTCATAAATTTTTTTCAAATTTTGAATTATAGGTTGAAAGGCTTTATGTATTTATTGTCACAATTTAAAGATGTTGCTCTTCTGACCATTATAGTTTCTTATGAGAAGCTAATAATCAAATCTTTGTTCTTTGGTATGCAATGTGTCATTTTTCTCACGATACTTTTCAAGACTTGCTCTATTATCTGTAGCTTTCATGTTAGAGTATGCTGCATGTAGACATGGCCTTCTTCGTGTGTTTATCTTATTCATCTTTGTTCCCCTCATTTCGGATGAGGTATGTAGTACTGGATTTGTAGTACTCAAAAAATATTTGCTGGACTCACTTGGAAAAAAAAAATTAAATCATCCTTTTAATTCTGACAGAATCCAGAGGGAGTGTGGAAGCATATGTTAAAATACCTCTCACAAGAAAGAGGTTTTTTTGGAGTTTCATGTTTTATCATTAAAATTTAGGTTAATCTGGCATACAATGATATAAAAAAAGTCATAATTCCTTACCAAATCTTCAAGTATACATTGATTCTTCAAAGGGCTAATATTGTTTTGTGACTTCCTATCCCATCAGGAATGCCATTACATTCTACCAGGGATATTCACACCAATTTACAAAGAGGCTCTCACACTTTGTATCGGAGTCAACCTAAACTAACAGAATGGTATTCATGTAGCATTTCAGAGCTGACAAGGTGTTTCTGTTACAAGGAGGAGTCTTTCTCACCCCTCCTTCAATGTACTGGGTCAATGAATATGGAGCAAAATGAGAAGGCTTAGAAGACAGTTTTATTTAGCTATACTCTCTTGAAGAAAGAGTGGGTGGCCTGAGAGGTCAAGACCAGTTCTGCTTATTCTGCTTATCCTTATTATCAAATACTTGTTGGTTCTATAGGAAAGTGTGAGGGGTGGGTTAAGGTGTGACTAGTTGATTGACAGGGTCAGATTACATAACTGCTCTGGCTCTGCACATACTTTTACCCATAATGCATACAGAAAAACCCACGGGGGTGGGACCCAATCTAATGATCATGTGAATGGGCCAAGATCATTCTGGGACATATCTCAGTGTCCTTTGTGCAGGCGTCAGCCTTGGGGATTTCCTGGCACTGTATTCTCGTTTTAGGCAACGAGTGGGTGTAAACGCACTGGGAAAGGTACTGGCTTCCACCTCTCCACTTCTTTCTGCCGCTCATATCTTGCTAACTGCCTACTCTAACATTTTCATCTCACTTAAACTTCCAACAACCTTGTGATTAACTTTAATTATAGCATCTGATAACAACTTAACAAAAGTAGGTTCATGAGGACTCGCCAAGAAGATAAAGTAGAATTAAGTAATAGATAAGAATTATTTCATTTTGGGTGAAAGGGATTCTTGGGGCATGAAGTTCATTCAGCCTCAGTTTAATTTTCAAAAAAAAAAAGTCCTTGGTATTTGGGGAGCAGCAGCCAAGAAGCCCCGGGAACCAGGTAATGGAGGAAAGGAGAAAAGGAGGGAGCCCACATAAAAAGGAATTACCAGGCCAAACATAAGCTTTAGCTGTGTGACGACTCTGATTAGAACTGGTTTATAATGAAACAACAACAAAACCTGAGCGTAGGTCCAAACAAGGTGGCTATCTAAAGAAGATATACCAGAGGTCCAGTTTGGAGCCTCATCATTATACTTAGATTCCATAAAAATTCCAATACTACCGAGTGTCTCCAAGTAAAAGAAAACATTTTTTAAAGATGAATAACAGTGGAGTACCAGGTGAAAAACAACAATGGTAACAACTTCTTCTCAGCCAGGATGGCTATGGATATCCAGAACGTGTAGAGTGGGACACTCATCCCAAAGCTATGATGATCTTTCATAATCCCCTAAAATATAAAGTCTCTGGTAGACAACCCAAGGTAGCAGTTAGCTGTCTATTATATAAGGATTGAGCTACTATTAAATATAAACTATGAATAAAAAAAATTGTTCCTATTATTTCCAAAGTATCCTCATCTCTCTTTGTAATCTGTCCTTCCTATCATTCCCTCCTTCCCAGGCCCTGTCCTGCCTCTGGGCAATACGGAACCTGCTTTCTGTCACAATGTAGTAGTTTGCCTATTTTATGTAAATGGAATTATGCAATAAGTACTCTCTTTTTTGTCTGGCTTCCTTCACTCAGCATGATGATTGTGATATTCATCCATACTGTTGCATTTTATCAATAATTCAGTCCTTTCTAGAGCTGAGTAGTGTTACATTGTATGGGTAGGCCATAATTTATTACTGATGACCATTTGAGTTGTATTCTGTTTTTGGCTACACAAATAAAGCTGCTAAATACATCCATGTAAAAGTTGTTGTAGGGGCATGTATTTTTGTTTATCTGAGGAAATACACAGGGAGGAATGGCTGGGCCCTATGGTCAGTGCAGGTTGTTCTTTTTCAGAAATTCCAAGTTGTGTCCAAAGTTGTTATGTAATTTTTAAATTCCCACCAGCAGTATACAGAGTTCTAGTTAGTTCACAAAACTCAGCCTTTTTATTTTAGCCAATCTAATAGGTGTGTAGTGGTTCGGCTCCCTGTTTTATTTTGTTTTCCCCTCCTGAATAAGGATGTTGAGCATCTTTTCACGTGCTCATTTCACCAGTCACACATCCTGTGTGGTAAATGTATGCTCACATCTTTTCCCCATTATTTGTCTTCACGTTATTTTATGTGTGGTTCTTTATCTTTATGTTATCAAGTAGAAAGGATTCTTCAAATATTCTGGAGAATAGTTTCTCCAAGTATCTGGCTTTCTGCTATCTTAATGTATCTTTCAAAAGAAAATGTTTTTAAACTTGATTATGTCCAATATCAAGATCAATTTGGGGAGAAGTGCACCTTAACAATATGGAGTCTTCCATTCTATGAATGCATGTTTCTTTCCAATGAGGTGTCTTTAAGTTCTCTCATCAGTGCTGAGTGGTTTTAGGGGAAGAGGTCTTGGACACCTTTTCATTTGTTTATGTTTCTTGGCACCAAAGTAATTAGAACTAATTTCATTACATGTTCTAATTGTTTGCTGCTAGTACATGAAAATACAACTTTTTTATACATTAACCTTGTCTCCTGCAATCTTGATAAGCTTATTAGTCCTAAGGAAAGTGTCACTTCTTTTCTTATTTTTACGCTTTTTCTTGATTTTGCTTGGTTTATTGCAATGGCTAGGCTATCCAGTATGATACAGAACAAGTGGTGAAAACAGGCTTTCTAGGCTTTGTCCTGATCTCTGAGGAAAATAATTCAGTATTTTACCCTTAAGTAGTATGGTTTCTCATATATGTGCTTTATCAGTTTTTTCAAGTTCTTTAAATTTGCTGAGAATTTTTATGATAAAAGGGTGTTAAATTTTGTCAAATGTTTTATTTACTAGCACCTTTTGAGATTATCATGATCTTTACCAATTTATTAATTTAGTGGATTACATTGGATGATTTTTTAATATTAAAACAAATTTGCATGTCTAAGATGGATCCTATTTGAACTTTTTTTTTAAATATTGTTAAATTGATTTGCAAATATTTGTTGAAGAATTTTTACATCTATTTCCATGAGGGATACTGATTTCTAATTCCTTCTTTTGTAAAGTCATTGTCAGGATTTGATAATAGTGTTATACTGGCTTCATAATACAAGTTGGGCAGGAATCCTTCATTCTCTATTTCCAGAAAAAATTGTGAAAATTTTACATTGTTTTCCTTTAATGTGCAATAAAACTCATCCATCAGGGCCTGAAGTTTTATGGGAAAATTTTTGATATCATATTCATTTTTTTTAAGTTATGTAGAGATATTCAGATTTTCTATTTCTTCTGTATCTTCCTTTGTACAGTTCTTTTTCAATAAAAATTTCTATTTTATCTAAATTACTTCATTTGTAGGCATAAAATTGATCATTATTCTCTTATGTTTTTAATGTCTGTAGGGTCTGTGGTGCTAACCTCCCCCTTCATTCCTGATATTGGTGATTTGTATTTTCTCTCTCTTATTTTACTGTTCTTGTTAACTCTACTTTATCTTTATTATTTTTTCTTAAAATTTTTGCTTAATTTGGGTTTACCTTGTTTTCTTAGCTTCCTAAAGTACAAACTTAAGCAGATAATTTAAGATTGTTCTTCCTTTCCATGTGTTTAACATTGTTTCCCCTAAACATACTTCAGCTATATACACTTTTATTGTCATTCAACCAAAATATTTTCTAATATCCAAGTGATTTTATCTTTGATTCACAGATTATTTGGAAGAATGTTGTTTAATGTCCAGATGTGTATTAACTCTTCTAGCTAATTTAGTGTTGATTTCTAATGCAATTTGACTATGGTTAGGTCATGTACATTGTTGATTATATCTCGAATTATTGTTTTATTTTTATCTAATTGTTTTATCACTTGCTGAGAAAGATGTTATAAAAATTTCCTACTATGACTGTGGTATTAACTGTTTTTTTCATATCTTCTACATCTCCAATTATTTATTTTTCATCTAGATGTTTTATAATTGTTGAGAGAGATGGCATAAAAATTTCCTACTATGATTGAATAAAATTAGCTATTTTTTCATTTAATTCTGTTCAGTTTGTTTCATAGCCTTCTTCAGCTCTGGTAATACTCTTCTTTATGTCTATTTTATTCAAAATATTAAAATAACCAAGTCCAGCCCTTTTATGCTGTATGTATGATATATTTTTCCCTATGCATTTATATTCAGTTTCGTTATTTCAATTGTTTCTCTTAGGCAATATATAGTAATATTTGCTTTTCCCCCTGCTTTATAAATCTTTGCCTTTTAATAGGAGTAGTTAGACCAGGGATCAGCAAACTTTTTCTGTTTAATAGGCTTTGTGAGTCATTGCATTCTCTGCTGCTGCTACTTAAGTCTGCAGTTGTGACCCTACGGCAACCTTAGACAATATATAAAAAATAGGTGTGGCCAAAACGGCCTGCAGGCCTTAGTATGCTGACTTCTGTTCTAAACACCCCTAGCTATCATTAACATTTATTCAAGTAATTGATTAAGTTGGCTCAGCCCTACCACTTTTTCTTGTTTCCCGTTACTATCCTGTTTTTTGTAACTTTTACCATTTCCTAACTTTAAATCGAATACTTTTTAGTATTTAATTTTAATTAACCTATTGGCTCTTTGGTTATGTATTTTTGCATTTTTAGCAGTTATTCTAAGTATAATATATATAAATTATTTATTTATATGTATAAACAGTTATACATATATTTTTTTAAGTATAAAAAATATATTACCAAGCTATTTACCATTTCCTTGGATTTCCCTTACTTCTCAAAATCCAAATTTTCATCTGGTATTATTCTCCTTTACCCTGAACTTCTTTTAGCATGAACTGTAAAGCAGAACTGCTAATGACAAATTCTCTTAGTTTCCTTTCACCTACAGAGCCTTCATTTCATTTGATTTCTGTAGGATATCTTCACTGGCTTGACAGTTTTTTTCTGTTAGTACTTTAAAGATATTGTACCAATGTCTTCTGTTCTGCTGTTTTTAATGAGAAATTTTCATTCATTCAAATCACCGTAAGCCTAATAGCTGCTCTCCAGATTTTTTAAAGTATCTTTGGTTTTCAGTTATTGTAATCACAATGTGCCCAAGCATGCATTTCTTTGCATTTATCCTTAATGATAAATATGCTGAGAACTGGGTAAACTTGAATATATAAAAGCTTATTTCTTTCTGCAAAATTTGAAATCTTCTACAATGACTTGTTCATTTTTTTCTGTCCCCATCTTTTTCTCCTTACCTTCTGGAATTCTGATTACACATATACTACAGTATTTTGTCCCACAGCCCCTGAGGCTCTGATCCTTTTCAATATGCTTTTTTCTCCTTTTTTTTTCAAATTCAGTCATTTCTATGCTCTATCTTCAAGTTCGGTGACTCTTTGTCAAATACAAGCCACCTTTAAGACCATAAGGTATTTTTTTCTCAGGTATTGTATTTTAAGTTCTGAAATTCCATTTGATTCTTTTTATACTTTCTATTTTTCCATTGAGAATTTTTACCTTTTTCATTCAATGTGCCTTCATTTACACCTCAGGAAAAAATAATAGCTGTTTTAAAGCATATTTTGCAATTCAATCATTTTAAAACAAATTGGAAACAATCATTTGTGTGGTTAATTTTTGCATTTTTCTCCAGAATATATAGAAATAATCAGTAGGATGGATGGGCTAAGGTGGACTTCTGTTGACATGCTAGAACTGGATCTGTTATGCTTTTCTTTTTAACACTCTGTGTGAACCTGTTTCTCTAAAATCAGTTTGCTAGAGCAAGTAAACTAGGTGGCAGACATAAAACAACAGGAATTTGTTTTGTGGTTCTGGTGGGTAACATCCCTAATCAAGGCATCAGTAGGACCATTCCCCCCTGAGACTGAGTAGAACTCTTCAGTGCTTCTCCCCTTTGCTTCTGGTGGTAGCCAGGAATCCTTATGTTCTCTGACTTGCTGCTAGATCAGTCCAGTCTCTGCCTCCATTGTCATGTGACACTATCCCTACCCGTCTTCACATCAACTTCCCTCTCTGTGCGTCAAGGTCCCAATCTCCCCCTCTTTATAAGGATTACCGGTCACCCTGAATTAGGGCACACCATAATGACCTCATTTTAACCTGATAACTTTTGTAATGACTCTCTTACCAGATGAGGTCACATCCGTTAGTATACCTTACACTGGGGGTTAGGAATTCAAAATATCTTTTGGGTGGGAACAATTCAATCCATAATAGTTTCCCTTCCTTTAGGAAATGTGCTTCAGCAACCATCCACAGTAGCATTCAGAGAATAAGCTAAGGAGAGCAAGTCATTTCAAAATTATGTTCTTCTATATCACTATGGGTTGTAAGAGAATGGCAAATGGCCACTAAACTGGAATATTTAACATTGTTCAAAAGCATTTACTACTGATCATGCAAGAAACGACTTTGAGCTTTTAGTAGTTATGACAATGTTCACTTAATATAACTGCTTCATCATAATTCTATGTGTTATAATAAGGCCTCACCAATATATTAGATCCAATCTTTTCAAAATGAATATATACACAAAATGATATATTTTTAATAAATATACATACACACACTCCATATATTGTACAGTAGGGGTAAAGAGGCAGGAAGAAGAGGAGAAAGGAGGATGCTATCAGTAAGGAGGATCTATAAAATATGGAATATTTGACCCAATTTAAAAAATACACTTAAAAAACTGTTTTACAACCACTTAATGCTAGGATAAACACAGATGTATCAATATTGACCTGTCAGATCCAGTAATATTCTAAAAAGTATTGTTCTAAAAATATAATTTCAAATAGTATTCAACATTGACAGTTTACGTGGAAAGTGTTATAGACTGCTTGAGATCAAATTGACAAGTATTAAATTGTATGCAATTAATAATTTTTACAAATCCCGGAGATTTGTGTTCATATTAAATTGTAAAACTGCAGAATACATATTTGGCTTATAACAACTAAAATGTTCTGAGACTAAAAAAACGTCTTTTTAAACTAGTAAACAGTGCTTTTAAAAAATATTACATATTGAGCCAAAGAAATCATGAGTGAGAATCTGATTGAAAATTACATTTGATCATTTCAACAGCCTCTTCCATTCTGATAGTAGAGCAGTTTTTCAACTTTAAGTTTAAACCTTTACATCTGCAATTGATTTCATTCCATCAGCCAAAAGATGCATTTATGCTGCAACCATTAGATTTTCAGAAGAGTTTAAATTACAAAACTTGAGAGAACTTCAAAGCAATACTTAATCTAACCATTCTGATCTTGATGGCCCTATTAAAAATAATTTAGGACACTTAATAGAAGAGAAACCCTTTAACAAAATGGGTAACAATTGTTCTTAAATCACATTATTTTAAATTTCCTTTCATAAATCAAATGTACCAACCTGGGGGTTCGAGCATTTTATCTCAAGTGACTCTAGGTCAACATGGAGACAGACAACAAATGAATGTCTCATATCAGGTCCTGCAACAAGTAGTTTCTGAGATGTGACAGCCAGAGTAGAGGTACAACCCATAGGTTCCACTAAGCAAAGTGTCACTTGTTTTCCGAAAAGGGTATATATGCTGAAATGATGCAAGCTGATAGTCCAAGGAAAAGCATCACCTAATATTGGGGACAAAAGTGGGTAGGGAAGCACACATACAAACATACAGTTAATTGTCACTTGAAAGCAAGCTATTAATCTATATTTAAAATATAAAATATTTAATATGGTATCATAAAAAGTGATTGTGCTAAACACAATCATTGTGCTAAACAATTTACATGCTCTTTAAAAGTTATTTAAAAAATATTCGTATTTATTATAATATGCTATTTTATCAATATTATAAAACACAAAGAAATAGAAATTAAGGAAATGAAATAAAAATATAAATACAAGCTCTAACTCCCACTTCCCTCACCCCAGTGCAAATGCTGGGGATATATGCACTATATCTTGAAGACCACAGAAAATATGTTAAAATAGGAAAAATGCAGTAATCTCTGCATGGTAACCACAGATGTGGCTGTGCAATGAGAGGAAAAAAATAAACAGTCTACAATGGTCTTGTCGACCACCTGCACCAGAAACTTGTGGGTGTTTATATGAAATAAGAGTTTCCCGGTTTCTGCTTAGACCTACTTCATCAAAAACTTTGGTGGTGAGACCCAGGGTGCATTTCAACACAACTGTGGTGGGTCTTATATATAATGTTCTTTTTTTTTAAATATGCTTGATAAAAAAATTAACACTCATAAATTTCAGGATTAAAAGCAAAATTCCTTTTCTTCTTTTATACTTTTTTCTTTTCTTTAGTTATCAGAGTTAATTCATTAATATAGACATGACACAACACCACCTTTTTTTGTGGCTATAGATAAAGTGCTTTGTGAAGTAAATTTTTAAAATTTACTCCATATTAGGATATTTATGAACATTTATTATTGGGATCCCAATTTGATGAAAAATATGTTCCTATGACTTGTATTTTTGACTTAGCAATTCTATTAGCATTTGTCAATATACATAGTATAATATAGATTTCTTTTCAAATAAATTATTTTAAAACAAGTTGAAAATATTTTCTAATTAAAGGTACTAGTATCTCACTTATGATACTTTGGAAAATACATATAAAGAAGAAAAACCAAAACCAGTCATAATCCACCTTCTACCCTGCCACTCCCCATAATAAGCACTATTAACATTGCTATATTTCCTTCAAGTCTTTTATCCCCCTCTATTATTGAACATGCCCACACCAAGTTAGAACCAGGATCACATTGTAGTTTTATTTTCAGGTTATTTTTCAGTGATAAAAAAAAACAGTGAACTACTAAGCAGATTGTACTATATACATACATATTAAAGGAATCCAAATATGCATTTGAATTGTGAATGATGATACTTAGTGGATGCTACAAGGTAGATTCTCTTAAGTCTAAACATTCAACATGTCTTGAACAATTATAGCTAATATAATTAAAATTAGAAACTTTGAAATTGAGACTTGGATGGCAAAATCTAGCTACAGGATAGTCCACATTAACCTGACTGGGAACAAAGCAAACTGCCTAATAATACGTGGTCAGCGCTGCGGTACTCTGCCTGTTTTAAGACTTAAAATATTGTGCCCCCAAGAAAGAATGACAAACTTTAAATCATATGTAACTAATTCAAAAATTATTTTTAAATCTACACAAAGTTTCATGCTATTTACAAAATAAAGGGTTCGCCAAATTTGTCTTAAAATACTTGGAATGAGTTTAGGTTACACATTTTATAGCTGGTAATGAGCTATATATAGTGTTATAATTTTATGTTATCCAAGAAATGCTAGGTGGTGACTATGTTGGATGAGAAGCAACCACATATAAATTATTGATTAAATTTTTAAAATCCCAAATGATGTTTGTATTATCTCAGATTCTGCTGCTTCTTTGGAATCAGACCAATAAATTGAAATTGGATATATCATCTTTTAAATCTTTAGCAGAGCTTTTAAGGTAATACTTCATGTCCATTTATTTAGCATGCATTGTTTTAAAAAGCACACCCTACCTAGAAGATGAAAAATTACCATTGAAAATGTAAAAGTTCCCACAATTATTCACTGGGGAAAAAAAAATTTACCAAAACAAATAATTAACTGCACAGGTATTCCTCTTACCACACTTACATAAATATATGTACACAAAATGCAATAAAAACACCTTATCTATTTATAACACTGGCAATATAATGTTCTGAGGACTCCCTAAAATATGCTCAGATACCCATGACAGGTCAAAACCATGTATTATTATTTTAAGACCTTCAACATTAGTATTTTCATTTTAATTGGAAAGTCCTAATACTATAAGACGGTTCTTTAATTTTAGATAAACTACTGCTGGCAGAATTCATAAATTTGAAACAGTCTAAAGAAAAAGAAGGAAGAAAAAGAAATCAAGAAGATTGAGAATTCCATTTCTGTGTGAATTTGTGAAACCTCTGTATTATCAACAGAGAAAAGAATACCAATAAAATAATTATCAAGAAAATGATAACCAAACACTGATGTAATTCATGTGAAATAATGTACAAATGCATATGACAGAGATTTGGGAAAAAATGAATGAAGAAAATTTAGTGAGACTATGTGCCATATGTGTCAACGACAAGGAGCAGGGACTTCAATACACAGTGTGTACTTAAAATGGAGGGAAATCTTTAACATGTGGATTCCCTCACATTCTATCACATGCTGCTTTTTACACATTAGAAGCAGAAGTTAAAGGACTGGTTTAGATAACAACAAAAGAAGACATTCTAAATAAACAACTATATATATGCTGTCTCTCTCTCTCCCTATATATATATATATATATATATATACACACACACACACACACACACACATATATATATACACATACACACACACATGTATATATACATATATACACACATATATGAAAAATTTTATTAATGTTGAGGTCAGAGTACAGTGACTATACAGACGGTTATCATATACTTCTAATTTACGAGCTTTAATCTTGGTGGGTAGGGATCAATATTATGGAAGAGTTACTCTTTCTCTTTCTTAAGATGCTCCTCCATACTATAAGAAGAAATGTACGTTAATTGGGGCCAATGTAAATCACTTTACAAACATCAAAGTGGAAAATATGGAAAGAAAGTTGGTCAGTATTGGAAATACCCTCCCCAGTTTTCTTGGCTTTTGTAACCTTACAGTCATTAGATGTGTTCAGAAACAAAAAAGCACCTTCTTAATTTTTGCCCTTTATGACCAATATGGGACATATAACTGGACAGTATGGGACATCCAGTATGACTCAGGCAGGTTTTTAGTTCAAATGTGAATTAGTGTAACCAGAAATATTTAACTACTGTGAAGCTTAACACTTTGGAGACAGATACTGTACAGAAGTACAAATGAGCCAAGACTGCTGACATTGTTTCCCCAAACCACTTAGTATTAATTGATTTAAAAGCAATTAAGATAAAAGGTTAATTTGAAGTGATGTTTTTAAGTAATAGATACTTTCAAGGAATTAACGCATTAAAAATGTCATTAAGTGTAATCAATTTTCCTGGCAGTGAAGAACTGCTGAGATGGCTAGAAACAAGGAAATGAAAATGAGGAACCTATAGTTTTATTTGCTCGGTAACCAAGTTTCAACTTCTGGAACAAAATACTGTGTCGTATTAAGAAATGTGAAATGTATTGCATGTATAAAATATAATAATCACGATAAAATAATGGATAACTGACTTCAAGTTTTTAAAATGTTTTCTTTATATCTAGAAACCCAAGAATTCACTAACAATGACTTTCAAAAGTGAAAACTTTCATTCACTTCTGAAAGTCATTCCTGGTTTAATGATAAGTTAATAATCAAAATTTCATTGCAGCATAAAGAATAATACTGGTTTTTAAGATTCTCTAAAACTTATGATTACAATTATAACAACGCAAAACCAGAACAATTATTGATTTTAAAACAATAAGGGGACTCAAAGAATAGCACTGTTCTTTAGGGAATTAAGGTATTAGTAAACACTTCACGATTTAAAAAAAGATGTCAATATTATAACAATGCAAAACTTACAGTCATCTAGCAATACACCCCTTCAGTTTCTATAGGTTGTCAAAAATATTACAATTACACTTATTTTCTAAAGTAACTTACCACTAAATAAATGGTCCTCCTCACCTCACCTAATAGAAAGAATCCTAAATAATTAAGGAAACATTACATAAAATAGTTTTTGAGTCTCACAGCTCAATGATATAAGTGAATTTTATAACTTATAATACTATATCAGAAACTACAGAGTATAAATATCCTTATTTAAAATTGTTTGTTTTTTGTTTCTTGTTATTTATTTGATCTTCTTCTTAAATAACTGAATAGCAATTTGTCCCTTATTATGCTATATAATTGAATATGTATTTTATAAACATGTTCTCAAAACTTTACTAACAGATTAGAAGGATCTTTAAGGCCCTATCCAATTTTCAAAAATATTCAGGTATATACATATTTACAGTAATAAAAATTAAGTTATAAACATTTGCAAGACAAAAGTACTAGATAATAGGATTCAAGATGGCGTAGTGAGAGGTGAGACAGAGAACTCTTCCCAAAACCACAGATAGGGTGAAAACATAGTTAAAACAACTAACCCTAAAACAGCAGTAGGAAAGAATGCTGAACCAGACTGCATACAGACCTCAAGAACAAAGCAGACCTCACAAATAAAGGTAATGCATGAAAGCCTTGATCCGGCAGGATCCGAGCTCCTCCCCCACCCCAGCTCACCAGCAGGAAGAAGAGAAATGCAGCGGGGAAGGGGTGGAAGCGTGGGACTGTTCAACACCTAGCCCTTTAGATCTACTTTCTGAGCAGAAATCTACATTGTGTGGTGTTCTGGAGGACTGGAGCTGGGAAAGGCAGAGTGCTTGGGAGACAGATTCCAGCCATATGTGGAGGACCAGGATCCACATCTGGCTGCTCTGAGAAAAGGGAAAGGCAGGCAGTATGAGAGGCTTCCTAGCAGCGAGAGGGCTGCTGAAGGCACAAGGTTTGCACAGAGCTTGCTGGTGGTAGAAGGGATAGGGGGACAAGTTTGTCGGGTGTGCTCTGCCCAGCAGATTGGGAACATGGGGAGCTTCAGGCGCTCCATTCCCATGGCTGGCTACGCAACTCCAAGGCCTCCCACAGTGATACACAGCCTACTGAGCCTTCCTCATAGCCTGACAGCAATGGCTCGCAAACCGGCAGTCAATGCTCTGGCATCAGGCCAGCCAGAGACAGGCCTCACCTACAACAGCTAGAGATGCCAAGCACAGAGGCTTACACATGTGCGCTCGGTCCACTGGCTGTGATACCTGGGACAGGCAGGTCAGACGGAATCAGGAAACAGATATTTCCTCCCCCCAGGCAACAGCTCCACTCCCCTACAACCCTGAACCTCACTCTAGGGGCTGAGCAGCTACAGAGACTGGAGCTTCTGGGCAATAGAGGGCACCACACAGAAATATGAAACGTCAAAGGAACATGGTTCAGACCAAAATCTCACAACCACAGAAAAACGGCCAAATGAAATTGAACTCACCAATCTTCCTGAAGAGAGTTCAAAATAAAAATCATAAACATGCTTATAGAGGTACAGAAAAATATTCAAGAACTCAGGAACAAATTTAAGATGGAGATTTAATCATGAAGAAATTCCATATCTGAAATGAAACATACAATGGAGGGATTTAAAAGCAGATTAGATGTAGTAGAAGAGACGGTAAATGGAATAGAAATTAGAGAAGATGAATACAAAGAAGCTGAGGCACAGAGAGAAAAAAGAATCTCTAAGAATGACAGAATATTGAGAAAATGTGTGACCAATCCACACGGAACAATATTCACATAATAGGGGTACAAGAAGAAGAAGAGAGAGAAAAAGGAATAGAAAATGTCATTGAGGAGTTAATTGCTGAAAACTTCCCCAATCTAGGGAACGAGATAGTATCTTAAGCAGCCATGGAAATGCACAGATCTCCCAACACAAGGCACCAAGGAAGATAACATCAAGACATATAAAATTAAAATGGCAAAGATCAAGGATAAAGACAGACTTTTAAAAGCAGCTAGAGAGAGAAAAGAGAAAAAAGACCACATACAAAGGAAAACCCTTCAGGCTATCAGATTTCTCAACACAAACCTTACAGGTGAGAGGGAGTGGCATGATACATTTAATACAATGAAGCTGAAGGGCCTTAAACCAAGAATACTTGACCCGGGAAGGTTATCATTTAAATTTGAAGGAGGGATTAAACAATTTTCAGATAAGCAAAAACTGAGAGAATTTACTTCCCACAAACAACCTCTACAGGGCATTTTGGAGGGACTCCTATAGACGGAAGTATTCCTAAGACTAAACAGAAGTCACTCAAGGGATAGACAAAGAGTACAGAATATGATTCATAACATGCAAAGAATGCAGGAGGAAGAAAAGGAAGAAAAAAAAAAGAATCTTTAGGTTGTGTTTGTAATAACATATGAAGTGAGTTAAATTAGACTGTTAGACAGTAAAGGAATTACCCCTGAATCTTGGTAACCACAAATCTAAAGTCTGCAATGGTAATAAGTAATACCTATCGATAACCACCCTAAATGTAAATGGTCTAAATGCACCAATCAAAAGACACAGAGTCACTGAATGGATAAAAAAACAAGACCCATCTATATGCTTCCTACAAGAGACTCACTTCAAACCCAAATACATACACAGACTGAAAGTAAAGAGATGGAGAAAGATATTTCATGCAACTAATAGGGAGAAAAAGCAGCAGTTGCAGTACTTGTATCAGACAAAATAGACTTCAAAACAAAGAAAGTCACAAGAGACAAAGAAGGACATTACATAATGATAAAGGGGTCAATCCAACAAGAGGATATAACTATTATAAATATCTATGCACCCAACACAAGATCACCTACATGTGTGAAAAAAATACTAACAGAATCAAAGGGGGAAACAGAATGCAATGCATTCATTTTGGGAGACTTCAACAAACCACCATTCCAAAGGACACATCAACCAGACAGAAAACAAAGAGACAGAGGCAATGAACAACGTATTAGAACAGATGGACCTAACGGACATCTAGAGAACACTCCATACAAAAGCAACAAGATACACATTCTTCTCAAGTGGACATGGAACATTTTCAAGATTACATCATATACAAGGCAAAAAAAAGAGCCTCAGTAAATTCAAAAAGATTGAAATTGTACCAACCAGTTTCTAAGATCACAAAGGTGTGAAACTAGAAACAAATTACTCAAAGAAAATGGAAAAGCCCACAAACACATGGAGGCTTAATAATATGCTCCTAAATAATCAATGAATCAATGACCAAATAAAATCAGGGATCAAGCAATATATGGAAATAAATGACAACAATAATTCAACACCACAAAATCTGTGGGATGCAGCGAAGGCCATGGTAAGAGAGAAATATACAGGAATACAGGCCTACATCGGAAAGAAGAACAATCCCAATTGAACACTATAAACTCACAATTAATGAAACTAGAAAAGGAAGAACAATGAGGCCCAAAGTGAGTAGAAGGAGGGACATAATAAAGACTAAAGCAGAAATCAATAAACTTGAGAAGAATAAATGCATAGAAAGAATCAATGAAAGCAGAAGCTTGTTCTTAGAGAAAATAAACAAAATAGAGAAAACCCAAGCCAGACTTATCAAGAAAAAAAGAGTTAACACACATAAACAGAATCAGAAATGATAAAGAAAAAATCATTACGGACACCACAGAAATACAAAGAATTCTGAGAGAATACTATGAAAAATTATATGCCAACAAACTGGATAATCTAGAAGAAATGGACAACTTTCTAGAAAAATACAACCTTCCAAGACTGATGCAGGAAGAAATAAAAAATCTGAATAGAACAGTTATCAGAAAAGAAATTGAATTGGTAATCAAAAAACTACCTAAGAACAAAACTCCAGAAGCAGACAGTTTCACTGTTGAATTTTATCAACATTTAGTGAAGACCTAATACCCATCCTGCTTAAAGTTTTCCAAAAAGTAGAAGACGAGGGAATACTCCCAAACTCATTCTATGAGGCCAACATTGCTCTAATACCAAAACCAGGCAAAGACACCACAGAAAAAGAAATCCACAGACCAATATTCCTGATGAACATAGATGCAAAAATACTCAACAAAATATGAGCAAACCGAATTCTAAAATACATCAAAGTGGGATTCATCTCAGGGATGCAAGGATGGAACAATATTTGATAATCCATCAACATCATCCAGTAAATCAACAAAAAGAAGGACAAAAACCAGATGATCATCTCCATAGATGCTGAAAAAGCATTTGACAAATTCAACATTCATCCATGATAAAAACTCTCAACAAAATGGGTATAGAGTGCAAGTACCTCAATATAATAAAGTCTATAGGTGACAAACCCACAGCCAACATTATACATAACAGTGAGAAGGTGAAAGCTTTTCCTTTAATATCAGGAACAAGAGAAGTATGCCCACTCTCCCCACTTTCATTCAACATAGTTCTAGAGGTCCTAATCACAACAATCAGCCAACACAAAGAAATAATAGGCATCCAGATTGGTAAGGAAGAAGTCAAACTGTCCCTGTTTGCAGATGATATGATACTGTACATAAAAAACCCTGAAGAATCTACTCCAAAACTACTAGATCTCATATCTGAATTCAGTAAACTAGTGGGATATAAAATTAATACACAGAAATCTGTTGCATTTCTATACACTAATGGTGAACTGCCAGAAAGAGAAATCAGGAAAATAATTCCATTCACAACTGCATCCAAAAGAATAAAATATCTAAGAATAAAACTAACCAAGGAAGTGAAAGAGTTACACTCTGAAAACTACAAGACACTCATGAGAGAAATTAAAGAAGATACCAATAAATGGAGACACATCCTGTGCTCATGGATAGGAAGAATTAATATTGTCAAAATGGCCAAACTGTCTAAAGCAATCTACAGATTCAATGCAATCTCTATCAAAATACCAACAGCATTCTTCAATGAACTAGAGCAAATAGTTCTAAAATTCATATGGAACCACAAAAGACCCTGAATAGCCAAAGCAATCCTGAGAAGGAAGAACAAAGTGGGAGGATTTATGCTTCCTGACTTCAAGCTCTACTACAAAGCCACAGTAATCAAGACAATTTGGTTCTGGCACAAGAACAGACCCATAGACCACTGGAACAGACTAGAGAGCCCAGATATAAACCCAAGCATATATGGTCAATTAATATACAATAAAGGAGCCAAGGATATACAATGGGGAAATGACAGTGTCTTCAACAGCTGGTGTTGGCAAAACTGGAGAGCTACATGTAAGAGAATGAAACTGGATTATTATCTAACCCCATACACAAAAGTACACTCAAAATGGATCAAAGACCTGAATGTAAGTCATGATACCATAAAACTCTTAGAAAAAAACATAGGCAAAAATCCCTTGGACATCAATATGAACAATTCTTCATGAACATATCTCCCTGGGCAAGGGAAACAAAAGCAAAAATGAACAAGTGGGACTGTATCAAACTAAAAATTTTCTGTACAGCAAAGGACACCATCAACAGAGCAAAAAGACCTCCTACAGTATGGGAGAATATATTCATAAATGAAATATCCAATAAGGGGTTGTCATCCAAAGTATATAAAGAGCTCACACACCTCAACAAACAAAACGCAAATAAGTCAATTAAAAAATGGGCAGAGGACATGAATAGACACTTCCCCAAAGAAGAAATTCAGATGGCCAACAGGCATATGAAAAGATGCTCCACATTGCTAATGATCAGAGAAATGCAAATTAAAACCACAATGAGATATCACCTCACACCAGTTAGGATGGCCAACATCCAAAACACAAACAACAACAAATGTTGGCAAGGATGTGGAGAAAGGGGAACCCTCCTACACAGCTGGTGGAAATGTAAACTAGTTCAACCATTGTGGAAAGCAGTATGGAGGTTCCTCAAAAAACTCAAAATAGAAATAATTAGTCCCAGGAATTCTATCCCTAGGAATTTACCCTAAGAATGCAGGAGCCCAGTTTGAAAAAGACATATTCATCACTATGTTTATCGCAGCACTATTTACAATAGCCAAGAAATGGAAGCAACCTAAGTGTCCATCAGTAGATGAATGGATAAAGAAGAGGTGGTACATATACACAATGGAATATTATTCATCCATAAGAAGAAAACAAATCCTACCATTTGCAACAACATGGATGGAGCTAGAGGGTATTATGCTCAGTGAAATAAGCCAGGCGGAGAAAGACAAGTATCAGATGATTTCACTTATCTGTGGAGTATAAGAACAAAGAAGAAACTGAAGGAACAGAACAGCAGCAGACTCACAGATCCCAAGAATGGACTAACAGTTGCCAAAGGGAAAGGGACTGGGGAGGATGGGTGAGAAACAGGGATAAGGGGGAAAAGGGGGTATTACCACACATAATGTGGAGCAGGTGTGGGGGCATACGGGGAAGGCATTATAATACAGAGAAGACAAGTAGTGATTTTATAGCATCGTACTATGCTGATGGACAGTGACTGTAATGGGGTATGTGGTAGGGACTTGATAATAGGTGGAGTCTAGGATCCATAATGTTGCTTATGTAACTGTACATTAATAATAGTAAAATAAGAAATAAGAAAATAAAGAATAAATATAAAAATAAAAAGAGTAAATGGATGGAGAAAGTTATGTCATACCAACACTAATAAAAAAGTATATTAATTTTGTAAAAAAAAGTACTAGATATAATTAGACATAATCTTTTTCTTAACACAACACATTGTGCATATAATCATTTTAGTGAATTTGAGAAAAATACAAAACCTTCCCAAGACTTCTACAAAAGAAGTGCTTAGTGCCACGAGTTGAAAGTCAAGATTAACTAACATATAAAAGCTCTGCAACTTTAACTCTCCTAACAGATGAGTACTCATTAGGAATAAAAGACATACATTTGTGTGTTCAATTTATATTATTGACAGACTATATCAATTTGTTTATTAATTGGTTTATTGAGTACATGAGAAAACTGTAACATGCCAGGCACAGCAAAATGAGGCTAAATTTTAAATCAGACACACCGAGGTAAGAATCGTAGCTTTACCCATCCCTTAGTGTTGGGGGAAAAATGATTATTCCTAAATGCTCAGCTTTTCCACATGCAGTTTTTAACCCATTTCATGCCTTTTTGTTCGTAAGAACAGAGTGGAATATTTCATTATAGAAAGAACCAACTTAGTGACAAAAGAAAAGAGGAATAAATAATAAAGCAAAAGGTAAAAATTAAAGTCCTGATGAGTTTTATTTTTTATCATTATTTGGTATTAGTAAAGAATTCTTTTGAAAAGTGGGAAGTTTATGGATTTCCCTGGGGATCTTTTGGTTCAAGGAATGATTCCAAATTGTAAATGATGTAGCTTGAAATAATTTCTACTTCCTGAAAACCTCATTAAAAAGAGAACTAGGTGGAAGGAAACCAGAGTTCTTCATATTATATTTATCCATAATTTACTGCCTGACTTGTGGTTTAATGCACTGCGGCTCAGGTGAATTACTTCCAAGACAGACTCAAAGACATGCTAAAGCTGACAGTTGTTACCAGGAACTAGCTGTGAAATTAGCAGTAGAGCCCTTTTGGTATTAAAGATTCCTGCTACTCTGCAACACAATATTCTATCATATTTTCAGTGCCATATGATGGACAGTCTTGGTCGAACAGATACTTGGGCTTATAAGAAAGGAACAAAGAAGCCAGTATGTGATAACGTTATAGACCTGTAAACTATCAGTGAAAAGGTGATAGCTACAGCATAGGTATAGATGAGAATACCCTATAAATAGGAAGAACATCTGTATTTCAGGAAAAAGCAAAGGAAAAGGAGCCCTTGAAGGATATTCAGAAGAGGTGGACATGATCCATAGAAAACAAACCAAAAAGAGTGGTTATCCAGAAGTCAGGAAAGAATTTCCAGAACGAATGAAAACATCAAGGTTTGAAAGGTTTCTACTGTTTTTGGTAAATAAGAAGTTTCTTTGGTTAACTTAATAACATATAAAGAAATTTAAACAATTTCATAAGCCAACAAGGGATAAAATAAGGAAGTTACAATTGATGAAGCTAGTTCCTCAGACACACAGTGTATAGCATAGGGTATGTACTCAATAAATATTTGTTTTATGAGAGGAGGGAGGGAGGGAGAGGGACAAATGAGTAAAAATGGCTGGGTTCTACACTAGCAGTAGACTAAAGACTGCTTCCAGTTAAGAAGATTTCACTCATCCAACAAATATTTACTGAGTTAAAATCTATATGCTAGACATTATTCTAGGACCTAGCAATACAGCAGTGAACAATACAAACACTGTACTGTTCTCATAGAGTTTGCATTCTAGTTGTGAAAAAAAGGATGATAAACTAATAATAAAATGATATTTAGTGTGCTGATGGTGGTAAGTTCTTTAAAGAACAATTAAGCAGGGTAGTGGGACAGGTGATAGAGCTGCCATTTCAGATCAGATAGGCCAGTAAAACCACTCTGATCAAATGAAATTCTGCAAAGTCGTGAGCCATGAGCTTATCTGGAAGAAAAGCATTTGAGAAGGGGAAGAGTAAGTGCAAAAGCCCTACACTGGGAACATGTTTGGATGGGAAGATGTCAATGTTTTCATTAAACTAACAGGAAGTTGTGTATTGAGTAAGTAAAATAATCAGATAAACTTGAAGTAAGTTATGAAAGTTTATAATAGCTGTTATAAAGAATGGAAATACATTAAAGGAATTATTAAAAAGGTGACAAAATTATCAGTAAGGGCCAGAAAAATTTTTCCAAAAAATTGTCAGGTACTTCAGAAAAGCAGCTCAGATGTCAAATAGTTGGTATGATCCAAGGCTGTACTTCATTTCAAGAAATTGAGAATCCACAGAAAATATTAAACATATGATATTATACACAGTGTATATACTATACAGTAATTAAAACTCTTAAGTACCCACCACATTCATATTCTTGTTCTGTATAAAATATTCATGGGTATTTCTTTAAAGCATAAGTCACTATGCATTGTGTTGTCTGACTCTTAATGTGGCCCAGAGGAGGATCTAATGAAATGAAACTACTTCCAGGCTAAATCTGAAGACAACTAGTAGCCTATGAAGTGCACTGATTTAAGAAGGGCTATCAGGTGAGATCTGTAGTTATGGCCAAGTGAGGAGGATAACAAAATCTCTTCCCAAAAACAAACTACAAGCTGGACATAATTGACTTAACAAACAAAGCAAATGTTTAAGTCAAAGAAAGGCATATAATAATGTGTCAAAGCAAAAATTGACAATGTTTAAAGAAAAAAATATAACTAAATAACACCTAAATATTCCAGCACTCCACTCTCATTAAATGATAGAACTAGACAGATAGTAAGTTTACACAAGAGTTGAACAATGATATCAACCAACTCAACCTGACACGTATATACAATTTTGCACCCAACTACTGCAGAATCACCATTCAAGCACATATGGATCATTCTCCAAAAAAACAGAACACAGGCTAGACCACAACACAAGTCCTGATAAATTTGAAAGGACTAAAATCATACAATGTATGTTCTAGAACACAATGGAATTAGAATAGAAAACAGCAACTAAAAGAAATCTGTGAAATTTTCAAATATTTGGAAGTTAACACACTTCTAAATAACTCAGGGATCAGAGAAGAAATCATATGAAAAATTACAAAATACTATGAAGTAAAAACAAAACAAAAATTCTGGGATGCATGAAGTTAAAGTAATGCTTAAAGAGAAATTCATAGCATTTAATATCTGTATTATATAAGAACCTATTTCTAAAATCAATAACCTAAGGTTTCCCCTTAAGAAACTACAAAAAATAAGATTAAACTAAAACAAAGCAAGTAGGAAAAAAGAAATAAAGATTAGATCATAAATCAATGAAACAGAAAGAAAATAAAGAACCAAAAAAATACCCACCCAAACAAGGAAACTGTAAGTTGGTTCTATGAACAGATCAGCAACCTGACAACTCTTTAGCTAAGCTCAGCTCAAAGTAAGGAGAGAAGCCTACAAGTTACAAAAATCAGGAATTAAAGAAGGAATATTATTATCAACTCTAAAAAATATATAAAGGATTAAAAAGCAGTATTATGAACAGCTCTATATGTCCCCAAAGTTAGATTACTTAGATGATGACAAATTTATAGAAAGACACAATTTCATAAAACTGACTGAAAAAGCAGATAATCTGAATAGACCAATAACAAATAAAGAAATTGAATTATTAATTTAAGAACTTTTGGAAGGATTCTGGGAAGAAAGTGGAGTAGAGAGAGTAGGAACCCACCTCCTCCCACCTACATACCAAATCTACACCTCTATACACATAGAGCATTTCATCCTGAATAAGAACTGAGACCAAAGTGAATACCTTCTATACAACGAGGGATAGAAAAATCACATAAAAAACAAGAGAAAGAAAGACACTGTAATGACAGGAACACTACCCCCAGCACAATGACCTACGGCATTTGGGGGAAATATTCCTGAGAGAGCCAGGGGCAGAATCCCTGCCCTGGGACACAGGAAAAAAGTCTGAAAGAACACAATTTTCAAAATGAAGGCACCTTCCATGGGAAAGGGGCACTACCAGAATGGACTAGAAATCAGAGGTGCTAGCCATTATCTGCATTCCTTCTGCACATGCTACTGTTGCCAGGAAAAGGGTCAGGGTCACATGGCAATTTCAGGCCTAGGTAGCCAATGGAACATGCGCTGGTTATCAAATAGCCACACCCAAACTCCAGCAGTCGGTCCCTGCTGCACAGAGACCTATGCCAGCACAGACCCTAACAGTGTTACCAGAAAAATCCGCAAACTGAAAGGGGATGTGCATGGTGCTGCAGCCAACAGGACTTGACCAAAGTTAATACCAGAATTTCCCAGAGTGGCCAGAGTGCACACACGTACACGGGTAAGTACGAGCAGGACCTGCTACTGTATCCCCAGTGCAGATGAAGACTCTGACAAATCCACAGTTCTATAGAGAACAAACAGGAACACGGGGGAGGGTGCACAGGGCCTGTTAGTGACCAGGAAACAGGATTAACAGCAAGGATCCCTGAATTCCCCAGAGTAGTCCACAGCATGTACTAGCCTCCAAGTGAGGGGACACAGGGGACTCAGCTGGCACCAAGAGTACGCCACCAACATGCTGCTGGCTCACCACCATACCCACACAGCACAGACCCCACTTATTTCCACATAAAAGCCCTTCCAGTGGGGCCTCCATACCACCACAGGACCATGCCCAGAGAGTCCTAGCAGCAAGAAAAGACCATTTAATGCTCACTTGGTCTACTACAAGCCAAAACCACCAGGCACACAGAGATACCAAGGGAACCTATGTACAGAAAGCCAACCTTTCAAGACTGGGAGAGCTGGCCCTTTCTAATTCATAGAATAAAGCACAGAGTCAAACAAAATGAGGAGATAAAAGAATATGCTTGAAACAAAAGAACATGATAAAAATTCTGAAAAAGAAACTAACTAAAACAGATTTAAGCAATTAACTGGATAAAGAGTTCATTAATGATAACAAAGATACTCACCAGATTTTATAGAAGAGTGGAGGAACACAGTGAGAACCTCTATAAAGAGATAGAAAATATAAACAGAACCAAATGGAGAAGAAGAAAACAATAAATGAAGTGTAAAATGCACTAAAGGGAATCAAGAGCAGAGCAGAGGATGCAGAAGAATGTTTCAGTGATCTGGAAGACAGAGTAATGTAAACACTCAACTTGAAGAGCAGAAAGAAAAATAAAAGACATGAGGATATATTAAGGGAGATCTGGAAAAATATCAAACTTTCAAACAGTCACTTATAGGAGCCCAAGAAGGAGAAAGAGAGAAAGTAGAAACTTATTTGAAGAAGTAATATCTGAAAACTTCCCTAATGAAAGGAAGGAAACAGTCTTCCAGGTCCGAGAAGTACAGAGGGCTCCAAACAGGATGAACCCAAGGAGGTATACATTAAGGCACATCATAATTAAAATTCCAAAGAATCACAAACAAAGAAACTTAAAAGCACCAAGGGAAAAGGAAAGAGTTACCCTATAAGGCCATCCACTTAGTTTTCAGTAGAAACTCTACAGGCTAGAAAGGAGTGGCATGACATATTCAAAGTGCTGAAAGAGAAAAACCTCCAACCAAGAATAATCTACTCACCAAGTTTATCATTCAGAATGGACAGGATATAAAGAACATCACAGATAAACATACATTAAAAGTTCACCACCACTAAACTGGCCTTACAAGAACTGTTAAAGGGTCTTCTTTAAGAAGAAAAGAAAAGACCCTAACTAGAAGCAAGAAAAATATGAAAGTGAAAATTTCACTGCTAATAGCAAACATATACCAGAGGCAGCAGCTCAACCACTTAAAAGCTAGTATAAAGATCAAAAGAAAAAAACTAGTATAATAATCACATCTAAAAATTAGTTAAGGGAGTCACTAAATTAAATGGTGTAAAAGAAGGCATCATATATATAAAATGTGGAGGATGGGTAGTAAAAAATGTAATGTTGCTGGAATGTTTGAACTTAAGTGACCATCAATTATCATAGACTGCTATGAATGTAGGATGTCACGGAAAAAATAAAAACCCCATAGTATCCACAAGCCAAAAATCTATAATGGATACAAAAACAAAAAATAAAAAACGCCAGAATTGAATCCAAATATAACACGAGGGGAGAAAGTCATAATGCACGAGGGGAGAGGAAAAAAGGATCTGAGAAGAACAATAAAAACAAACAGTTAACAAAATGGCAGTAACTAAACCTATCAATATTTTCTTCAAATGCAGATGGACTAACTGCTACAGTCAAAAGATACAGGGTGACTTAATGGATAACAGAACAAGACCCATATATTTGCTACCTATAAGAGACTCATTTTAGACCTACAGACAAACACAGACTGAAAATCAAGTCATGGAAACAGATATTCTCAGAAAATATGAATGAAGTAATACCTGGAGTACCAATACTTATATCAGACAAAACAGACTTTAAAATAAAGGCTGCAACAAAAGACAAAGAACAACATTATATAAAGATTCAGGGCTCAATCCAGCAAGAAGACATTAACAACTATAGATAATCTGTGTATGCAACAGAGGAGCACCTAAATATATAAAGCACATTTGAACAGACATAAAGAGAGACTGAAACTAATACAATAATACTTGGGGATTTTAGGATTAAAGATGGCGCCGTGAGAGGTGAGACAGAGACTCCCTCCTAAATCGCATATAATATGAAAATATAATTAATACAACTAATCCTGAAAGAGAAACAGGAAACAGGGATGTGCCAGACTGCATACATGTGGAGAAAAGTAAACCTCAAGGGACAGAGTAATGTACCAAAGCCGTGGTCCAGGAGGACGCAAGTCCTTCCCCCACCCCAGCTCACCAGTGGGAGGAAGAGAAACGTAGCGGGGAAAGAGTGAATGGCTGGGACTACTGAAGACCTACCTCTAGAGATCTGCTCTGAGAGAACAAACCTACATTTCATGGTGCTCTCATGATTAAGGGGATTCGAAAGCTAAGACAGGCAGAATACCTGGAGAGACTGAGAATCCAGCCGCTTGTGGAAAGCAGGGATCCATAACAGGCTGCTCAGGGACAAAAGAAAGGCAGGCACTCTGAAAGACTTCCAAACGGTGAGAGGGCTGCAAAAGAGTCAAGGATTGCACAGAGCTTACTGCTGAGGAGAAAGGGCAGGTAGATAAAATTGTCTGGGTGTACTCTGCCCAGCAGGCTGGGAACTTTCACAATCTTCAGATACTCCAGATCCTGGCTGACTATGCAGCCCTAAGTGATACACAGCCTGCTGTGTGTTCCTCCCAGCCAGTCCCACATGGCATGCAAAATGGAAAACCCAACCCTGGCATTAGGCAAGCCAAGGGGAAGCACCACCTACACGAACAACAAACACAAAGTGTAGAGGCTTAGACCTGTGTGCTCGGCCCACTGGTTCTGGCAGTGGAGAGAGGCACAGCAGCCGGGAAGTAGGAAACAACAACTGTGGACTTTGCTCCAGGGGCTGAGCAGCTCCAGGAAGTAGAGCTTCTGGACACTAGAGGGCAAGACATACAAATATGAAACATCAAAAGAACCTGCTTCAAAGCAAACTTATGAGTACATAAGAGAAAGAGTCATATGAAATCCACATCACGAATCTTCCTGAAAGTAATTTCAAAACAAAAATCATTAACATGCTCATGGAGGTACAGAAAAAAATTCAGGAACTCAAGAATGGATTCCGGATGGAGATCCAATCATTACAGAACACAGTATCAGAAATGAAACACACAATGGAAAGTTTTAAAAGCACATTAGATACAGGTGGAGGAGAAAATAAATAAAGTAGAAATTAGAGAAGAAGAATACAAAGAAGATGAGGAACAGAAAGAAAAAAGGGTCTCTAAGGCGGTCATAAAAAGCCCAGCTGACATATTTGGCAACTACCAGCAACCAATTCCATAGCGAGGAAAAGACAGAGGAATATGGTACAGACAAAGCTTCAGACCCAGACAACCCCAGAGAGGGAACCTGAAGGGATGGACATGCACAGTCTTCCTGAAAAAGAATTCAGAATAAAAGTCATAGCCATGCTGACGGACCAACACACAAATGTGGAAGAGCTGAGGGAGGAAGTGAGAGAAGTGAGGAAAGACAATGCAGAAATCAGACAAGCCATCAACGGGCTTAACAGCAGACTGGATGAGATGCAAGAGACTGTTAATGGAATAGAAATCAAAGAACAGGAATACAGAGAATCTGAGGCACAGAGAGATAAAAGGATCTCTAGGAATGAAAGAATATTAAGAGAATTGTGTGACCAATCCAAACGGAACAATATTCGCATTAAAGGAGTACCAGAGGAAGAAGAGAGAGAAAAAGGGATAGAAAGTGTCTTTGAAGAAATAATTGCTGAAAACGTTCCCACGCTGGGGAAGGAAATAGTCTCACAGTCCACGGGAACCCACAGATCTCCCAACACAAGGGACCCAAGGAAGACAACACCAAGACACATAATAATTCAGATGGCAAAGGTCAAACATAAAGACAGAGTATGAAAGGCAGCTAGAGAGAGAAAAAAGATCACCTACAAAGGAAAACCCATCAGACTATCATCAGACTTCTCAACAGAAATCTTACAGGCCAGAAGAGAACGGCATGATATATTTAACATAATGAAACAGAAGGGACTCAAACCAAGAATATTGTATAGAGCACGATTATCATTTAAATATGATGGAGGGATTAAACAATTTCCAGACAAACGAAAGTTGAGAGAGTTTGCCTCTCATAAACCACCATTACAGGATATCTTAAATGGACTTCTCTAGAGGGAAGCACCCCTAAGGCTAAAAAGGTATCACCAGAGAAAAGAAAATGATAGCAAAGAAAGCAGACCATCCAAATACTAACTAAAGGCAAAGAATAAAACACCTAATATACAAAGAAAGGAGGAGGAAGAATAGGAAGGGAGAGATAAAGAAACATCAGATGGCGCTCACAATAACTTAACAAGAAAGTTAAGTTACAATCTTAGATAGTAAAGAAGCAACACTTGAACCTTTGGTAATCACGAATCTAAAGCCAGCAATGGCAATAAGTACATATCTATCGATAATAACCCTAAATGTAAATTGACTAAATGCACCAATTAAAAGACACAGAGTAACAGAGTGGATAAAAAAGCAAGACCCATCTATATGTTACTTACAAGAGACTCACCTCAAACCCAAAGATATATACAGATTAAAAGTGAAGGGATGGAAAAAGATATTTCATGCAAACAACAAAGAGAAAAAATCAGGTGTTGCAGTACTTGTATCAGACAAAATAGACTTCAAAACGAAGAAAGTAGCAAGAGATAAAGAAGGACATTACATAATGATAAAGGGGTCAGTCCAACAAGAGGATATAACCATTATAAATATATATGCACCCAACACAGGAGCACCAGCATATGTGAAACAAATACTAATAGAATTGAAGGAGGAAATAGACAGCAATGCATTCATTTTAGGAGACTTCAACACATCACTCACCCCAAAGGACAGATCAACCAGACAGAGAATAAGTAAAGACACAGAGACACTGAACAACACACTACAACAGATGGACTTAACAGACATCTACAGAACTCTGCACCCAAAAGCAGCAGGATACACATTCTTCTTAAGTGCACATGGAACATTTTCCAGAATAGACCACATACTAGGCCACAAAAAGAACCTCAGTAAATTCAAAAATATTGAAATCCTACCAACCAACTTCTCAGATCACAAAGGTATAAAACTAGAGATAAATTTTAGAAAGAAATCAAAAAGGCTCACAAATACATGGAGACTTAACAACATTCTCCTAATTAATCAATGTGATAATGACCATATCAAAACAGAAATCAAAGAATATATGGAGACTAATGACAACAACAACACAAAGCCACAACTTCTGTGGGACGCAGCAAAGGCAGTTCTAAGAAGAAAGTATATTGCAATCCAGGCCTATTTAAAGAAGGAAGAACATTCCCAAATGAACAGTCTAAAGACACAATTACTGAAATTGGAAAAAGAAGAACAAATGAGGCCCAAAGTCACCAGAAGGAGGGACATAATAAAGATCAGAGAAGAATTAAATAAAATTGAGAAGAATAAAACAATAGAAAAAATCAATGAAACCAAGAGCTGGTTCTTTGAAAAAATAAACAAAATAGATAAACCCCTAGCCAGACTCATTAAGAGAAAAAGAGAATCTACACACATAAATAGAATCAGAAATGAGAAAGGAAAAATAACGAGGGACACAACAGAAATACAAAGAATTATAAGAGAATATTATAGCATCTATATGCTAACAAGCTGCAAAACATGGAAGAAATGGACAACTTCTTAGAAAAATACAACCTTCCAAGACAGACCAAACAAGAAACAGAAAAAATCAACAGACCAATCACCAGGAAAGAAATTGAAGCGGTAATCAAAAAACTACCCAAGAACAAAACCCCCGGACCTGATGGATTCACCTCTGAATTCTACCAGACATATAGAGAAGAAATAACAAACATTCTCCTTAAAGTTTTCCAAAAAATAGAAGAGGAAGGAATACTTCCAAACTCTTTCTATGAAGCCAGCATCACTCTAATAAGAAAACGAGGCAAAGACCTCACCAAAAAAGAAAATTACAGACCAATATCCCTGATGAAGGTAGATGCAAAAATACTCAACGAAATATTAGCAAACCGAATTCAAAAATACATCAAGAGTATCATACACCATGATCAAGTGGGATTCATCCCAGGGATGCAAAGATGATGCAGCATTGGAAAATCCATCAACATCATCCACCACATCAACAAAAAGAAGAACAAAAACCACATGATCATCTCCATAGATGCTGAAAAAGCATTTGACAAAATTAACATCCATTCATGATTAAAACTCTCAAGAAAATGGGTATAGATGGCAAGTACCTCAACATCATAAAGACTATATATGACAAACCTACAGCTAACATCATACTTAACAGCGAGAATCTGAAAGCTTTTCATCTAAGATCAGGAACAAGACAGGGATGCCCAGTCTCTCCACTGTTATTCAACATAGTACTGGAGGTCCTTGCCACGGCAATCAGACAAACCAAAGACATACAAGGCATCCAGATTGGTAAAGAAGAAGTCAAATTGTCACTATTTGCAGATGATATGATACTGTACATACAAAAGCCCTAAAGAGTCCACTCCAAAACTACTAGAACTAATATCTGTATTCAGCAAAGTTGCAGGATACAAAATTAACACACAAATCTGTTGCTTTAGCATACACTAACGATGAACTAACAGAAAGAGAAATCAGAAAAACAATTCCATTCACAATTGCATCAAAAAGAATAAAATACCTAGGAATAAACCTAACGAAGGAAGTGAAAGACCTGTACTCTGAAAACTACAAGACACAACTAGGAGAAATTAAAGAGAACACTAACAAATGGAAATGCATCCCATGCTCTTGGCTAGGAAGAATAAATATTGTCAAAATGGCTATACTACGTAAAGCAATCTACAGATTCAATGCAATCCCTAATAAACTACCAACAGCTTTCTTCAATGAAGTGGAACAAATAATTCTAAAATTCATATGGAACCATAAAAGACCCCAAATAGCCAAAGCAATCCTGAGAAGGAGGAATCAAACGGGGAATTATGCTCCCTGACTTCAAGCTATACTACAAAGCCACAGTAATCAAGACAATTTGGTACTGGCACAAAAACAGACCCACAGACCAGTGAAACAGAATAGAAAATCCAAACATTAACCCAAACACTTACAGTCAATTACTATTTGATAAAGGATCCTTGGATATACAGTGGGGAGACGACAGCCTCTTCAGCAGCTGGTGTTCGAAAAACTGGACAACTACATGTAAGAGAATGAAACTGGACTACTGTCTAGCCCCATACACAAAGGTAAACTCAAGGTGGATCAGAGACCTGAATATAAGTCATGAAACCATAAAACTTTTAGAAAAAAACATAGGCAAAAATCACTTGGACATAAATGTGAGAGACTTCTTCATGAACATATCTCCTAGGCAAGGGAAACAAAAGCAAAAATGAACAAGTGGGACTATATCAAGTTGAAAAGCTTCTGTACAGCAAAGGACACCATCAGTAGAACAAAAAGACATCCTACAGTATCGGAAAATTTATTCATAAATGATATATCTGATAAAGGGTTGACATTCAAAATATATAAAGAACTCACACACCTTAACAAACAAAAAGCAAATAATCCAATTAAGAAATGGGCAGAGGACATGAATAGACACTTCTCTAAAGAAGAAATTCAGATGGCCGACAGGCACATGAAAAGATGCTCCACATCGCTAATCATCAGAGAAATGCAGATTAAAACCACAATGAGATATCACCTCACAGTGAGGATGGCCAACATCCAAAACACAAACAACAACAAATGTTGGCGAGGATGCGGAGAAAAGGGAACCCTCCCACACTGCTGGTGGGAGTGCAAATTAGTGCAACCATTGTGGAAAGCAGTATGGAGGTTCCTCAAAAAACTCAAAATAGAAATACCATTTGACCCAGGAATCCCACTTCTAGGAATTTACACGAAGAATGCAGCAGCCCAGTTTCAAAAAGACAGATGCACCCCTATGTTTATTGCAGCACTATTTACAATAGCCAAGAAGGGGAAGCAACCTAAGTGTCCATCAGGAGATGAATGGATAAAGAAGAGGTGGTACATATACACAATGGAATATTATTCAGCCATAAGAAGAAAACAAATCCTACCATTTGCAACAACATGGATGGAGCTAGAGGGGATTATGCTCAGTGAAATAAGCCAAGCCGAAAAAGACAAGTATCAAATGATTTCACTCATATGTGGAGTATAAGAACAAAGAAAAAAACTGAAGGAACAAAACAGCAGCAGACTCACAGATCCCAAGAACGGACTAATAGTTACCAAAGGGAAAGCGACTGGGGAAGATGGGTGGGAAGGGAGGGATAAGAGGGTAAAAGGGGCATTACGATTAGCAGACGTAAGGTAGGGGGGGCACGGGAGGGTTGTACAACTCAGAGAAGACAAGTAGTGATTCTATAGCATCTCACTATGCTGATGGATAATGACTGTAATGGGGTTGGTGGAGGGTACCAGATGAAGGAGGTAGTTTAATCACCATAATATTGCACATGTAATTGTAGATTAATGATACCAAAATAAAGTATTTAAAAAAAGAAGAAGAAGTAAAAAAAAAAAGGGGTTCTCTAAGAGTAAAGGATATTGAGAGAACTGTGTGACCAATCCAAATGGAATGACATTTGAATTAAAAGGGAATGAGAAGAAGGAGAGAGAAAAAGGGATAGAAAGTGTCTTTGAGGAGGTAATTGCTGAAACCCTCCCCAATCTGGGAAAGGAGATAGTCTCTCAGGCCATGGAGGTGCACAGATCTCCCAACACAAGGGACCCAAGGAAGACAACACCAACATATATAATAATTAAAATGGTAAAGGTCAAGGATAAGCACAGACTATTAAAAGCAGCAAGAGACAGAAAAAAGATTACATACAAAGGATAGTCCATGAGGCTGTCATCAGACTTCTCAGCAGAAACTTTACAGGCCAAAGGGAGTGGCCTGATGTATTTAATGCAATGAAGCAGAAGGGCCTGGAAACAAGAATAATTTAACCGGCAATATTATCATTTAAATTTGAAGAAGGGATTAAACCATTTCCAGAGAAGCAAAAATGGAGAGAATTTACCTCCCACAAACTGTCTCCACAATGTATTTTGGAGGGAGTGCTATAGATGGAAGTTTTCCTAGGTTTAATAGCTGTCACCAGAGGTAAGAAAACCACAGTAAAGAAAGTAGAGCAGTTAATTACTGAGCAAATGAACAATTAAATCAACTACCCCCGAAGTCAATCAAGGGATAGACAAAGAGTACAGAATATGACACTAATATATAAAGAATGGAAGAGGAAGAAAAAGGAGGAGAAAAAAAGAACCTTTTTATTGTGTTTGTAAAAGAATACTAAGGGAGTTAAGTTAGAACCTTAGACAGTAAGGAAGTTAACCGTGAACCTTTGGTAACCACAAATTTAAAGCCTGCAATGGCAATAAGTACATACTTATTGATAATCACCCTAAATGGAAATGTCTGAATGCACCAATCAAAAGACACACAGTCACTGATGAATAAAAAAACAAGACCCATCTATATGCTGCCTACAAGACACTCACTTCAAACTCAAAGACATACACTGACAGAAAGTGAAGGGATGGAAAAAGATATTTCATGCAACTAATAGGGAGAAAAAAGCAGGAGTTGCAGTACTTGTATCACACAAAATAGACTTCAAAACAAGGAAAGTCACAAGAGACAAAGAAGGACATGACATAATGATAAAGGAGTCAATCCAACAAGAAGATATAACCATTATAAATATCTATGCACCCAACACAGGAGCACCTACATATGTGAAACAAATACTAACAGAATTAAAAGGGGAAATGGAATGCAATGCATTAATTCTAGGAGACTTTAACACTCCACTCACTCTGAAGGACAGATAAACCAGACAGGAAATAAGTAAGGGAACACAGGCACTGAACAACACACTAGAACAGATGGACCTAACAGACATCTACAAAACTCTACACCAAAAAGCAGAAAACACATTCTTCTCAAGTACACATGGAACATTTTCAAGAATAGATCATATACTAGGCCACAAAAATAGCCTTGGTAAATTCAAAAAGATTGAAATTGTACCAACCAGTTTCTTAGACCACAAATACACAAAAGTAGAAATAAATTATGCAAAGAAAATGAAAAATCCCTCAAACATATGGAGGCTTCACAACATCCTAAATAACCAATGGATCAATGACCAAATAAAAACAGAGATCAAGCAATATATGGAAACAAATTACAACAACAATTCAACACCTCAAAAACTGTGGAACACAATGAAGGCCATGGTAAGAGGAATGTATATTGCAATATGGGCTTAACCTCAGGAAAGAGGAACAATCCCATATGAACAGTAAAAACTCACAATTAACGAACACTGAAAAAGAAGAACTAATGAGGCCCAAAATCAGAAGAGAGAGGGACAAAATAAAGATTAGAGCAGAAATAAATAAAATCGAGAAGAATAAAACAATAGAAAGAATCAATGAAAGCAAGAGCTGGTTCTTTGAGAATATAAACAAAATAGATAAACCCCTAGACAGACTTATCAAGAACAAAAGAGAGTCTACACACATGAACAGAATCAGAAATGAGAAATGAAAAATCACTACACACACCACAGAAATACAAAGAATTATTACAAATACTATGAAAAACTATGCTAACAAACTGGATAACCTAGAATAAATGAACAACTTTCTAGAAAAATACAACCTTCCAAGTCTGATCCAGAAAGAAACAGAAAACATGAACACACCAATTACCAGCAATGAAATTGAATTGGTAATCAAAAAACTACTTAAGAACAAAACCCCTGAACAAGAGGGCTTCACTGCTGAATTATATCAAACATTTAGTGAAGACCTAATACCCATCCACCTCAGCTTTCCAAAAAGTAGAAGAAGACGGAATACTCCCAAACTCATTCTATGAGGCCACCATCACTCTCATACCAAAACCAGGCAGACACCACAAGAAAAGAAAATTACAGACTAATGAACATAGATGGAAAACATTCAAGAAAATATTAGCAAACCAAATTCAAAAATACATCAAAAAGATTATCCATCATGATCAAGTAGGATTTATTCCACGGATGCAAGGATGGCACAACATTAAAAAATCCATCAACATCATCCACCACATCAACAAAAAGGATAAAAACCACATGATCATCTCCATAGATGCCCAACGAGCATTTGACAAAATTCAACATCCATTCATGATAAAAACTCTCAACAAAATGGGTATAAAGAGCAAGTACCTGAACAAAATAAAGGCCATACATGACAAACCCACAGCCAACATTATACTCAACAGCAAAAAGCTGAAAGCGTTTCCTTTAAGATAGGGAAGAAGACAAGGATGCCCACTCTCATCACTTTTATTCAACATAGTTCTGGAGGTCCCCTCAAGGGCAATCAGACAACACAAAGAAATAAAAGGCATCCAGATTGGTAAAGAGGAAATCAAACTGTCCCTGTTTGCATGTGACATTCTATTGTACATAAAAAACCCTAAAGAATCCACTCCAAAACTACTAGATCTAATATTTGAATTCAGCAAAATTAAAAGATACAAAATTAATACACAGAAATCTGTTGCATTCCTATACACTAATGATAAACCGGCAGAAAGAGAAATCAGGAAAACAATTCCATTCACAACTGCATCACAAAGAATAAATACCTAGGAATAAACCTAACCAAGGTAATGAAAGACCTATACTCTGAAAACTACAAGACATTCATGAGAGAAATTAAAGAAGATACCAATAAATGGAAACACATTCCATACTCATGAATAGGAAAAATTAATATTGTCAAAATGGCCATCCTGCCTAAAGCAATTTATAGATTCAATGCAATTCCTACCAAAATACCAATAGCATTCTTCAATGAACTACAGCAAATAGTTCTAAAATCCATGTAGAACCACAAAAGACCCCGAATAGACAAAGCAATCCTGAGAAGGAAGAATAAAGAGGGGGGGAATTACGCTCTCTGACTTCAAGCTCTACTACAAAGCCACAGTAATCAAGACAATGTGATACTGGCATAAGAACAGACCCATAGACTACTGTATCAGACTAGAGAGCCCAAATATAGACCCAAACATATATGGTCAATTAATATATGATAAAGGAGCCATGGATATACAATGGGGAAATGACAGCCTTTTCAACAGCTGTTGTTGACAAAACTGGACAGCTACATGCAAGGGAACGAAACTGGATTATTGTCTAACCCCATACACAAAAGTAAACTCAAAATGGATCAAAGAACTGAATGTAAGTCATGAAACCATAAATCTCTTAGAAGAAAACATAGGCAAAACTCTCTTAAATATAAACATGAGCAACTTCTTCCTGAATGCATCTCCTCGAGCAAGAGAAACAAAAGCAAAAATGAACACATGGGACTACATCATACTAAAAAGCTTCTGTATGGCAAAGGACACCATCAACAGAACAACAAGGCAACCTACAGTATGGGAGAATATATTTGTAAATGACATACCCAAAAATGGGTTAACATTCAAAATATATAAAGAACTCACATGCCTCAACACCCAAAAAGCAAAAAAACAATTAAAAAATGCGCAGAGGATATGATGAGACAATTCTCCAAAGAAGACATTCAGATGGACAACAGGAACATGAAAAGATGCTCCACATCACTAATCATCAGGGAAATGTAAATTAAAACCACAATGAGGTATCACCTCACACCAGTCAGGATGGCCAGAACAGAAAAGACTAAGAACAACAAATGCTGGAACGGATATGGAAAAATTGGAACCCTCCTACACTGCTGGTGGGAATGTAAGCTAGTTCAACCACTGTGGAAAGCAATATGGAGAGTCCTCAAAAAACTAAAAATAGAAATACCATTTGACATGGGAATCCCACTCCTTGGAATTTGCCCAAAAAATACAATTTCTCAGATTCAAAAAGACATATGCTCCCCTATGTTTATTGCAGCACTATTTACAATAGGCAAGAAATGGAAGCAACCTAAGTTTCCATCAGCAGATGAATGGATAAAGAAGATGTGGTACATATACACAATGGAATACTATTCAGCCATAAGAAAGGAACAAATCCTACCATTTTCAACATCATGGATGGAGCTGAAGGATATTATGCTCAGTAAAATAAGCCAGGTGGAGAAAGACAAGTACCAAATGATTTCCCTCATTTGTAGCGTATAACAATGAAGCAAAACTGAAGGAACAAAGCAATAGCACACTCACAGACTCCAAGAAGGGACTAGCAGTTACCCAAGGGTAGGGGTGTGGGAGGGTAGGTTGGGAGGGAGAGATAATGAAACTGAGGGGTATTATGTTTAGTACACATGGTGTGAAGGGTCACAGGGAAAACAGTGTAGCACAGAGAAGGCAAATAGTGAATCTGTGGCATCTTACTACATTGATGGACAGTGACTGCATTGGGGTATGGGTAAGGACTTGATAATATGGTTAAATGTAGTAACCACATTGTTTTTTCACCTGAAACCTTCACAAGAGTGTATACTAATAATACCTTAATAAAAATGAAATATAAAAAAAATAGTTGGGGATTTTAACATCCCAATTACATCAATGGATAGATCATCTGGAGAGAAAATGAACAAGTACAAAGTGGCTTTGAACGACACATTAGACCACATGGACTTAAAAGGTTAATATAAGGGACATTACATCCTGAAACATTGCAGTATGTACATTCTTTTCAAGAGTACAAGGAACATTCTCCAGAATACACCATATGTTAGGACACAAAGCAAGTCTCAATGAATTTAAGAAGACTGCAATCATATCAACCACCTTTTTCAACCACAATGTTATGCAACTGGAAATCAACTATAAGAAAAAAATGAGAATAAAAACAACCACATGGAAGCTAAGCAACAAATGGTTCATTTAAGAAATCAAAGAGGAAATCAAGAAATATTTTAAAAATAATGAAAATAGAAATAGAAAATTAAAAAATCTCTGAGATATAGGAAAAGCAGTCATAAGAGGGATGTTTACAGTGATGCAAGCCCACCTTAAGAAGAGAGAAAGATCTCTAATAAGTAAACTAACCCTACAGCTAAAAGAACTAGAAAAAGAACAAAGAAAGTAAAAAAGTACTAGAAGAAAGGAAATAGTAAATATGAGAGCAAAAATAAATGAAATACATTATAAAATGCAAAAGATTAATGAAACTAAGAGCTGGTTCTTTGAAAAGGATAAAATTGATAAAATTTTAACCAGACTCATCAAGAAAACAAGAAAAAGGTATCAAGTAAATAAAATCAAAAATGATAGAGGATTAGTTACAATCTCCACCATAGAAATACAATTATGAGATTACTATGAAAACTTATATGCCAGCAAATTAGATAACATTAAAGAAATGGATAAATTTATATTAACATACAATTTTCTAACATACAGTTTTTTCCATGACTGAACCAGGAAGAAATAGAAATCCTGAACAGACCAATTACTAGTAACAAAATCATATCAGTAATCAAAAAAAACCCCAACCAATAAATGTCTAATCCCATATTTCACTGGCAAATTCTACCAAACATTTAAAGAAGAGTTAATATCTTCTTACTCAAACTGTTCCAAAATATTGAAGTGGAAGGAAAGCATCCAAATTCATTCTACAAGACCAGCATCACCTTGATACCAAAACAAAACAAAGACACTAAAAAAAAAAAAAAAAATTACAGACCAATAACCCTAATGAACATAGATGCAAAACTCCTCAAGAAAATTAAAGCAAACCTAACTCAAAAACATTGAAAAGACCGTTCACCACAGTCAAGTAAGATGTATCCTAGGGATGCAAGGATGGTTTGATAATTGCAAATCAATCAATGGTATACACTACATTAATAAAATTCAGATAATCATCTCAATAGATGCTTAAAAAGCTTTTGACAAAGCTCAACATTCCTTCATGATAAAAACTCTCAATAAAGTGGGTATAGAAGGACATATCACAACATAATAAAGGCCACATATGACAAAACCACAGCCTATATCGTACTTAATGGCAAAAAGCTGAAAGCTTTTCCTGGAAGATCAGGAACATGACAAGGTACCCACTCTCACCACCTTTATTCAGTACAGTCATATAAATCCTAGCCACAGCCATCAGACAAGAAGAAATGAAAGGCAACCAAAATGGTAAAGATGATGTAAAATTGTCACTATTAACAAATGATACAATATTATATGTAGAAAACACTAAAGATGCCACCAGAAAACTATTAGAATTTATCAGTGAATTCATATTCACAAGATACAAAATCAATGTACAGAAATCTGTTGCATTTCTTTATGTAAATACTGAACTAGCCAAAAGAGTAATTAAGAAAACAATCCCATTTACAATTGCATAAAAAAAATGTATCTAGGAATAAATCTAAGAAGGTGAAAGACCTGTTCCCTGAAAATTATGAAACATTCATAAATCAAAGAGGACCCAAATAAATGGAAAGCTATTCCATGCTCAATGATAGGAAGCATTAATAATGTTAAAATAGTCACATTGTGAAAAGCAATTTACAGATTCGATGCAATCCCTATCAAAATACCAATGGCATTTTTCCCTGAGCTAGAGCAAACAATCCTAATACTTGTACAGGACCACAAAAGACCCTGAATAGGCAATCTTGAGAAAGAAGAACACAGCTGAAGGTAGCATGCTCCGTGATTTCAAACTATATTACAAAGCAACAAAAGTGGTACTGGCACAAGAACATACATACACCAATGGAACAGAACAGAGAAACTAGAAATAAACCCACACCTATATGGTCAACTAATATATGACAAAGAAGGCAAGAATATACAATAGGGAAATGACAGTCTCTTTAATAAATGGTTTTGGGAAAACTGGACAGCTGCAAACAAGGGAATAGAACTGGATCATTCACTGCCTTATACTGTACAGAAAAATTAACTCAAAATGGATTAAAGACCAAAATACAAGATGTGAAATCATAAAATTGGTAGAAGAAAACACAGACATTAAACTATTATTAAACATCAACATTAGACATTTCTTTTGGATATGTCTCCTCAGGGAAGGGAAACAAAAGCAAAAATATACAAGGGGAACTGTATAAAACTAAGCTTCTGCAAAGCAATGGAAACATCAATAAAATGAAAAGGCAACCTACTGTATGGGAGAATATATTTGTAAATGCTACAAAGCTGATAAGGGGATAATATCCAAAACATATAAAGAATGCATGCAACTCAACACCAAGAAAACCCCAAACAATCCAATTTAAAAATGAGAAGAACTGAATAGACATTTTTCCAAAGGAGATATACAATGGTCAACAGACATGCAAAAAGATGTTCGACATTACTAATCATCAGGGAATGTCAATCTAACTTACAGTGATATATCACCTTATACCAGTCAGGATGGCTATCAACAAGACAGAAAATAACAAGTGCTGGCTTCGATGTGGAGAGAAGGAAACCTTCAAACACTGTTTGTGGGATCGTACATTGGTGCAGCCACTATGGAAAGCAGTAGGAGGTTTCTAAAGAAAACAAAAATTGAAATACCATATGACCCAGCAATTCCACTTCTGGGAATATACACAAAACAAAATAACTGATTTGAAAATATATATGCACATTTATGTTTATTGTAGCATAAAGTACAATAGCTAAAAGGAAATGACCCATCTCCATCAATAGATGAATGGATAAAGAAAAGGCAGTATGTATACCAAATGGAATATTACTCATCTTTAAGAAAGAAGTAAATCTTGCCATTTGTGACAAGGGTGGACCTAGAGGGTACCTTACCAAGTGAAATAAGTCAGAGAAAGAAAATATCATATGATTTCAGTTATATGTAGAATCTCAAAAAACAAACAAAAATGAAATAGACCCATAAATACCGACAACAGACTATTGGTCACCATACGGGTGAGGGGTGGGGAGTAGGTGAGGTAAGTGAAGAGGATAAAGAGGTACACACTTCAAATTATAAATTTGTCACAGAAATGGAAGTACAGCCAATAAAGAATACAACCAATAATATCATACATATATTTGTGTAATAACAGGGTAACTACACTTAGCCATGGTGAGCATTTACTAACGTATATAATTATTCACAATGTGGTACATGTGAAACCAATGTAATATTCTGTATCAACATTATTCTAATACAAAAAAATTTTTAAACTTTCCAAAAAAGGGACCCACCAATTTCACATGGCTTCAGTGGTAAATTCTATCATGCATTAAAGGAAATAATATCTTCCACAAACTCCTCCAGAAGTAGAGGAGGGGAAAAGACTTCCCAACTCACTCAGTTAGGCAAGCACTACCCTGTTATTAAAACCAGCACAGACATTGCCAGAAAACTAGACTAAAACCCCTCCTGAATAGAGATAAAAAAATCCTTAGAAAACGTTAAAAAAGCAAACTGCGTCTAGCACAATATAGAGAGATGATACATCATGGCTAAATGGGATATATCCCCAAATCCAAGATTGATCATTTTATTGATTATGTAAAACTAATTAATCCAATATACCACATTAACATTATAAAGTGGGGAAAAACACAGACACAGTAAACTCAATAGACTTATAAAAGCAATGGAGAAAATGCAAAACTGACTTATGGCAAAAAGTCTCAATAAATTAGGAATATAATGGATCTTTCCTACCCAATGATGGGCATGTAAAAAAATCCACAGCTATCATCATACTTAATGATGAAAATCTAAATGCTTTCTCTCACATTAGGAAACAAAGCAAGGATATTTTTTCTCACTAGTTCTATGCAGCATCGTACTGGAGATTCTAGCCAAAGTACTAAAATAAAAGAAAACAAAAATTTAGTGCAGTTTAAACTGGGAAAAAAGAAGTAAAACAGCCTTCATTCACAGATGGCATGATTCAAAAAATAAAAATTGGAAAGAATTTGCAAAAACAACTAGAATAAACAAGTTCAGTGTGGTCCCAAAATATAAAGTAAATAAAATTATATTTTTATGTAATAGGCAATGAAAAATACAAAAATGAAAATAAAATAATTCCATTCACAACATCAAATAAATAAAATACATTTTGAAAACAAAGGCTATGCAAAGCTTGTACACAAAAAGCTGCAAAATATTGCTGAATGGAGGAGAAGATGCAAATGGAAAAACATTCTATAATCATTGATTGAAGGACTCAATAGGCAAATCTCCCCATACTGATTTATAAATTGAATTCAATTCTTATCAAATTCCTAACAAAAAAATGTTTTTTGTGGAAAACGAATGCAAAAATTTGTCTAAGAATGCAAATTTCAAAAAGGAAGATGAAAGTTGGATGATTTTGCAAATGCTACAAATCTGATAAGGGGATAATATCCAAAATACATAAAGAATGCATGCAACTCAACACCAATCTCCCATACAGTAGGTTGCCTTTTCATTTTATTGATGTTTCCACTCTCTGTCTGGCACATTCCACTCTCTGTCTGGCACACTAATTTCAAAACTTACTATAACAGTACTGTAATCAAGCCTGTTTGGTGTTGGAGTAAGGACAGGCATTTTGATCAATGGAATAGAAATGAGAGCCCAGACAAAAATAAAAAATGAAAAACAAAAAAACTTAGGATTTATTGCTGATTGATTTTTAACAAAGGTGCCAACACAATTCAGTGGAGAAAGGATAGTCTTTTGAACAAATTACTTTGGGAAAATTGAATACCCATAATGCAGTAAAATGAACTTAAGACTCTCAACTCACACCATATTTAAAAATAAATCAAAATGGACTATAGACCTAACTGTAAGATGTACAACTATAACACCTTTCACAATTAATGAAAGAAAATTGATAGATTTCATCAAATTTTAAAAGTTCAAAAGTTCAAAAGTTACCATTAAGAAAATGAAATTATAATCCCCAGCCACGAAGAAATTATTACCAAATAACATATCTGAAAGAGGATATAGATCTAGAACATATAAAGAACTCTTACCACTCAAAAATAAGAAACCAAATAAAAAATAGACAAATAATTTAAAAACCATTTCACTAAGTCAGGCAGAGAAAGACAAATACCAAATGATTTCCCTCATTTGTGGAGTATAACAAGGAAGCAAAACTGAAGGAAAATAGCAGCACACTCACAGACTCTAAGAAGGGACTAGTGGTTACCAAAGGGGAGGGGTCAAGGATGGCAGGTGGAGAGGGAGGGAGAAGGGGATTGAGGGATTTTATGATTGGTTTACATGCTGTGGGGGAGGGTCATGGGGAATCTGTGGCATCTTGCTACACTGATGGACAGTGACTGCAACACGGTATGGGGGGGTGACTCGATAATATAGATGAATGTAGCAACCACACTGTTTTTCTTGTGAAACCTTCATAAGAGTGTGTATCAATGATACCTTAATAAAAAAAACACATTTCACTAGGAAGATAAATAAATGGTTAAGAAATACATGAAAACACAGTCAACATCATTAGTCATTACAGAAATGCAAACCAACATCGATTACATACCACCAGAATGGCAAAAATATGAAGTGTGGCAAAGATACGTACAAAGTAAAATCATAATACATTATAGTGGGAATGCAAAACAGTACAATCATGTTGAAAGCTTATGGCAATTTTCCTGAAATGCTGAACATAAACTTACCATAAGAACCAGTAATTCCACTCTAAAGGAGCTATCCATGATAACACTACATCATCTGTCCATACAAATACATGTACCCAATGTTCCTAACACCATTAATAATAACAGTCAATAACTGCATAATGCAGTTGTATATCAACTGGTAAATAATAAACAAAATGTTGCATAATCACAAAATGAAAGCTACTCAGTGATAAAAAGGAACAAACTACCGATACCTGCTACATAATGGATGAACCTTAAAAATGCTATATTAACTGAAAGAAGTCAGATGCAAAAAAGTACATATTGTATGATTTCATTACATTAAATGTCCAGAAAAGGCAAATTTACAGGGATAGAAAGCACATGAGTGGTGCCTAGGAATGAGATATGGGGAGCAGGAATTAGTTACAAAATGGACATAAGGGAAGACTGAGATGATAAATTTATAAATTTACTAAACTTACTAAATTTATAAATTTATTTTATACATTTACTAAAAATCTTGCAATGAACTGTACTCTTGTACTGAGAGAATGACACCATATGTAAATTATACTTCAAAAACAGTGTTTAAAAATATGAGAGTAGAGACTTCTGGGAAGATGGAGGCATGAGCAGGGAACCAGAAATCTCCTCCCAAAACCATATATATTTATGAAAATACAACAAATACAACTATTCCTAAAAGAGAGAACAGAAGATACAGGACAACAACCAGGCTACAGCTACAACTGCGAGAACCCAGTGCCTCACGAAGCGGGTAAGATACAAAGCCGCGACCCGGTGGGACATGAGCACTCCCCCACCCCAGTGTACCAGTGGGAGGAAAAGATTCAGAGCGGGGAGGGAGTGGAAGCACAGGCCCACTAAATAACAAGCCCTTGTGATCTGTGCCAGGAGCACAGACACACATAATGTGGTGTATTGGAGACTGGAGAAACAGAAGGGCAGGATCCTAGATGGAGACAAGCGGGTCCCCTCAGCTGGCTCCCCTGGGAAAAAAGAAAAGTGGGCGCTTTCTTAAAAGTCTTAAAGCGACAAGGCCAAACAGGGGAACAAAATCGTCTCAGCACGCTTAGCCCAGCAGGCTGGTAGTCTTGGGGAATTTTGGACCCCTTGGCCTGCAGCGGGGCAAAGCTGCCGCACCGAGGCTTCCCACAGAGATCAGCAGCCTGCCATTCAATCCCTCACCAGCGCCACAAAGGGTCCGGTGGAGCTGCCACTGCTGTGGAACAGCGGAGGAGCAGCCAGTGTACACAGCAACGTCACATAATTTACTCCTGGCGGGAGAACAGCTAAGCAGGAAGAACCCCAGAACGAGGTCCAGAAGGCACGAAAGGGACCAGAACGCACCCAGCGTAACTGCAAATCCCCGCAGTGCTATATGCTGGCTGAGGGCAACCGTGCACAAAGGTAGTTGACAGGATTATCCGAGAGACTGCCTCCAGGTGTGCAGGAAAACAGCTCAGGCCCGGGAGAAGGGTAAGGTAAACAACAAGCAGGAAGGGACTTTGTTCTCCCAGCTGACACATGTGGCGCCTACCAGAGACCACTTCGATCACCATGAAAAGATAGAGGAATATGGTCCAAACTAAGATCAGCCAGACAACCCGAGAGCGGGAGTCTGATGGGATGGACATGCACAATCTTCCTGAAAAGAATTCAGAATAAAAGTCATAACCATACTGATGGATCTACAGAGAAATATGCAAGAGCTAAGGGAGGAAGTGAGAGAAGTGAGGAAAGACAATGCAGAAATGAGACAAGTGATTGACGGGTTTAGCAGCAGATGGGAAGAAATGCAAGACACTGTTAATGGAATAGAAATCAGAGAACAGGAATACAGAGATGCTGAGGCAGAGAGAGATAAAAGGATCTCTAGGAATGAAAGAATATTAGGAGAACTGTGTGACCAATCCAAATGGAACAATATTCGCATTATAGGTTACCAGAAGAAGAGAGAGAAAAGGGGATAGAAAGTGTCTTTGAAGAAATAATTGCGATGGGTTCCAGGAAGATGGAGGCGTGAGCAGGGTGGCAGAAATCTCCTCCCAAAACCATATAAATCTATGAAAATACAGCAAATATGACTACTCCGAAAAGAGATACCAGAATTTACAGGAGAGCGCACAGCCTGCACCTGCACCTGAGAGGACTCGGTACAGCGCAAGACAGTCTTAAAGACCCCAGCTGACATACGTGGCACCTACCAGCGACCACTTCTATCGCCATGAAAAGCCAGAGGAATATGGTACAAAGATCACACAGACCCAGACAACATCAGAGAGGGAACCTGAAGGGATGGAAATGCACAATCTTCCAGAAAAAGAATCAGAATAAAAGTCATAACCATGCTGATGGATCTACAGAGAAATATGCAAGAGTTGAGGGAGGAAGTGAGAGAAGTGAGAAAGACAATGCAGAAATGAGACAAGACATCGACGGGCTTAGCAGCAGACTGGAAAAGACGCAAGAGACTGTTAATGGAACAGAAATCAGAGAACAGGAATACAGAGAAGCTGAGGCAGAGAAAGATAAAAGGATCTATAGGAATGAAAGAATATTAAGAGAAATGTGTGAACAATCCAAATGGAACAATATTCACATTATAGGAGTACCAGAGGAAGAAGGGAGAGAAAAAGGGATAGAAAGTGTCTTTGAAGAAATAATTGCTGAGAACTTCCCCATGCTGGGGAAGGAAATAGTCTTGCAGTCCACAGAAGTCCACATATCTCCTAACAAAAGGGATCCAAGGAAGACAACACCAAGACACATAATAATTAAGATGGCAAAATTCAAACATAAGGACAGAGTATTAAAGGCAACTAGAGAGAGAAAAAAGATCACCTACAAAGGAAAACCCATCAAACTATCATCAGACTTCTCAACAGAAACCTTACAGGCCAGAAGAGAATGGCATGATATATTTAATGTAATGAAACAGAAGGGTCTCAAACCAAGAATATTGTATCCACCACAATGATCATTTAAATATGATGGAGGGATTAAACAATTTCCAGACAAGTGAAAGCTGAGAGAATTGGCCTCCCATAAACCACCTCTCCAGGACATCTTAAAGGAACTGCTCTAGAGGGAAGCACTCCAAAAGCTAAAAGAGGTCACAGGAGAAAATAAAATCATAGCAAAGAAAGCAGACCATCCAAATACTAACTAAAGGCAAAGAATAAAATACCTAGTATATAAAGAATGGAGGAGGAAGAATAAGAAGGGAGATAAATAAACATCAGGCTGTGCTTACAATGACATAACAAGAAAGTTAAGTTAGATTGTTAGATAGTAAAGAAGTAACCCTTGAACCTTTGGTAACCACGAATCAGAAGCCAGCAATGGCAATAAGTACATATCTATCGATAATCACCCTAAATGTAAATGGACTGAACGCACGAATAAAAAGAAAGAGAGTAACAGAATGAATAAAAAAGCAAGACGCATCTATATGCTGCCTACAAGAAACTAACCTCAAACCCAAAGATATACATAGACTAAAAGTGAAAGGATGGAAAAAGATATTTCATGCAAACAACAAGGAGAAAAAAGTAGGTGTTGCAGTACTTATATCAGACAAAATAGACTTCAAAATGAAGAAACTAGCAAGAGATAAAGAAGGACATTACATAATGATAAAGGGGTCAGTCCAAGAAGAGGATATAACCATTATAAATATATATGCACCCAACACAGGAGCGGCGACATATGTGAAATAAATACAGAGTTAAAGGAGGAAGTAGAATGCAATGCACTCATTTTAGGAGACTTAAACACACCATTCACTCCAAAAGACAGATCAACCAGATAGAAAATAAGTAAATACCCAGAGCCACTGAACAATACACTAGGACAGATGGACGTAACAGACATCTACAGAACTGTACACCCAAAAGCAGCAGGATACACATTCTTCTCAAGTGCACATGGAACATTTTCCAGAATAGACCACATACCAGGCCACAAAAAGAACCTGAGTAAATTCAAAAATATTGAAATCCTTCCAACCAACTTCTCAGATCACAAAGGTATAAAACTAGAAATAAATTGTACAAAGAAAACAAAAAGGCTCACAAATAACATGGAGGCTTAATAACATGCTCCTAAATAATCAATGGATAAATGACAAAATTAATACAGAGATCAAACAATATATGGAGACTAATGACAACAATAACATAAAGCCACAATTTCTGTGGGACAGAGCAAAAACAGTTGTAAGAGGAAAGTATATTGGAATCCAGGCCTATTTAAAGAAGGAAGAACAATCCCAAATGAATAGTTTAAAGAAACAGTTACTGAAATTGGAAAAAAAAGAAAAATGAGTCCCAAAGTCACCAAAAGGAGGGACATAATAAAGATTAGAAAATAAATAACTAAAATTGAAAAGAATAAAACTATAGAAAAAATCAATGAAACCAAGAGCAGGTTCTTTAAAAAAATAAACAAAACAGATAAACCCCTAGCCAGACTTATTAAGAGAAAAAGAGAATCTACACACATAAACAGATTCAGAAATGAGAAAGGAAATATCACAACGGACCCCAAAGAAATACAAAGAATTATAAGAGAATACTATGAGAATCTATATGCTAACAAGCTGGAAAACCTAGAAGAAATGGACAACTTCTTAGAAAAATACAACCTTCCAAGACTGACAAAGCAAGAAACAGAAAACCTAAACACACCAATCACCAACAAAGAAATTGAATCAGTAATCAAAAAACTACCCAAGAACAAAACCCCCGGACCTGATGGATTCACTTCTGAATTCTACCAGACATACAGAGAAGATATAATACCCATCCTCCTTAAAGTTTTCCAAAAAATAGAAGAGGAGGAAATACGTCCAAACTCTTTCTATGAAGCCAGCCTCAGTCTTAATACGAAAACCTGGCAAAAACTTCACCAGAAAATAAAATTACAGACCAATATCCCTGATGAACATAGATGCAAAAATACTCAACAAAATATTAGCAAACCGAATTCAAAAATACATCAAGAGGATCATACACCATGATCAAGTGGGATTCATCTCAGGGATGCAAAGATGGTACAACAGTCGAAAATCCATCAACATCATCCACCACATCAACAAAAAGAAGAACAAAAACCACATGATCATCTCCATAGATGCTGAAAAAACATTTGACAAAATTAACATCCATTCATGATAAAAACTCTCAACAAAATGGGTATAGACGGCAAGTACCTCAACATCATAAAGGCCATATATGACAAACCCACAGCTAACATCATACTTAACAGTGAGAAGCTGGAAATGTTTCATCTAAAATCGGGAACAAGACAGGGATGCCCACTCTCTCCTCTGTTAATTAACATAGTACTGGAGGTCCTAGCCATGGCAATCAGACAAACCAAAGAAATACAAGGCATCCAGATTGGTAAAGAAGAAGTCAAATTGTCACTATTTGCAGATGACATGATATTGTACATGAAAAACCATAAAGACTCCACTCCAAAACTACTAGAACTAATAACTGAATTCAGCAAAGCTGCAGGATAAAAAATTAACACATAGAAATCTGTTGCTTTCCTCTACACTAGCAATGAACTAACAGAAAGAGAAATCAGAAAAACAATTCCATTCACAATTGCATCTAAAAGAATAAAATACCTAGGAATAAACCTAACCAAGGAAGTGAAAGACCTGTACTCTGAAAACTACAAGACACTCCTAAAGAGAAATTAAAGAGGACACTAACAAATGGAAATGCATCCCATGCTCTTGGCTAGGAAGAATAAATATTGTCAAAATGGCTATTCTACCTAAAGAAATCGACAGATTCAATGCAATCCCTATCAAAATATCAACCGCATTCTTCAATGAACTGGAACAAATAGTTCCAAATTTCATATGGAACCACAAAAGACCCCGAATAGCCAAAGCAATCCTGAGAAGGAAGAATAAAACAGGGGGAATTACACTCACTCCCAGACTTCAAGCTCTACTACAAAGCTTCAGTAATCACGACAATTTGGTATTGGCACAAGAACAGACGCACAGACCAGTGGAACAGAATAGAAAATTCAGACATTAATCCAAACATATACGGTCAATTAATATATGATAAAGGAGCCTTGGATATACAAGGGGGGGATGACAGCCTCTTCAGCAGCTGGTGTTGGAAAAACTGGGCAGCTACATGTAAGAGAATGAAACTGGACTACTGTCTAACCCCATACAGAAAAGTAAACTCAAAGTGGATCAAAGATCTGAATGTAAGTCATGAAATCATAAAACTCTTAGAAAAAAAACATAGGCAAAAATCTCTCGGACCTAAACATGAGCGACTTCTTCATGAACATATCTCCCCAGGCAAGGGAAACAAAAGCAAAAATGAACAAGTGGGACTATATCAAGCTGAAAAGCTTCTGTACAGCAAAGGATACCATCAGTAGAACAAAAAGACATCCTACAGTATGGGAGAATATATTCACAAATGACATATCCGATAAAGGGTTGACATCCAAAATATATAAAGAACTCACAAACCTCAACAAACAAAAAGCAAATAATCCAATTAAGAAATGGGCAGCGGGCATGAATAGACACTTCTCCAAAGAGGAAATTTAGATGGCCAACAGGCACATGAAAAGATGCTCCACATCGCTAATCATCAGAGAAATGCAAATTAAAACCACAATGAGATATCACCTCACACCAGTGAGGATGGCCAGCATCCAAAACACAAACAACAACAAATGTTGGCGAGGATGTGGAGAAAGGGGAACCCTCCTACACTGCTGGTCGGAATCGAAATTAGTTCAACCATTGTGGAAAGCAGTATGGAGATGTATTGTTGGGAGGGCACTGGGAGGGCTGTACAACTCAGAGAAGACAAGTAGTGATTCTATAGCATCTCACTACACTGATGGGCAGTCATTGTAATGGGGTTGGTGGGGGGCAGTTGATGAAGGGGGTAGTTTAATAACCATAATGTTGCACATGTAATTGTAGATTAATAATACCAAAAGAAATTAATAAAAAAATGTGACCGTCGTGGAAACGAAAAGTCAAGCACAGCTTCTCAGTACGGTATTAGAGCAACTGTTAAATCCTGATGAACATTCCACTCTCTGTCTGGCACACTCTGGGCATTAAAGACCACTTCTAATGTTCTTCTTTTGACCTTCAGAGGTCACGGAACCCCTGTTCCCTTAGAAAACTTCCTCTCTTCCTTGTAACCTTAGAAAACACAATATAAACAAGGGAGAAAGTCTACATTCAGTAAACACTATGGAAGAGTTAATGATTTTTAAATATCCTCTTACCTTATGATGAAAATGGATTTTAAAAATGTTAAATCCATATAAAATGTTCATGATAGAACAGTAAAAGAAAAAACAGGGCTGAAAATCTGTTGGTCATTATCCTAATTATAGATAATGGATATATTAATTCTGTATAATGAATATTTTTATATGAGTATGTCTGTATATATACAGTACACATAATTTAAAGAAGAAAGAAGCCCTTGGAAGAAATACAATTCTAAATTTTTGATAATAGTTATCATGAGAGTGAGTTCTTCTGCATATGTTCCTTGTTTTCAAATTTGCTTTAATGAGGGTATGCTAAGCAAGATAAGTCAGAGAAAGAAAGAAAAATATTGTATTTCACTTGTATGCAGAATCTAAAAAAGTCAAACTCATAGAAACAAGAGTTTAGAATGATGGTTTCCCGAGGCTGGGGCAGGGGAAAACGGGGAGATGTTAAAGGATACATACTTGCAACTAGAAGATGGGTAAGTTCTGGAGATCTATCGTACAGAATGATGACTATAGTCAACAAAATTGTGTTATATACTTCAAAGTTGCTGAGAGACTAAATCTTAAATGTTCTAACCATATAAAAGAAATAATTATGTGACTAACACAAGTGTTAGCTAAAACCATGGTGGTACTCATATTGAAAATATGTAAATGTGTCAAATGCACTGTATACCTCATACTTACACAATGTTATATATTAATTATATCTCAATAAAAATCCCAAATTTTCTTTAATGAGAATACATTTCCTTAGGATCATTTAAAAAAACACATTTTCAAGATCTCAAGGCAATGTCAATTATATAGTTAATTTTTAAAATGTCATCCGGAAAAATGACAGCATATTAGATCTGCTATAATTATTTTTGTTTTTAAAATAAGTGTGTGAGTAGGGGAATGTAAAATTGACAGAGAATAAATAAAGTTCCTTTTCAAGCCTTTAGAAGTTTACAAACTTCCAATTATAAAATAAAAAAGTCATGGGGATAAAAAATTCAGCATAAGTAATATAGTCAATAATAATGTAATAACTTTGGTGACAAACGGTAACTACGCTTATCATTCTGTCACATATATAAATGTTGAATCGCTACATTGTACACCTAAAACTAATACATTTCAACTATATTTCAATTAAAAAAAAGGTCACGGAACCCATAGCTAAACAAATGATTGAGCAGAACAGTAAGCCACTTAGAAGAGAATGATGTCTAGAGCAATTATATTCACTACATTTAGGCAGTTTAACAGCTTAACTCCATTTGCAATCACACATGATGGTTTCCAGGAGGTTTATTTAAAAACAATAGCATCAAAAACAAATCTGAAGCTCTTTTCTGAGCTTTCTCTTTTCCCCAAGGAATCTAATTTACATATGGCTTAAGGATTAAATTCACAGACACTGAATAAAACTGCCAAGAAACTATTGCAAGGGTATATCACCATCTTTCAGAACAAGTGAAAATTATGATTATCAAACTATATTAAAAATATAAAATAGAACAATACAAATAAACCACCAAGGTAAACCAGAATTGGAAAAACAGCCCTTGTGATTTTCACAGATGCACAAAAATTTTAACATCAGTTTCTATTTAAACATACTAAATCCAGTAACAGCAAAGCTTAAATTTATAAATGATGTCAATATTCCATTTGAGTCAAAATATTTTCTAAAAAGTTGCATGCAACTCTCTCAAACAAGAAAAAATAAACCTCTCCTAGACACACTGTAGAAACCCATCGGCTGAGAAGTGTGAGTTGGATGTAGTAAATTATATCTGCAAACCTCACTGCAAATGCTCCCTATTGAAACTCAAGATGTTAATTTTGACCCAAATACCCTACAGAGATTGGATCTGGATACATTAGAGACCATCTCTTCCTTTCCATGGCAACTGAAAGGAGGTGATACATTTCAACAAACTTCATTTTGAGCATTAGAAGTCCACGGCCACAACAGAGGGAGCTTCAAGTCTATAATGAGAACCCTTCTGGTTCATCCTATCGATCATTTTTGTAATGCTGCAGTGTTAATTTTTTTTATATCATAATGACTAAGAATTCTTTTTCAGTTGCTTATGAACCTGAACACAAGGTAAAGTTTTTTTCTCCTTATATTAATAAAAGTTATTTACTAAATAGTATATTCTACAATTATTATTGAGCTACTATTTTATGCTATGCATTGTGAAAGATGATAGGAATAGAACAGTGAACAAGACAGATTTGTTTCTTGCCCTTTTCACCCTAGTGAGAGAATCAGATGGTTAGCAAAAATAATTAAAATTGGGATAAAGGTAGAAAGAGTGATGAGTCAGGTGCAATGAGAGCACAGAACAGGGGTACCTGGGAAGTGAAATAAACCTGAGGCTTGACAGATGAGGAGTAGGAAAACTGGAGAAGAAATTAAGAAGAAGTCAAGTTGATAGCTGAGGCCCTGTGAAAGGGCAAAGCTGTCCTTGTTCAATGAACATAGGAAAGGCTACTGGGGCTGCAGCTCAGACTGGGCAATAACTAGCAGTGAGGAGAATGGCTCTATTTTTTTTTTCCTAAACCTCTGGATTTGAATTTTCTTTCTGGATCATGAGGTGTGTGTGTATACATTATACATGCAGTATAAAATATACTGATATATTTTCATCAAAATATACTATTTATTATTGCTGTCAAAGTCTGAGGTTTGATGTATAAAACCTTAGTCACAAAAGAAATTATATTATTTGTTAAAACATTATGAATCAAAATAACTTGGCTTCAATATGTTATACTTTTAATAAAAATTTAGAACTTCATATAACTGAACAAAGAACAAAAGAAAAATAACTTCAAAGGAGTTCTGAGGATAAGAAAAAAAGACAGAGAAACAAAATAAAGTTTTAATTCCAAACATGCTATTCATAATCACCAAAGTCAAATGGTGAGATTATATCAAAATTTAAACTAAAAAAACAAGGCTGCTATTTATATTAGAATTTTGACAGTGAGCACTAAGTTCCATTTTTTCTTAAATTATCCTAACTTGGTTTCTGTTGCTTACAACCAAATAATATCCTGGCATCTAAATACCATCCTCCATCTTTTGAATTTCTCAAATAATTTTTTAAAAACACACTGTAGGTTTGTTCTATCAATCCATCAAGAGAAGTTCAAAATGGTGGCACAGGAAGATCCTGTACTCACCTCCTCATACAGAACAAAAGAAATTTGCAGCTGTATATGGATTAATTGTCCTCTGAAAGGGATCTGATAACTGGATGAGCAGTGCCTCCACAGCAAATTACAAAAGAGGTACATAAGATTGATGGAACGGTAGGACAGTCAAAGAAACAGACTCACCTGGGACCCCAACCCGGATGCAATGACCACACAAGCAGGAAGGATAAACAAAATGAAGGACAACCCCTTCAGGAATGAAAGGCCTATGTCACATACCAGGCACCCCAATCTTGGAAAATGGCACCAGAAACACAGGACACCAAAATATCTGTTTTTGTAATTCAACAGGGATTAACACCAGAAGAATCACAGAACAACAGGGAAAAGAGATCTTGCTCTTAAATGCTTGCATGAAAATCTATTTGCCCTATGATTCAGCACAAAAGCAACAGATTAAAAGCACTTAGATAGACCATAAATGTGGGAAATGAACATACTAATTTTAAAGTGGCTGCTAGAGAGGCAGGGATCTACAGACTTTATCCAGGGATGGAAGCACTGGCGGACACCATTTTTGTAATCTTATCCTAACTAGCTGGTGACGGAGGTAATGGGTACTATTTTTGGTGATCACCATCAAGCCTGCCAGCACTGGTGGATGTGTACTGCTCACCCTGCACCAGCAACTGGGGAGGGTGGGCACCCATACCCTGCCCATCCATTAAGCATCCCAACAGGTTCTCGCAAGTGTCCCAAGCCCTGCCAAACCCACAAGAGCCAAGCTGAAACCTGGGTGGGCAAGCAGCTGAAATGGTGCTGTTCCATGCAGTGGTCAATAGACCCTGCCCTCCCCACAAAGCATCTCAGTCCTATCACAGTCCACAGGCACATGCAGCTCACAAGCGTAATGGCCACACAATGATTGGCTCTGGTGGTCTCAAGATAGTGCTTCTGGGTCACATGGAAAAGCTCCTATATAAGACAACTGCTTCAGGTTTGAGGGAGGTAGCTGTTCTGCCTTATACATAGAGACAAACACAGAGAGACAGGTGAAATAAGTAGACAGAAGAATATGTTCAGAGAACAAGGCAAAGTCCCAGAAAAAGACCATAATGAAATGGAAATAAGCAAGCTACCTGATAAGACAGTTCCAAGTAATGGTCATAAAGGTGCTCAGTGATCTCAGAAGAATAATGGAGGAACACAGTAAGAACTTCAACAAGCAGATAAAAAATATAAAAGATATCAAACAGAAGTAATACCTGAACTGAAAAATACAACTGAGTGAATCAACAACAGAAGGAATGAAATAGAAGAATCAGTGAGCTGGAAGACAAAACAATGGAAAACACCAAGAAAGAGCAGGTAAGTAAACAGGAGAATTAAAAAGGAGTCAGAATACCTTAAAGGACATCTAGGATATCAATCAGAATAACGTTCATAATACAGGAACACAGAAAGATATGAAAGAAAGGGTGAGAAAAATTATATGATGAAATAATGAGTAAAAAGTTCCCTATATTTTCAGAAGGAAATAGAGATCAAGGTCAAGGAAACCCAGGAAGTTCCAAATAAGATGAACCCAAAGAAAAACAAACCAAGGTACATTATAATTAAAATGGTAAAAGTTAAAGATAAAGAGAGACTCTTAAAAGTTGCAAGGAAAAAGCAACATATTACATACAAAGGAAATCCCATAAGGCTATCAACAGATTTTTCAACAGAAACTTTACAGACCAGAAAACAGTTGCATGACATATTCAAGTGCTAAAAAGAAAAAATATTCCAACTAAGATTCTCTACTATGCAAGGTTATATTCATAATTGGAGGAGAGATTAAGAGTTTTCAGACAAGAAAAAGTTAAGGAGATCATCACATTCTCTAGGATACATCATATATAGAACATAAGTCAAACTGCAATGAATTTAAGAAGATTGAAATCATATCAAACATCTTTTCCAACCATAATGGTATGAAACTAGAAATAAATTACATGAAAAAATGCAAAAACATTACAAGGAAAAAATGCAAACACATGGAGGCTAAACAACTAATGGGTCAATGAAGAAATTAAAGAGAAGATTAAAAAATACTTTTGAGATAAATGAAAATGGAAATACAACATTCCAAAATCTTTGGGATGCAGCAAAAGAAGTTCTAAGAGCAAAGTTCATAAGGATACAGGCCTATGTCAAGAAAAAAGAGAAAGCTCAATATAATCTACACCTTTAAAGGAGCTAGAAAAGGAACAAAGCCCTAAGTTAATAGAAAGAATGAAATAATAAAGACCAAAGTAGAATAAATCAAATAGACTAAAAATCAATAGAAAAGATCAGTGAAACTAAGAGCAGGTTCTATGAAAAGAGATACAGTACCAACAAGTCTTTGGTCAGATTCATCAAGAGAAAAAGAGAGCACCCAAAAAAAAAAAAAAAACAGAAATGAAACAGGAAAAATTACAACTGAAACCATAGTAATACCTAAGAGATCAAATTCATAAGGGATCATAAGAGACTACTATGAACAATTTTGTAATAACAAGTTGAAAAATCTAGAAAAAATTTAAAATTCTCAGAAATTTACAACCTTCCAAGACTGAATAATAAATAAATAAATAAATAAATATGAAAAGACCAATTACTAGTAAGGAAAATTGAATCCATAATCAAAATTCTCCCAACAAACAAAAGTCCAGGACCAGATGGCTTGACTGATGATTTCTACAAAACATTCTAATTAGATTTAATAACAATCCTTCTCAACTCTTCCAAAACACTGAAGGGGAAGAAAAGTTTCCAAACTCATTAATGCATTACTCTGATACTAAAACCAGATGAGGACACCACAAAAAAAAGGAAATTACAGGCCAATATCCCTGACGAACATAGAAACAAAACCCTTTTACAAAATACTAATAAACAAAATTCAACACTACATTAAAAGGATCATACACCATGGCCAAGTGAGATTAATTTCAGAGATGCAATGATGATTCAACATCTGCAAATCAGTCAAGATACACATTAACAAAATGAAGGATAAAAATCATATCATCTCAATAAATGCAGAAAAAGTATTTGACAAAATTTAATATCTGTTTGTAATACACTCTCAACAAATTCTATATAGAAGGAACATACCTCAGCATAATATAGGCCATATATGACAAGCCCACAGCTAACATCTTATGCAATGGTAAAAAGATGGAAGCTTTCCCTCTAAAATCAGGAACAAGACAAGAAGTCCACTCTTGCCAGTGTATGGGAAGTCCTAGCCACAGCCATTAGGCAAGAGAAAGAAAAGGCATCCCAACTGTAAGGAAAGAAGTAAATCTGTCACTATTTCCAGATGACATGATACTATATAGAAAACACTAAAGACTTCACCAAACACTATTAGAATAAATGAATTAAGTAAACTTGCAGGATAAAAAATTAATATGAAGAAATTCATTGCATTTCTATACTAATTAAAAACTAGAAAAGAAAATTAGGAAAACAATCCTATTTAAAATTACTTCAAAAAGAATAAAATGCCTAGGAATAAATTTAACCAAGGAGGTGAAAGACCTGTAGTAGAAAAACTATCAGGCATTGATGAAAAAAAATGGATGACACAAATAAATAGAAAAATATAACATGCTTACAGACTTGAAGAATTAATATTGTTAGTGTCCCACTAACTAAAGAAATCTACATATTCAATTTAATTCCTATCGACATACAAATGACACAACATGGGTTTGAACTGGGCATGTTTTGAGAGAAAATTTTCTTTCTCTAGCTTACTTTAATATGCTGTATTGTATGAATATAAAATGTGTTAATCCACAGTTCACATTATTGGTAAGGTTTTTGGTCAACAGCAGGCTATTTGTAGTTAAGTTTTAGGGGAGTCAAAAGTTTTATAAGGGTTTTCAACAGTGCACAGGATTATTACTCCTAAACCCCAGGACATTCATGGGTCAACTATGCTCCTACACTTTCTATGGAACCACAAAAGACCCCAAATAACCAAAGAAATCTCTAAAAATGAGAAAAATGCAGAGATTCACATTCCCTGATTTCAAACTACACTACAAAGCTATAGTAATCAAAACAGTATGATAATGGCACAAAAATAGGCACACAGATAAGTAGAACTGAATAGAGAACCACAAAATAAACTCACACTTACATGGTTGGTTAAACCTTGACAAAGAAGGTGAGAACATACTATGGGGAAAAGACAGTCTCTTCAATAAATGGTGTGGGGATAAATGGACAGCCACTTTCTTGTTCCATACACAAAAACGAACCCAAAATGGATTAAAAACTTAAATGTAAGATCTGAAACTGTAAAACTCCTAGAAGAAAACATAGGCAGTAAATTCTTTGACATTGATCTTAGCAATATTTTTCTGGATATGTTTCTTCAGGCAATGACAACAAAACAAAAAAAAAAGAAATGACATTATTATCAAACTTAAAAGATTTTGTACAAAGAAGGAAAACAACAAAACAACGAGGCAACCTACTGAATGGGAGAAGATACTTGCAAGTTATATATTTCATAAGTGGTTGATATGCAAAATATAAAAAGAAATCATACAACTCAATAACAAAAAAACAACCTGATTAAAACATGGGCAAAGGCCCTGAGTAAATGTTTCCAAGGACATACAGTAGAGCAAGAGGCATGTGAAAAGATGCTCAACAACACTAATTATCAAGGAAATGCAAATCAAAACAGAGTGAGACATCATCTCACATCTGTCAGAATGCCTCTTATCAAAAAAGACAAGAAATAACAAGTGTCGATGAGGATGTGAAGAAAAAGGAACCCTCTTGTACTGTTGTTGGAAATGTAAATAGCTGCAGCCACTATGGAAAACAGTATGTAACCTCCTCAAAAAATTAAAAATAAAGCTACATATGATCCAGCAATTCCACTTCTGGGTATTTATATTAAGAAAATGAGTACATTAACTTGAAAAGATACCTGCCCAGCCGCACCCCTTTCCATGTCTATCAAAGGCATTATTTACAATAACCAAGTCATGGAAACAACCTAAATGCCCATGGACGGATGAATGAACAAAAAAATGTGGTTTACAAACTAACAGACTATTACACAGCCATAAAGAAGAATGAGATGTTGCCATTCATGACTACATGGTTGGGCCTAGAGGGTGTTAAGTTAAATGAGTCAGACAGAGAAAGATAAACACCTTTTCACTTATATGTGAAATCAAAACAAATAAAACAGAAACAGACTCACAGATATAAAGAAAAAACTCATGATTGCCAGAGGCGATTGGGGTAGGGAGGTAGGTAGGTAGATGGACTTCTTGTCTTGCTCCTGATTTTAGAGGAAAAGCTTCCAGCTTTTCACCATTGCATAAGATGTTAGCTGTGGGCTTGTCAGATATGGCCTATATTATGTTGAGGTATGTTCCTTCTATATATAGGTAGGTAGGTAAAGGGAATTAATAGGTACAAACTTCTGGTTATAAAATAAGTCAAGGTTGTAATGTACACCATAGGGAATATAGTAGAGACTTTGTATAGTGACAGCATGGTAAGTAGACCTATTGTGACTATTTCATAATGTATAAAATATACTGAATCATTATCTTGTACACTTGAAACTAACATAATATTATGTATGTCAATTACAATTCAATAAAAAATTCTGCATTTTCTGTTTAGTCTTTAAGCTACCATCATCTTGCATTAACATCATTTTTCTGAAAGTATTGCAATAAGAGAAAACAAGCACCTAAAATTATCAAATCCTTTGATACCTTTTGTCCTTATTGGGCATCTCTGCCACATTTGAAATGATATAATTATTTATCTTTCATGATATTATTGCCTCATTGTTTTTTCTTTACTTACCTTTTATTTGCAGTCTCCATCACAGATAATTCCTTTGCTTTTCACCAAAAACACATTAGTGTTCTCCCTTTTTCTATTTGGATTCCACTCGTTTGCCACTAAATAAGTGACTTTGGGTGATCACATCTTTTTTCATGGTTTTCCCTGCTATCAATATGTATTTCTAACAATGATCCCTCATTTGAGCCCCAGACCTATATATGCAACAGCTCATTAGATGCATTTACTTGAATGTCAAAAGCACTTCACCATATGCCCATCCTAAATCATCTTTCCCACCTTTCACACCAAAAACTAAACCTATTTGTAATCATAATATTAACTATATAAACATCTACACAGATATCCAAGCCAGGTACCATGGAGTCACTCTACACATTTACCTCCCCTTCACTATCCATTAGTAGTCTGGTCACAAAATTTTGCCAATTTTTTGTTAACCTCTTAAATATTTCTCTGTTCTTTCCCATTCTCTCCGTCCCTATCACCACTATCCTGGTTCTGACAGTCGTGTTTCTAGACAACAACAATAGCTAGTTGCAATGCCTAATTCATCTCTTTGCCTCCACTTTTCCTATATTCACCTTGATCCACACCCTACAAAATCCACCCTCAACACTTGACAAAAAAACATTCACCAAACAAAAATGAGCTGATCATGGAACAACAGCACGAGAGAAGCTGTGTAGAAAGGAGAGTAATGGGAGGGTGGTAATGGATTTAGACAGTCCCTACCAGGCAGAACATGAATAACTGAAAATATTTATCTATGTTCTGAAACCAGCAAAATGAGAGGAAAATTTTTATAAAAGCCCTATAAATCAAAATGACTTTGACAAAGGGAGAAGACAGGACAGCAGATACAAAATATCACAAAAATTTTAAACATGGAAAAATAATAGATAAATAGCAAGGGACTGAGGCCCAGAGAGGTAAGTTATAAAGCCTCAACCTTCTAAATGAAGAAAAAAGTGAAATTATGGTCCTTCAGAAGAGGTTAATATCTCTAGTTTTTTAATACTGAAAGAAGATTTAAATATCTTGAGATAATCTCCTTTCCTCAGGGTAAGCTTAGCCAATGAAAACAACCATATGGTTAAAAAATTGTTTCTACTTTAGGTTTCAGTGTTGATTATATCGTCACTCTATATTCTCATAGGGAGTATGAAAAATAGACTTTAGGAGTTTGTATTTGATTCGAGCTCTCTCCATCTGGTATGTGACTTTCTTAAAAAGTTCAAAATAAGTTAAGATGTTGTTTAACTCAGTTCTAGGAGGAAAAAAACAGAATATAACATCTTATTATTTAAAAATGGAGACTTCTGTAGTTCTTAAGTCATTTATAATGTATTTTTAAAAGATGAGAGTAATTTATCATTAAAAAGGACAAACAGAATCTATCAGGAATGTAGAAATAAGTGGGATTTTACATGAGTACTGAAGAGATAAAGAATAGTGGAGTAAGATATATCAGCCCTTTCATAAAGACCATTAGATAAAAGGGAGTATAATATTGTTACAAAGTCATTAAAACACTGAGGGACTCTATATCCCTGGTAGATTTAGTGCCCTGAATGATGCTTGTGCTAAAAACAAATAAAAATGATAATTTTATTTATAAAATGTTTATATACAGCACATCCTATAAAGAAAATTTGTAGATCAGTTTACACATACACTTTCTTAAACTCATTAATGATTTTCCAAAAAAAGTAAGGATTATTAAAGCCACAGACTGAAGAAAGCCAGAAACTCAGAAGTAAGCAAAACAAATGACTTCAAGCATTTCAAAACTGTGTAAATTAAACACAACTCAGGCTGATTAAAGGTAATGCCATAAGCCCACTTGCAGTATTGAACCTAATATGACATAAGAAGGCTCATATACAAATAGCTACAACATTAATGTTAGGGTAAACTACAAATGAAACTACTATGTTTTTCCCCTTTCTGTGGTGACCCTATTACAAACTCTACCAGAAAATTTAGCCTTGAACAGAGGAAGAAAAATACTCATGATCACAAACCAAGCCTTGTAAGAGTTTATAACTTGGATTTTTTATTTTAAATGCCATAAAATCCTCTAACCAAGAATTTAGTCTCAAGGTGTCCCGAAATGTTAATGCACCCAATGTGTCAGAAGTAAATTCAAACATGCATATAAGCAATCTTTCAGCTTGCTTTCAAAAAATTTCTAGAGAGAAATTTCCTAGGAAAATAAGTAGATCTTATTCTCTAAAAAGAAACAATGTACAAAGAATACTATGGAGTGTAGGTACAAGTCAGCAGGATTGAGCCAATAATATAAAGTAAATTATTCATGTGTCAAGAAAGATAAATAAGCCTTGAAAATTATAACTAAAAAGCAAGGAGTTTTAAAAATCAATAAAAATTTAAAGAATATAATAAGTTTAAAATTGAATAAAGTGTTATAAAGTTCAAAAACAGGAAAATTTATTTATAGCTTTAGATGTCTAGATACAATTTACCTGTGAAGAAAGAGTGACTAGCAAGGGACTAGAGAAGATCTCCTGGGTGTTGATAGTATTCTTATTGATTCAGATGCTGGTAACATGGGCAGGTGTACTTCATTAAATATATCAAGCTATATAGAGTTGTACACTTTTCTCTATATTAGAACTCTCTGAAAGCTTATTCAAAAAAATTCACTGAATGCCTGTAACAGCATATTAGACACAGCTGAAAAGAAAATGAATTGGAGAATCAAAGAAAAAATTCAGAATGCAGATCAACCACTCAAAGAGGAAAAACATGAAAGAGGATAAAAGACACAAGAAAAATACAGCAAAACGTCTAACATGTATGTAGAAAGAATGAGGCAGAGACAGTATCAGAAGAGATAATGCCAGAAAACTTGTAGAAGTCGTAAAGACACCAATACTAAAACTAAAAATACAAAACTTAAAAAGATTCTTAAAGCTGGCAGAGAACGAACAAAATAACCTTTTAAGGCAACACAAATTGACAGTGTGTATCTCAAAAAGGCAATGAAAAGCAAAAATATGGCATATGAAAATAACTACCAGTAAGATATTGTATATACAGCAAAATATCTTCCAAAAAAGAGGAAAAAATAAAGATTATTTTCAAACAAGCAAAATTAAGTTTGCTAACAGCAGATCATCACAGAAAGGCAGAAGGAAAATGATCTGTGACATAATAAATGATAACCTTTGAGCAGGAATTACTAGTAATGTGCTAGTATATGAATCAGCAAATATGGCCCATGACCAAATCTGGCTCACTACCAGATTTGTGGATAAAGTTTTATTGGCAAATAGTTATGGCAATTCACTGACATATTTTGTAATTAAAAAATATATCACAAAGAAAACAATGAAGATAGTGAAAAGAAACTCATACAATGGGAGAAGGTATTTGCAAATTAAATAAGGATCTCACAGCCAGTATATATTGAAAAACTCTTACAATTCACCAATAAAAAGACAAAAAAACAACTAAAAAGTGAATGAAGGATTTAAATAAAACAAGAAAATACAAAAGATCTACAAATGCCAACAATCATATGAAAAGATACTCAGTATCTTCAGTCATTAGGAAAATGGAAATCAAATCCAAAATAAGATATCACTTCACATATACTGGGATGGCTAGAACCAAAATGACAAACAATAACAAGTGGTGACACAGATGTGGATAAATTACACAGATGTGAATAAATGTGGATAAAACTTCATACACTAATGTGGAATTATAAAATGATGTAGACACTTTCGAAGACTGTTTGCCAATTTCTCAAACATTTAACCGTAGAGTTACCATATGACCCAGCAATTCTACTACTAGGTATATATTTCAGAGGGATTTAAACATGTAGCCATGGAAAAAAGTGTACAAGACTGACCATAGCAGTATTATTCATAATAGCCAAAAAGTGGAAATGACCCAATGTCCATCAATTGATGAATAAAGAAAATGTAATATATTCATAAAATATAATATAATTCTTCCATAAGAAGGAATGAAGATTGATACATACTACAACATAAAATGACACTGAAAATATTACAGTAAATGAAACAAACCAGATACAAAAGACCACACATTATGTGATTCCGTACACATGAAATGCTAACAATAGGCAAATTCATAGAGGCAAAAAGATTAGGGGAAAGGAAGGATGAGGAGTAACTGCTAATGGCATACTGATTTTTGGAGGAGTGATGAAACTTCTAAAATGTAATAGTAGTGATGGTTACACAAAACTAAAATTACTAACAATCACCTAATTGTATACTTCAAAAGGGAGAATTTTACAAAATGCAAATTACATTTTAAAAATCTGTTACACAAATATTAATGAGTTTTAACAAAAAGTCAAGGGATAAATTATTTTAATCCTATAAAAATTATTCCAGAATTATAACAATTAACAAAAAATGAATAAGCACTCCCAGCTCACTTTATGAGGCTAGTATATCTTGATATACAACAGCTATGTGATAATAAAGAATTCCCTATAACCAAAAGCAAGCAGCAAAGAATGGGTATGTCCAGTGTGCTGGAGAAAGGATCCTTACATCAAAACAAACATCATATAAGAGGACCTCTAGAAGTTACTTCTAATCCTTAGAATTCTATGATTTTATGATAAAATCACAAATCATATGATTTTATACCATAATATAATGGTATTCATTATATTATCAACATTAATTTCTGGCAGTAAAATCATGCCTGTTTCTCATAAATCTAAGAAAACTAGATTTCTTTGGAAATTTCAGTACAGAGAAAAGGAGGAATCAGTATCAAGTCAGAGTCAAAAACTGCACAGACTATATCTGCTTTTCAGTAACAATATGTGTAGTAATCTGAATGACATCAGGATTCATACTCTACATCCTAATAATATGAACAAGGTGTTGAACTGTTTAGCACTGTAAAAAACTTGAGCCTTATTATTAAAATATAGAGTCACATATTTACTTTGTGACTCAAAACTTTCAAAAGTTCACATATTGTTTGAGACGAATATGTCAAAGTTCAACAGGGTATGAATTTGCAACTGAAAACACCACAATATCAAAAATCAAGTATTTATTAAAGAAAGAGCCATGGTGCCAATCATCACTCAATTATCTGTTTTAAGAACTGAGGAATCTGGAAATATGCTTGATGAAAATAATACATTCCCTTTATTATTTATATATAATATATCCATTCATAAGTCACATGGCTTAAATTAAAATCAACCTACTACTTATCATTCTTCGTTCAGCCTAACGCAAACACCAACTTTCTTTTCAAGTTAATTTTACCTATGTTTAGAGTTTTAGTGATTATACCATATTGCATATGATCATTTGTAGACAGTCTCCATTTACATATATATGAATACGTAAGATTAGAAGGTGCAGATGTCAACAGCATCAGTTAGCTCATTTACTTTATAGATCTTTCTTTTTAAACCTACTTTGTAGATCACTTAGTTCCATTTTTTGCAGACCTTTCAATGAAAACAGCTAATTTACAATAGCACTAGCATATTAAATTAAAAAAAAACTAAAGATATCAGTAAAATAACTATAGGAAGAATTTTTTTAAATGTACCTTCTTCAAGGATGGGTCGTGGGATGACAAATGGAATCTCCTGCAAAGGATCCATATACTTGTGGCCAGCACTAATAATCTTTATTTGAGGCAAACAGAGGACAAGTGTTCCTGGCATGATGATTTGTCCATGGTACCAACTTCTTACTGTTCCAGGAATGTCACCAGATACAATTGTACTTGGGGAAGGCAGGCTATCATTTGGAATGAACACACAACAAGACTGTACTTCAAGCTAGAAAAGAAAAGCAGAATTAAAATATTTGGAGCAGATTAAATTTGGGAGTAAACATACCCTCAAATACCTCATTTTTACCAGAATCAACAGGAAAGTCAAAAAAGGAAATATGCTTTACTTATGTCTTCTGAGTTACTTTTACTAACGAACACAATAAACCCTCGAAAAGGTGTTGTTTCTTGCTATAAATCTGATCAAAAAGGCACAGCGACATGAAATGAAAACATATCTGCCTTTCCACAGTTCTTTCCAAGAAACATGACTGAGTTAGAAATGTGCTGGCAAAAAAAGGTGAGAAAATCCTCCTGTTGCAGTTCACTAGATTTTGTTAACGCCAGCTGAGGCCTCAAACTGATTAGCATTTTATTGTTCTTATTATAAAAAAAAAAAAAACAGAAACAGCTATTTCTAGGTTCTGGCTCTTCCTTTTTTACTTTACAGACTAAAATATAAGAAAAAATGGTTTAAAATATTCAGAATATATCTCAAGACAAGCATTAAAATATAATTTTTCTATCGCATACTTTCTCTTTTTTACACACATGTACAGCAAGATCCATGTTTATATATAAAGATATCTATAGATAACTGTATTTATATACATATCATATTTGTTATATATAAAAAAAAATGGTAAAGAAAATTCTGATGATCCAAAAATCACTGTGCTATTCTTTGCTTTTATCATACCTGAAATCATCTAAACTGTGACTGCATGTCAAACTTTTATGCTCCTCTATCCCAAGTACAGTTACTTAAGTTGCCAGGCCCCTAAAGATTAAAAATAAGACTAAACAAGCCCAAATAAAAAGCTGAATTCATCATGAGTTATTAATTCAACAGCAATGTAGGTTGAAGTTTATTAGTCTTAGTTGACTCTCACAAAGTAATATTCTGTACTTGATTAGTTAATGCTTGTCTTGAGATATATTCTGAACAATTTAAACCATTTTTCCTTATATTTTAGTCTGTAAAGCAGCTTAGCCTATTTTTAAGAAAATACAAAATATCAACTGTTAATTTTCTGTGAAATATCTGGCATACAAAGATACTATATTTGTTTGCTTGATAAATGGTTGGATATTCTAGCAAATTACATTAACAAAGGGACTATATTTTATAGAAGGTAAGTAAGCAAATAGTAGTATCAATTTTCTTAGGACAAATATATTCCTTAGCAAAAGCATGACATGTAACAGGTCTGGAATTCCTTGATACAATAAATAATTTGCCAGCATTATAAATAAACAAAGTTACTCCTCTTTGCTTCAACATTTCTGTGCATGAACAAATCGATGAATTCAGTGAAGAAAAATATAAATAAAATTTTGCAAAAAATAAATATCAGTTCATGGAGTATGAGCTCATTTTTTTGTTCTAGATTTTTATCTTCAAGCACAGATAATTTAGGTGTTGATGTGTTAAGTAGCTCATTGATTAAGATCACATTCTTTTACTCTGAAATCGAAGTGTATATTGTCTCAAATGTATTACATTAAGTTTAAAATATTTAACATATTCTTTAGTGATGCTCAAGTACAACATGTTAAAATGGCACACTGAGGGCATGTTCTCCTACATTAATTATGGTTATAAGGTATGAAGAGTCAGTATTTAACACTTCATGTCAGTATTGATGCTAGTTGAAAAATGCTTTCAACAATGTGAGATAATTAGTATAGTATGCTATCATACACAAATATATACACACATGTCCTAAGAAATAAATTTAAATTGTGCCAAAATATCCAAAATCACAAATATTCCAATATTCCACTAATTCAGAAATAAATTATTTAAACAACAATTGAGCAATGATTACAGAATCAACAGTAGTATATCAGCCTGAAATAAGTAACAAAATAATAAACTTCCTAAGATATGATATGTGTTGTGGCAATTCCTTTATAGTAAGAACCAAAATTATACATAATCCAAACTGCTCAAATTTATTATAATGTTACATCTATTATATATACTAAAGCTATCACATAAATCTTTTTACACATTAAAAATAACTGTTAAACTGTATGTTTAAAACTGTGGTTTTAATGTAAAATGTTGAGTGATTTATGTAAGTGAATATAAATCTGTAGCACTAAATTTAGCATTAATGTAAGGAACTGACAATCCAAGGGAAAGAAAATGAAGTAATCTGCCAGTAAGAAGTCCTCAAATCGGGGGTCAGATCATGTTCATGGAAACCATCTGGTTGGGACCCTCTGAGCCACACCAAACACAAATGATCTTTTAAAAAAATATCCTATTCATTAATGCATCACAGCTGCACTGAGTGTTACTTCATTTTTCCATGGCAACATCCTTTTTGTTTCAGAGATCTTATTTCAGTTTTGGTAGCAACGTGTTCTTTCGCCAGTATTGAACACATTCATGTGTTAAAGTGAAGGGATTATTACAAATACTTGAAATAGAACCACATCTATTTTTATTTCAATAAGTCAAGGCCTTATATCTAAACATCATATAGATATAAACATCTATCTAAAGTAGAAATTATTTGGTATTCTTTTTTAAAGTAAAATGATTGTTATTTTTTTCCTAAAGTTCCAATTTTATGTATCATTTGAAAAGCTATATCCCATTGTATATCCCTGTACCCCCTATGTTAGGTTGGTATGCTTAGATTTTCTAACGTGTGTAGTCTGTAACTTTGATCACAACTCAGTTAAAAGGAAGAGATGATAGGTTTCATTTACACAATTTAAACAATTTATTTATCCTGCTATCATACAGAACACTTTATATATAAATGCTTTAAAATATTATAGCATATTTTCTTTCCTTTGAATAACGTTCCTATTTCCTATTCCCAAATAATGTTTTCCTTTTGTTTAAACTTGAAACTTTAGTGATGATTATATTTTGCAAAATTTCTACTAAATGTAATGTTCTCTGTATAAACATATTCTTCAGAAAGAATTTCAACTGAAAAACAAAAATGAAAAAACACTGCATGCCATATTTTCATTACCTTTTCTTTCCTTTATTTATGCTCACTAATACCTACCACCAACTGAGCTGGAAGTCAGGAATACACAGACAAAAACATAGTTCCAGTGATTAAAAAAATTGAGGGTGTTAAAATACTAATAGCCTTACAGAATGTCACTAGAATGTAAGGTCTGTGATGTCAGACACTTTGCTTATTTTGTTCTAATGTCTCAGTACATAGTCTAGCATGTGCTAGGTACTACACAAATTATTAAATAACTGAACATAATTATTTTTATTAGCATCAGATATTGAAGCTAACTAAAATAACTGTTTCATGTATGTTGCTCATCATTTCAAACTCCAGAGACAACCTAGTAGAGTAATAAATAAAATTGACTTGTCAGCCACATGGGTTCAACTCCAGCTGTGGAACCTATGATGAGTTATTTAATCTCCCCAAAACCTCAGTTTCCTCATCTGTAGATGGAGGCAAATCAGCTTTGATGTAAAGATGTAATGCATTAATGTTTGCTAAATAAAGTCAATGAACATACACAGAATATATACTATATGCCAGATCCATATATTGGCCCTCATGGAATTATAAAAGATGTTCACAGTCTTCTTATTAAAAATGCTGTTGTTTATGGTTTATGTATATAGCAGTCACCAAAATAAGCAATGTTCATTTGCTCTACAACAAATATATAAACTATTGCTCAAATTGGTTTCTCTATTCTATAAACTGTAGATACATTATAAAAATATTTTTGATTATCTTCATATGTGGTAGAAATCTAAATATAAATTTAGAACATTAAGCTAAAACCCTCAAAAGTGAACACTGGTTGTCTTCTTTTCCAGAGTAAATGTTAAAAACCTCTACACTTCTCCCATAAATACTTGCCGAAGGAAGACATGAAAAAATTCTTAGATTTGTATTCCAGAGTTTCTCCTTCTAACAAAATACTATCCAATTGCTGTGCACTTTCTCAATGCCTATACATAAAAATATGGTCCTGAGTGCAAAATGTTAAGTATTAAATATAACTACTTTTACAGTTAAGGTGATTGACAGTTGGTCTGTCATGCCTGACGTGTGTAATCTTATTTAATCCTGGAGATGGGCCAGGAAGTTCACTAGATATGAAGACATCAATTGTACCATGCAATATGACTACTATATCACTGGTCATACTCCATATGTACTTCCTAGGAGAGAGAATTCAACTGATGAGCTTAACTGGTTAAGAAATTTTGACTCACTCATCAAAATCAAACAACGTGGGAAGTAGTTCTCTACAGGAATAACAGATCATTATTAGCAAAGACAGAGACCAAGATGCTTGGTATGGAAAATAAAGATTCCATTATGTGATATTATCCACTTAGAAGACTTCAGAAACTACAAAAAACACCCAAGAAATGCCAGAGGACAGCAACATAATCTTCATTGTAAAAGACAAGAAAACTGAGTTTGACAAAAACCACGGCAATGCTCTCCTTTTTTAGTGAATTCTAAACCAAAGTATTTCTATTTTGTCAACTATATGACATTGCCAATTATGTGCTTCTGGAATAAAAATGTAGCTTTTGAAGTAAAATAGACAGGATCTTTGCTGATCAACAGAGAGAGAAAACTGCAAAGAACAACTGAGTTTATGCTAATCTATTAAGAAAAGGTCCCCAAATAGGTTCATATTTTTAAAAAAATAGTTCAAGACTACATATAGTACTATAAAATATGAGGTGTGGAAGTTCCTTTTCCTGCTGAAGAACAAATACTTTATAGCAAATACTGGGTCTTTATGCAATGTAAGTCTTTCTATCATGTAAAAAAGAATGTGGACTTAGCAAATATCAACTTTGGCTCCAAAATCAACTTTCCAGAAACTCTGATTCATGACACATTCACTTGCTCAAACTTCCATTAAAAGAATAATCCTTTGATGGCTTAAAGTTATGATGTTCTGTTTTATCTAATGACTACTTCAGGGTTTTCTGTTTTATATTTTGTCCATAAACATCTAGGAAATGGACACTGCATTTTTAAAAAACTCATAATTTGGGGGGGTTAAATTTTAATCATTTAATCAGAATCACATTTTATCTTCAACTTTTCAGATTACATTAAAATCTGGAAATCTCTAAATATACAGTATGTACAATACAGGGATGGAACTAAGGTGAGGAAAGCAAGGTGCCAGGATCACATTCAGAATAACCTACACTCCTGTAATTATCTGTCAGTTTATACTCAATGAGCTTAATCAAATGAGGAACATCAGTCTAAACTGTACACTTAAAAATGGCTCAGATGGTAAATTTTGCTATGTGTATTTTACCATAAAAATTAAAAGAAGAAAAAATTTTAAATATCATTATCTCTGCTTACACCTAATCCACAATGACATAGAAGATATAGTCCATTGCTTTTGATAAAGCTAATGAAGGTACTGCATTATTATAAAAAAAAGCCAAAGAACCAAACAATCCCACAAGAAAGTAAGAATTAGAAAAAACCTTAAACATTATTGACTGTAGCCATTTTCAATTACAGACAGGCAAAGTCAAGTCCATAGTTAACAACCAGAATGTGATACTGTTGACTACTGGGTCGGGAAATTCTGTACACCATGGGTTTCTATGAATTCTCCAGCCTTTCCTCTTATTTTTTTATTTTAATTTTTTATTAAAGTATCATATATAATCTTATGTTAGTCTCAAATATACACAACACAGTGGCTCAACAGTTACCCATATTATTAAATCCACAACACGTCTAGTGTGGTTACTATCTATCAATATAGTAAGATGTTACAGAATCACTGACTATATTCTCCAAGCTGTTCTACCGTCCACATGACCAATTTATATTGTGATTGTGAATTATTGTGCCCTTGTATCTCCTTCACCCTCCCCTTCCAACTCTCCCCAACCCCTTTCCCTTGGTAACAACTAATCCCTTCTTGGTGTCTATGAGTCTACTGCTATTTTGTTCCTTCAGTTTTGCTTTGTTTTTATACACCACAAATAAGTAAAATCACATGGTATTTGTCTTTCTCTGCCTGGCTTATTTCACTGAGCATAATAGCCTCCAGATCGACCCATTTGCTGCAAATAGGAGGATTATTTCTTTTTGTGGCTGAATAATATTCCATTGTATATGTGTACCACCTCTTTATCCATTCATCTACTGATGGTCACTTAGGCTGCTTCCATATATTAGGTATGGCAAATGATGCAGCAATAAACACACGGGTGCATATGTTTTTTGAATCAGGTATTTTGTTCTCTTTGGGTAAATTCCTAGAGTGGAATTACTGGGTCAAATGGTATTTCTATTTGTACTTTTTTGAGGAACCTCCGTATTGCTTTCCACAGCAGTTGTACCAACTGACATTCCCACCAACAGTACAGGAGGGTTCCCATTTCTCTGCATCATCACCAACATTTGTTATCTCTTGTTATTGGATAGTGGCCACCCTAACTAGTGTGAGGAGATATTTCACTGTGGTTTTAATTTGCATTTCCCTGATATTTAGTGATGTGGAGCGTCTTCTAATATGTCTGTTGGCCATTTGTATTTTTTTTGCAGGGGAAGTGTCTGTTCAGATCCTCCACCCATTTTTTGATCAGGTTACTTGTTTTCTGGGTGTTGAGTTCTTTACATATTTTGGATGTTAACCCTTTATCAGATGAGTTGTTTATGAATATATTTCCCATACTCTGTTGGATGCCATTTTATTTTGCTGATGGTATCCTTTGCTGAACAGAAACTTTTTAATTTGATGCAGTCCCATTTGTCCTTTTTATTTTGTTTCCCTTGCCCAAGGAGATGTGTCCAGGAAAAAATTGTTCATGTTTATACTCAAGAGATTTTTGCCTATGCTTTTTCTAAGAGTTTTATGGTTTAATGACTTACATTCAGGTCTTTGATCCATTTCGAGTTTACTTTTGCGAATGGGGTTAGACAATAATCCAGTTTCACTCTCTTACATGTAGCTGTCCAGTCTTCCCAACACCACTTGTTGAAAAGGCTGTCTTTTCAGCATTGTATATTTATGGCTCCTTTTATCATATATTAATTGCCCATATATGTTTGGGTTTACATTGGGGTTCTCTGTTCTGTTCCACTGATTTACAGGTCTGTTCTTGTGCCAGTACCAAATTGTTTTGATTACTGTAGCTTTGTAGTAGAGCTTGAATCCAGGGAGGGTAATTCCCCAAGCTTTGTTCTTCTTTCTTAGGATTGCTTTGACTATTTGGGGTCTTCTGTGGTTTCCTATGAATTTTAGAACTAGTTGTTCTAGTTCATGGAAGAATGCTATTTTGATAGGTATTGCATTGAATCTATACATTCCTTTGGGCAGGGTGGTCATTTTGACAATATTAATTCTTCCTATCCATGAGCACGGGATGTATTTTCACCTCCTTGGTTAGGTTTATTCCTAGGTATTTTATTCTTTTTGATGCAATTGTAAATGGAGTTGTTTTCCTGATTTCTCTTTCTGCTAGTTCATTGTTAGTATACAGTGATGTGACAGATTTCTGAGTATTAATTTTGTATCCTGCAACTTTGCTGAATTCAGTTATTAGTTCTAATAGTTTTTTGGTGTAGTCTTTAGGGTTTTCTATGTATAATATGTCATCTGCAAATACTGACAGTTTAATTTCTTCTTTACCAATTTGGGTGCCTTTGATCTCTGTCTCTTGTCTGATTGCCATAGCTAGGACCTCCACTACTGTGTTGAATAAAAGCAGTAAGAGTGGGCATCCTTGTCACTGATCTAAGAGGACAAGTTTCAGCTTTTTGCTATTAAGTATGTTAGCTGTGGGTTTGTCATATGTGGCCTTTATTATGCTGAGATACATTCTCTACCCATTTTGTTCAGAGTTTTTATCATGAATGGATGTTGAATTTTGTCACATGCTTTTTTCAGGATCTATTGAGGTGATCATGTGATTATTATCATTCTGTTTGTTAAGGTAATGTATGATTTTGATTGATTTTCAAATATTGTACCATTTGCATCCCCGGAATAAATTCCACTTAGTCATGGCAGATGATCTTTTTGATATTTTTGAATTCAGTTTGCTAATTTTTGTTGAGAATTGTTACATTTATGTTCATCAGGGATATTGGTCTGTAATTTTCTTTTTTGGTGGTCTTTGTCTGCTTTTGGTATTAGAGTGATGCTGGCTTCATAGAATGAGTTTGGAAGTATTCCCTCCTCTTCCACTTTTTGGACTACTTTAAGAAGGACTGGTATTAACTCTTTAAATGTTTCACAGAATTCAGCTGTGAAGCCATCTGGTCCTGGAATTCTGTTTTTAGGTAGTCTTTTGATTACCAATTCAATTTCACTGCTGGCAATTGATCTGTTCAGTTTTTCTGCTTCTCTCTGGGTCAGTCTGGACGGCTGAATTTTTCTAGAAGGCTGTCCATTTCTTCTAGGTTGATCAATTTATTGTCCAGCCCTTCCTCTTAAACATCACATCACTCTCTTACAATTTCCTTCAAGAACAATTTCCCTCCTACTACTTTCACCAATTGCTCTTTCAAGTTAACATATTTTTGAAAGACCCATTCTCCTGCTTTCTCTGTAGATGTGCCCCAAAATTATATCTCTACTGTGTGTGGTGTTACTATTATACTGAGAAACAGACAAATTTTGGGTTACAACTTAATGAATTTTCATAAAGGGAATACATCCTTGTATTCAATAAATAGAACCTTAGAATATAACATTGCTCCACAAAGCCACCTCCCAAGCACCTGGAGATACCTCACAGGTATTTTAAATACATGTACAAAATTCAAACTTCCTTTTTTCCCCTAACCCTAAAAAGCTGCTGCTTCTATATTTAAGGGTATTATTATCCTCTCAAACACAAAAACCAGAACCTAGAACACTGCTTAGACAGCCTCCTTTTTCTTATTCCCCAAATCCATTATTAATGAGGTAAAGCTGAGTTTACCTTAAGTCTCTCAGGGATCACTGTCCAAACTGACCTATAGCCTAGTGTTTTGAAAACACTGTTTAATATACTTGTCCACTTTTTTGTCATTTTAGGCAGCAAGATAAATCTGGCCCGTTACCTCAACTTGGGCAGAGGAGGACATTCTCCAGTGTATCTTATGTTATGGAACTATTTATATGCCTACTTGTTAGCTTACAAACATCATAAAGATTTCTCATATCACTTGGAATCTTAAAGTTGAAGATTTTCTGACAGCTATCAAATTATTATGTAATCTAATACTATTTTCCTATCCTGTTACATAACTACATAGAATGATAACCAAAAATGGCAATTACAATAAATTAGGTTTTCTGTGGAATGGATAAAAGGGAATGAAGTCACTTTTAATACAACTACTTACATCATTAATAAATAACATTTAGGATCAAAGTAAACTTCAAACAGCTAAATACTTTTGATAGCTATTATATTCTAGTGTCATCTAGTTATTCTACAAATCAATACATTTTCATGTGAGAAAAGTACCTAAATTCATCATGAACCAGGAAGTCCATACCCTAGGAATCTTTTCTGAAAATGACATTTATCTTGACATCTCCATTTCTCTTTTGGACCATAAGAGATTTTATGGGATCACTCTAAAAATGGCTCCCTACAAGATGCTTCATAGAATGGCTCTTGTCTCTTTCCAGCAAGATGAAAAGAATTATTATGTAGTCTCTTCAGTATCTAGCATGATATACAACAGTTAGGGAACATAACCACATAACCAGTATTCAAGGTGCTGAGCTCAGAAAGGATCAGAAACATTAAAACCACGATATTTCTAACTTCTATTTTACCTGCAGTGTGAGACTCTTCACAGCATTCCATACTACTCCAATAAATTCTTTCATTCTTTCTTCAGGACTTCTACAGCCTTCAGATATATTCAGTATGGCTTTCACAGGAACTGACAATGGTCGGGATTCTAAATATAAGAATAGCTAGTTATTTAGCAGAAATGTACCTTAAAGTTTTACAAAAGTATACAAAAAATATTTTCAAGACTTATCTCCTGGCTTAAAAGTAAAACTTATGAAATTATAAAGTATCATATTAGATCATTTTATCTTTTAGTTTTACTGATTTTTGTAACTCTTCAAAAGTAAGCAAAACTAATCTGTATGAGTCAGGAGGGCACTGGTTACTCTGGTCAGGGATATTGGTGCTTGGGAGGTGGCTTTGTGGAGCAATGTTATATTCTAAGTTCTATTTATTGAATACAAGGATGTATTCCCTTTATGAAAATTCATTAAGTTGTAACCCAAAATTTGTCTGTTCCTCAGTATAATAGTAACACCACACACACAAAAATGTTACTTGGGGAAAAAAAACAGAAATTCAATTACAAAACATAAGATTCATCCAAATTGATAAGGAATGGATACTCACATATGTGAATTTTCCTGAAAACAAAAGCTTACTTATAGAATCTCTCAATTTTAAAAAATTGATTTTAATAGTAACCAAAAGAAGTATGTGATTACATTTAAGACAAATTTATGTATTAAGAAAATGAAATATGATAATCCACTCTCTATAATACATTATTAAAATTTTGCTTAATCTAAAATAAAGAAGTTACAGATTTCAACAATTTTTATAACAATATAAAATTTCAGGAACTACTTTAAGTAATTTAATAATAATTTATATAACAATACATATTGTATCTAAACAGATCCATATATATTTAAACATTTTATGTTAAAGGAAACATATAATTTATATGTAGTCTTTTATAGTACATTTTAAGTAGCATAAAATAAACTAAGTCAGATCTTGCTTTTCAAGACTTTTACCAAATTAAGTATGATGACCCTAGGATGCTCTCCACAGTAAGTGCTACCATATCACCACTCTACAAGGTACAGTTGCTATATTTACTCATACTTTCTCCTTACTCCAAACTTGATTCATATATTTGCATTTATACTCAACTTACAATACTTTAGTGGAAAGGAGCAAAAACCTTTTTTTCTCATAATCCTATAGTCTACCACATTTTGTATATTAGAAATTTAAAAATATGTTAAAAAAAAACAGTTTGAAAGAGATCCATGGAGATATCCAGGAGCAGAGCATTCTAGGCAGATAAAACAACAATACTAAAGTCCTATGTTAGGTGTGCATTTAAGATTTTCAAGAAACAGATGGACCTAGGCGGTACTATGCTAAATGAAATGAGTCAGAGAAAGAAAAATACCATACGATTTCACTTACACATGGACTATAAAAATCAAAACGAATGAACAAAACAGAAATAGGGAGGTGGGGGAAGAAGTGAAATAGGTGAAGGGGAAAAATTAGTGAAATATTTGATATCTTGATATGGGTGATGAATACCTGAGTATATACACATGTCAAAATTCATCAAACAGTACACTAAGATTTCTACCTCAGTGTTTAAAAAAGACAAACGGTATACAAGGATGGCTAGAGCAGAGTGAGAATGAGAGAAGTACGAGATAAAGTCAGAGCTCTAAATAGGGACCAGTCATACAGAGCTTATATAGGTTATTGTATGGAGACTGGCTTTTGTTTGAGGAAAGTAGGACAGGATAATGAATTCTAAACAGTCATGAAATTACTGGAAATATTTTGAAAGAATTTCTCTGGCTACTGTGCAGAAAATTGACTACGTGGATCAAGTATTAAAGCAGGTAGGTAGCTGTGAGAGAAGGTGGCAGCAGTGAAGGTAGTAGTAAGTGACAAAATTCTGTATCCAATTCAAAGATAAAGCCAACAGGACCAACTGATGGATTAGATGTACTGTGAGAGATAGGAGTGAAGAAAGGACTAAAGGTCTTAGGTCTGAGCAACTGCAAGAATGGAGCTGTAGAAGAATTGAGAGGAAAAGAAACACTGTTTTAGGCCTGTCAAGTTAAGATTCCCATTAGATATTCAAATGAAGATATCAAGGTGACAAACAACTATGAGAATATGGAAAAGAATACAAAGAGATAATTCACAGAAAAATGTAACTGGACCAACAAACTTATTAAGAGATGCTCAACTTTACTAACAAAGAAATAAAAATTAAGGCAACAATCAGATATCCTTTTCAATAGTCACACTGGCAAACATTTAAAGAGTTATTTTGTGTATTTACAAAATGTGTCATTGTTAAACCTCTTGTGAGAATTTTTCATATACAGAGATATAAATAAGTATGCTCTACAGAGTGGAATTGCAACAGAGGGCAATCTGTATCTATCAAAATTTAAATATGCACCTTTTACTATAAATAACCCCATTTCTAAGAATCAAAGCTAAAGAAACACTAAAACATGTGAGAGTACATGCATATAAACAACTTAAAGAGGATGTTCAGAATCAGCACTATGATTTAAAACAGAAAAAAAAAAAAGAAGGAAAGAAGAAAAGGAAGGGAAGGGGAGAAAGAAAATATTAAGCAACTTATCTGCCAACCAAAAAAGAAATGGCTAAATTAACTTTGAAATACCTGTGATAAAGATTTTAATTCAATCATTTAAAAATGAAGAACAATTAAAGGTAGACAGAAAGCATATTTTTGATATCTTGTTAAATGAAAAATATGTGTGGTATAGTTCAAATATGAATTTAAAACAGTGTGTGAGTTTGAGTAGGTGTTTGTCTACCCATACATAAAAGTTACAGAAGACTAAACCCCTGACAGAGGTTACCTCTAAAGAGGATAAAATGGAATTGATGAGGAGTAAGGAGGAGGGGTTTTTAATTCTTTACTCTGTATATTTCAGAATTAATTAAATGTTTTACAATAATGAATACTTGGTTAATAATATTTTTAATGAAACACACTAATTTACTTTCTACTCACTTGAACTCCTTTGCTTTTCTTTTGTACATTAATAGAGAAGAAAGTAGTTACCTTTATTTTAAATTTATTGTAGAACTCTTTCAGTTGAAATAACTGACTTAAATATAGACCAACCACACAGGAAGCTACAGATGTTTATAGAAGCTTTATTCATAATTGCCAAAATTTGGAAGCAACCAAGATGTCCTTCAGTAGATAGATAAACTGCAATACATCCAGAAATGGAATATTATTCACCACTTAAAAGAAATAGGCTGTCAAGCCATGAAAACCCATGGAGGAAATTTAAATGTATACTACTAAGTGAAAGAAGCCAGTCTGAAAAGGCTACATACCATATAATTCCAACTATAGGTCATCCTGGAAAAGGTAAAACTATAGAAACAGGAAACAGATCGGTAGTTGCCAGGAGTTAGGGAGAAGAAAGGGAACAACAGGGAGAGCACAGAGATTTTTAGGGCAGTGAAACTGCTGTGTTTAATACTATAATGGCGGATACGCATCATTACAAATTTGTCTTTACCTATAGAATGTACAACACCATAAGTGAACCATAATGTAAACTATGGACTTTGGGTGATAAAGATGTAGCAATATAAGTTCATCAATTATAACAATGCACCACTTTGGTGGGAGATGTTGATTATGAGAAAGGCTATGCATAATGGAAGCAGAGGATACATGGAAAAATCTCTGTACCTTTCCCTCAATTTTGCTGTGAAGCTAAAACTGCTCTGAAACATATTCTATAAAATTCTATAAAAATAATTTTTTTAAACACAGACCAAATGTTTTTATTTTTTAAATGCAGAATAAACATCTACAACTCTTTGAAACAGTGACTGCCAAAGGTTTCGATAAAGGGCCTATGGTTAACTTTTTAAAACCTACTGATACAGAATATTAGCTTTTATATAAATACCATTATTTCAATTAATGCTAATATTACCAAGCAGTTTGGTCACCATTATGTGACTGCGAAGCAGCATTTCAAGTCACTAACCAACACAGCCACATGGTTATTGTAAATGCTATATTCTCTGATACAGTGATCTAATAAACAAAACTAAAGAGGGCACTGTAACCTTTATGTTGCTTATAAGTGCTATCCAAAAAGCAATGAAAAACACAAGCAGTTAAAAATTCTCATTAAATAACAATCTATTAGAGGTGCAAAATCACACTCTTTGGGATACACATTTTCAGTCCATAATATTTTCTAAAAGATAATGGGAACACAAGTTTGTTAGAAAAAGAGAACTTCTCTGTAGTTATGTATATTTTACTGGTAGGATATGTACACTTTATAAAACTCTGTCAGTCTTCATCTGTATTTTATTTAACCAAACCTCTGTAACACCTACGACATGCCAGGCACTGCTGTCCAAGCTTTGTAAAAAAAATTTAACTTCATAACAGCTGTATGAAGAATATGCTATTATTTAGACTATTATTATCACCATTTTCAGATGAGGAAACTGATCATAGATAAGTAATTTATCCTCAGTCACCCAGCTGGTATGTTGGCAAAACAGGGATGTGAATCTAGGCAGTCTGCCTCCAGAGTCCATGCTTTTAATACTATACTACGGTGCCTCTTCTGTTTTTCAAACTTTGTGCAATGCTTCTAGTTCTACCAAATGTGTAATAAATGTGTCATATTTCTACTAAGGATCATGGTACCACAGATAGTTCAGAAAACATCAGATTTGTCCATTCCCATCAGTTATATAAAACCTACATTTAACATAGTAGTCTGTATTTATTACACTTCTTGTTTTCAACAGTAATTTGAAGTGGGCCTTACTATTAAAATACTATCAACAATCATTTCTTAGGCATGAACCATACACCTTGGTACAACAGTACTCCCTCATGTCTGTGCCATGGAAAAAGACTGCACTTGGAGTCAGCTGGAGTTAGTGGTTCAGCTCTGCTACTTGCCATAATACTTAAGGAAAGCAATTGAATCAAAGTGTCTTAAGTTAACAACACTTATATCTAATACCAAGAATACTCTTCACTTCAAATGTTGGAATGTACACAAAAAAATTCATGGAAGTATTATATGAGAAATAATAATTTAAAAAATTAGCTGACTATAATGTATAGAAAGAACTTGAAGGTAACCAGATCTGAAACACAATTATCCTTTTCTATCACAATCAACCTATTGTTTTAGTTCTACATTAAATGCCATTTCCTCTGAGAAATGGTCACTGACTTCCCCAAATTAGATTTGGTCTTTCTTCTATAATCTCAGAGAATTCTGACATAATTCTGTATAACATATTTAATTTTTCATGGTATAATATTAAACATTTGAATATTTGTCTTTCCAAAACTAGCAGTTAGTTACGGCATAGCAATAAATGGTTGTGGTTTAATATTTGGACTATGAATATATGTTGTGGGTTCTGCCGCCTCCTAAGTTTGCTCTTCCAGTGAGAAATAATCTTTATGTACATATTTATTAACCTAACACCAATTAAGACAGAATTGGCTGAAAAAGCTAGAAACTCAAGGACACAGAATTAAATGACTATATTTTTTGCCTTCATATATCAATCGTTCTTATCATAGCATTCCTTTACCTTCTTAAAGTTGAACTGGAACGTGCTAACAATTATTCAAAGTCAGTATGTCAAGAACCTCTGTTCTTATTTTGAAGGTTTGAGTAATGATGTCAGTGGTTAAATGGTAACTCTAAGTATCCCATGGTATATACAAACCAGAAGCACCAAATACTAGTATTTAATACCAAATGTTTTATCTTCTTGAAGTTCAAGATTCTCACAATAACTAGGTTACTTCATGATGTCAGTGAGGCAAAAAACATTTGTTCAGTTACAATAATATAATTCATTTCTTATAGTAAGTGCTTCTCAGAATTAAGCCCTGTTTCAAGTTTTTATCATCTGCTGTGTATAAGTCTTAGAGAGACGCTATCATGAAAGTAGGTTGTTTTATACTTGGTCAGTAAGGGAGAATGACTTCTAATAGGAGAGTAACAACAACAAAAATTCCTATAGCAATTTTCCTTTAACCTTAAAATGTCTAATCATCAATTTAAGTATTTGTGCACTTTATTCAGAACAGTACTGATGGCAAGATGATATTCATTTCATTGAAAAGACAATCCATGTGTCCTTTATCTGTTTATGTCACATGTCACTTTGAAACAGTATAGGGCCACATTCATCAGGATTGGTTAAATCAATCAGTTGACATATTTTTAAAAAGAGAAAAAGTTCACATGTGTACTTTCTTGAAATCTTTCCCTAATAGCATAGTATTTGACATTTTGTTTAAAAAAAAAGGTAACTTTGTATAAGGTATTTATGATTTATTGCTTCATTCTTACTTGAAATTTTAAATAATCACTAGGAAGCAAAGTGTGTCAATCAATCTTTATTCCTCTTTTATGTCCATGGGATATCGAGCTGTTCAGCCATGTACTCACAGACAGGACAATACTGTGCCAGGTGGTAGCTGCCTTAAACAAAGTTGAATTACCATCCAAAAGGAAAAAACTTCCCGAGAATAAGCCTTGCAAACTCAGGCTGTAATCATCCTGAATAGGCAACATGCTTTAAAGAGTCATAAACAAAGGGAGAAAATGACTACCAAAAAAGAGCCCATAAGGGAAATCACTGCTCCATTAGGAAAGACAGATATGCTTCAGTAGGACTTGAAGCAGGGCAACAGAGATGTTTCATTTTAAATTAAGAAAGCTAAAGATTGGGTGGCAAACACCAGGCTGTCTAGAAGGACATATTTTCTAGATTTCTGGGCAGGGATTTCTGAAGGGTAAATCCCTCAGAAGAGACAACCGCCCCCGACACAACAGTGATGCGCAGTGCCACGTCTCAGTATCTTGTTTGCGGTGACATCATAAAAGATTAAAGTGCTAGTTTTTAATGGACTTACAGTGTTCTCTTGCTGACATGTGGTATTTTTTGAAATAGTTCATTACAGAATTAATACACGTTAATAGGTGAAAATCAGAAAAATGAATCTGGAAGGAGGGAAGGAAGGAAGGAGCAGACAAACGAGCCAACGAACAAGTGAACAAGCTTTAATATCCCATAAAAGTCATTAGAAACTACTTAAAGAACACCTGCTGTGTTTTAGGGTCTATGTTAGGAACTGGGAATACCATGGTGAACAAAACAGAGCAGGTCTCAGTACTCATGGAGCCTATATATACACATGGAAGCCGATTTAAAGAACAAACAAAACACTCTTTAGTGGTAGAATTTCAGACATCAGTGTGATAAATATATTTATATAAATAAAACAATAAAAAGTTTCCACAAAGCATGACCTTTCTATCAGAAAACTTAGGTACCACATTTTATTCTATGAATTCAAGATGTGTCATTTTAGAATCACTTCAGCTATTTAGGTTTCATTTATCTCATCTATAACTTTCAGGAGAAAAATATTAAAAACTGCCTAAATCTCACTGGAAAACAGTGGTACAGAGAACATTTCTGCTATCTATTAAGAAAGAAGAAATAAAGAGGAGAGAAAAGGAAGGAGAGGGAAGAAGGGGGAGTAGGGAGGGAAGAAGGAAAGAAGCAGAGTGAGGAAGGACAGGAGAGAGAAAAAGATCACTCAGTAACACCATCCTGTTTAAGGAGTAAAGTGAAGATATGAATGTCTCTAGACTCTACCCTTCAAGTCATTTATAGATTATCACATTGATCCATTGAGACTATTAACATTCTTTCACCTTGGCGTTAATCCCCAAATAAAGCAAATAATGATTAAAAGTTTGATCTTTCATGACTGTCTTAATGTGTGTACCTCCATAACTAACATTACCACCAGAAATAACAGCACAGGGTAGAACATGAGCTAAAGCACTTCCACATAACATCATAATATCTTGGAGGTGCATCAAGAATTTTGAGACTCAAAGAGTCTTTTGCTTATATTTATAACTCTTGTTATAAATATAACAAGGCTCTTTCCTACATATTTACACTCAGGACAAAGTTCAGTAAAAAAAATCAAATTATTCAAAGTGCAACTCTAAAACAATGAAACTGACTTTCATGTAGTTCTATGAAATTGGTGTCAATATTTTATGCTCATCTTTCACAAGCACCTTTACACTGTTTTGTCTTCTGTAGATAAGTCCTACCCAAACTTTGATCTTTACAGTTACAGGAGTTCAGAGAGAAACTGAAGATCAGTCAACCAGGGGATTACAGAAAAACAAAATGAGAAAACTTTGGTTAATCAGACAGCTATTATAATATGAATGTTCACATTTGCTTTGGAAAACCAAAGGAGAAAAAAGGGAAGAGAGGAGATGAAGGAGTGTAGAAAGGAATCATGTTCATAATAAGCTAAAAAATTTTATTGACTTCCTATTACTTTGCTTCTTTCACCAAGTGGAACTGAGGATCAAAGACAACAAGTTCTGTATGTCTGCTACAAAAAAATTAAGTTATAATTTACACACCTGATTATAAAACTGAGAATTGTGCCTAATACGTATACAGACATAACAAAAGTAGAATAATACAACCTGAGTGATCCTGGGAAGACCATATCCCTCCAGCCCCCAACACTCACAGCCTTGTCACTTAGATTCTGCCTTACAAATACCTATTCCTTCATGCCCTTTATCTCCATTTACATCAGCCGCAGGAGAAGCCCAAAATTCTAAGAATACCCAGTACTATCCAAGATCCTCATACCAAAGAGATCTGTATAAATCCCCACCTGATGGCTTCCCTGAGCCTCATTGCCACTTTCAGTTTATTTTTGTATACGTTCTCCCTAAAAAAGCATCACTGTGAATTTCATCACCCAACAACACACCCATCACCCTTATTGCAATAATCTATCTGATCCAAAGGTCTGCACCCCAACCCCCTCTTTCTTTGAAGTTTTTAGCTTCAGGATCACTGTTACTCGCTATGCCAGAGACAATAATACTTATTATACAGTCCACCCACACCCCTATATTACTTAGATGGCAGCTAGACAAACATGTGATTAATTCTCACCAATAAAATGAGACCTAAAGTGAGGTGGTGTTTCTAAGCTTTGGAGGCAATTAAAAGCAAGTGTGCTTTCCTTCTCTTGGTTTATCTGCTGGCTGAATGCTGGCTGAATGCAGAGCACCCAGAGGGTCAGCTGTGTGACTAAAGGAAAGGTACCTGAGCCACTACTTGGAAGAGAGTTAAGAAACTGAACACAACATTGCACTTTCTTTGAACAATAAATAAATTCTATTGTGTCAAGACAGAAGATACTGTGGGATTGTTTTTAGAGCCAATGGGTAACACTAACAGGACCTACTCAAGGAATCTGAAACAGGTGATCATTGCCCCCCTCTTGAAACACTTTCTTCTGGAAACCACTGTGTCCATGTTTCATTACTACCTTACTGGCAGCTTTCTTGGTTTTCTTGCTAGTTCTTCATTTTCCAGACCTTTAAATATTAGAATATCCAAAGATTCCATTTTTGGACCATTTTACTTCTCTTTGATCATCTCACTCCATGTCATAGCTTTAAGTATCTTCTTCACAGTGTCAATTCCCAAGAAATAGTCTGAATCTGTTGTCCATACTCCAGATTATTTATCCAACTGTCTATTCAACATCTCCATTTGTATATTTAATAGGAATTTCAAACTTAACATGGGTAAAGCAAAACTCCTGAGTCTCCCTCTGTCCCCACACCTTTCCTTTTATACTCCTTCAAGTCTCAGTGAATAGCAAATCTACCTTTCCAGTAGCTCAGGCGAAAAAAACTGACCCACCCCCACACCACCACATGACACATACAGATAATTGACATGATTTTATTGGCTGTTTCAAAATCTATCACTAATTTGGTCTTATGTCTTCTAGTGATAATACCCTGGCCCAAGTCATCCTGATCACTTTCCTCCCTATAGTCTATTCTCAACACAGCACCCACAGTGATACTACTAAAATAGCCCAAACTGGTCACATCACTCCTCTTATCAAAACCCTTCCATGGCATTCCCATTTTACTCACTTTTACTAGTCAAAGACCCTAGAATCCTCTACAGGATCTGTCTTCTCCACTGTCTTTTCTACTTCTCCTTCTACCCTTCTTCCCAGTGCCCTCTTTGCTCCAGCCAGGTTGCTATCCTTGCTGTTCCCTGAGAGCACAAATACTGGCAAAAATCCTGGGTTCAACCCCCACCACCTTTCTCTTGATACCACATTTCTACGTGTCTGTAAGAGATCTCAGAAAGATTAGGGAATTTCAACATAACCACATAAAGATGCTGGTTTGTGACTCTTATAGTGCTATTCTTCCATTCTGTTGGTGTGGCTTGGAAAACACTGGAAAATGAGATAAAGGAAAACACTGGCCTCTTCCAAGACTTATGAGCTATGGAAAAGTTTCTTAGTTCAATTTAATAAACATTACTGAGTGCCTTCTTGTACAAGGACCCAGGGAAACAAAGATAAGTAAGACTGGGGTCTTGCTTTTGAGCAGCTTATAAGGAAATGGAAGGCAGTATATAGCACAGAGAAGACAAGTAGTGATTCGATAGCATCTTACTACACTGATGGACAGTGACTGTAATAGGGTAGGTGGTGGAGACTTAATAATGGGGAGAATCTAGTAACCACAATGTTGCCCATGTAACTGTATATTAATGATATCAAAAGAAAAAAAAGAAGGAAATGGAAGGGTAATAGACTTACCAAATGGATAGACGGTCAAGACCTATTTTGGAAAATTTTATAATTATGCAGAAGTGCAATAATTGTAGAAGCACTGTATTTCAAGGACCTTTCTTTCACTCCACATATGTACAGCTATAGATACCACATATGTATAGCTATGGAAAAGAAGCTATTACTCATTCATAATTCTAATCATGATTTTAGTGTCACTAGAAATATACCCCTTGCACAGATAAGGAAAAAAAGTCAACTTTTGGGTTCAAAAATAACCTCTCTAGTTTTTTTCTCCACTTCCACAGCTACCAACCTGCTGAAAATCTTCAACACTATAAAGTAGGTAACTAATATTTCTGTAATAATCTTCAGTCACCTCCTATACTCCTTTCCATAGGGTCCTACACAAGAATGAATAACATCTTAGATGGAAAACCGAAGTTCCCTAACTGGTTTTCAAAGCACTGTATAAGCCAGTCTTGCCTCTCTGAATCTGTTCAATTTATTTGCCACTATGTCCACTAGAATCTTCACTCCAGTCAATGTCTCCACCCTGTTGTTCCTACCCAAGTTGACTGCCACTTCTTGATTATTGCAAAGCCTATCTATTTAAGAATGTGCCTCAAGTTGTACTTCTTCAGTGAAACTATTTCGAATTCCTAAAGTCTACGTAGTAATGGCTCCTATCCCTAAATTTTCCTCAGTTCTATAAAGAATACTACATACATTACTTTTTCTTTCCAGTTAGATCCTAAAGTTCATGAAACAGGAGACATGTCATTTACTACTTTCAATTTCCCAAAGCTCTTAGCACAGAGTTAAATACACTGCATAAACTCAAGGTTATACTTACTGATTATCTGACTGAAGATAAATCTAACCTCAATATCCTGGGCTGTACTTGGACTATTCTTATAGAAATTCAACATTTTAAAATATACCAAAATTTCTAATGTAGTGGGAATATCCTAAAAGATCATGTGCACCAATTTAAAATGTACCGCAAGCTGCTAACTTCTCCCAGATATTTGATAAATATTCCTGGGAATTCTAGGAAGAGACATGCAAAGTTATAGGACATTAATTTAAATAAATTAAAGAAAGGAGGACAAAAAGTTTAAGATATATGATATTTAAGATCCTAAATTTTAAAAAAGAAAGAGAAAAAGGTTTTATTCACTCACACAATTCTTTACTACATATTTGCTCAATGACAGAAATAGTTCTTAGATTCTAGTAACACAAAAGTGAACAAGTCTGGAGGAAAGAGCAGTCTCCAATAAATGGTGTTGGGAAAACTGGGCAGTCATATCCAAAAGAATTAAACTAGACCTCCATCTTACACCATACACAAAAAACAACTCAAAATGGATTAAAAACTTCAATGTAAGAACTGAAACCATAAACTCCTGAAAGAAAGCCAAGGCAGTAAGCTCTTTGGCACTGGTCTTGGTAATGATTTTTTTAATCTGACACTAAAAGCAAAGGCAACCAAAGGGAAAATAAACAAGTGGGAAACTAAAAAGCTTACATACAGCAAAAGAAACCATCAAGAAAAAGAAAAGGCAAAGTACTGAATAGGAGAAAATATTAGCAAGTCATATATCTGATAAGGGGTTAATATTCAAAATATATAAAAAAATTCATATATGTCAATAGAAAAATTACACAATCTGATTAAAAATGGACAGAGGAACTGAGTAGACATAAAAAAGGCATACAGATGGCCAACAGACATGTGAAAAGAATCTCAACATCACTGATGATTAAAAAATGCAAATCAAAGCCACAGTGACATAGCACCTCACACCTGTCATCAAAAGGACAAGAGATATGAAGTGTTGGTGAGGATCTACAGAAAAGGGAACTTTTGTGCACTCTTGGTAGCATTGTAAACTGGTACAGTCACTATGAAAACAGTATGGATGTTGCTCAAAAATTAAAAATAGAGCTACCATATGATCCAGCAATTCCACTTCTGTCCATCCAAAGACAATAAAATACTCAGTTGAAAGGGCATCTGCATCCCCACATTCACTGCACCATTACTTACAATAGCCAAGATAGAGAAACAACCTGAGTGTTGTTGCCATTGATGGAAGATAAAGAAAATGTGATACATGTACATATGTGTACACACACACACACACACAGAGGCACCATGGAATATTTTTCAGTCATTAAAAAAAAGAAGGAAATCTTGTGGATGGACACAGAGGGCATTATGTAAGTGAAATAAGTCAGAAAGACAAGCAACATATAACCTCACTTATATGTAGAATGTCAAATCAGAAGAAAACAGTAACAGAAAAAAAGAAACAAGCTTACAGAGAATGGATTGGTGTTGACAGAGAAGGGAGGTGCGTCAGAAAAGATGGGTTAAGGGGTTCTAAAAGTACAAACTTCCAGTTATAAAATAAGTAAAGGTATGTAATGTATAATATGGTAACTATAGTTAATAATAGTATAGCACATATTTGGAAATTGCTACGAGAGTAAATCTTAGAAGTTCTCATCACAGGAAAAAATATTTTTGGTAATATGCATGGTGATCGATATTAACTAGATTTACTGTGGTGATTTCACAATGTATCAAATATCAAATCATTATGTTGTATGCCTGAAACTAATACAATGTTGTATGTCCCTATATCTCAATTAAAAAAAAGGAAGTTAGATATGGTCCTTGACATATATTCTAGACAATGAGACATTAAAAAAAAAAAAGAATGGAAAACCTGATAGGTGTTAATGACGACAGAAAACAGGTGCTAAGGTAAGGAATCTGTGAAGTATGGCACAGACCTATTTTAGAAAGACTGAATAGGGAAGGTTTCTTTAATGAGTGGATAACATTTAAGCTATGACTTATAGTATGAAAAGAGTAATGGAAACAGTGGAAACAGCATATGCAAAAGATCCCAGGCACGAAAAAGCATGGAGGTTTGAAGAAATGAAAGAGGATCAGTGTAAGGAAAAATGACAAAACAATGGAAGAACTTGACAGAGGCTAAGTCAGGTCAAACTTTGTAGGAAATGGTAAGGAGTTTGGATTTTACCTTAAGTGCAAAAAGAAGCCACTAAAGTGTTTTAAGCAGGGAATAAAATGATCCAATTTAAATTTTTAATAAGATGATTCTTGCTGTCATCCGAATAATGGATTAGGGTAACTGAGATCAGATGATGAGATAACTTGGAAATGACACGACTGAGACTAGTTAGGACCAGTTATTACATTAGCCTGTATAAGAAATTATATGACTCTGACTAGAGATGCTGCATACAAACACTGAATGGACAAGAAAAGGAGACACTAAGTATGAGTCCTAGGTTTCAGACTTGAGCAACACAGTCAGTGGTGGGGAGCGAGGGGGAAGATATGTTGTCATACAGATTTCACATTTTAGGTTGAGTGGCCTGAAGATACTTAAACAGAGATGTAGGCAATTAGATATATGACACCTTGAGGTAAAAAAAAAAAAAAAAAAAAAGAAGAAGAAGGAGGAAGGGAGGGAGGAAAACACTGTTAATTAAAAAGTCATTAAAAAATTATTAATAAGCAAATCAGTGAAGACAGACATAAAATAGATCATCATGGTGAAGTAAATGTTATTACATAGACATGAATGGAAATACCAGGTTAAAGGCAACTTGAAGATGATTAAGATCAAGCAGAAAATAAATAAATAAAACTACACTTTATGGTCATGAGCTAGTAGATAAAAATAAGCTTCATTCTGGTATATACTTAGTGAAATAAGTCAGGCACAGAAAGACAAGTACCAAATGATTTCACTCATCTGTGGAGCCTAAGAACAAAGCAAAAACTGAAGGAACAAAACAGCAGCAGACTCACAGAACCCAAGAAGGGACTAACAGTTACCAAAGGGGAGGGGTGGGGAAGGGTGGGTGGGGAGAGAGGGAGAAGGGGATTAAGGGACATTATGATTAGTGCACATAATGTAGGGGGGACAGCACGGGAAAGGCAGTGTAGCACAGAGAAGACAAGTAGTGACTCTGGGGCATCTTACTACGCTAATGGACAGTGACTGTAATGGGGTATGGGGGGGACTCGATAATAGGGGGAATGTAGTAACCACAATGTTGCTCATATGAAATCTGAGCCAAAGATTGTATATCAATGATGCCTTAATAAAAAAAAAAGCTTCATCTTGCTTGAAACATGTAACTTTCCTTTTAAAATGTAAACATATCAAAAACATGATCATTACTTTGTATCTGAATTGTTTTCTAACATTTTATGAACTCATCACATATCTTTAAGTCTTATAATGAGACCTAAGTCTGTGAGACATGGTTGGGTATACTTATTGCCATTTTATAAATGGATAAAATGCAGGTATATGAGGTCAGCTTGACACGGGAGTGGGGACAGGATCAAAACCTGGGCTTTTTGGTTTCTAGTCTACTGGTTTTTCTACCATACCTTCCTAACTTGATCTATATTTTACACTGATTATTATTTTTAGCAAGTTTATTTGGCATATAAATTTAACTAACTTGAAGAAACAAGTGCTCTTTACATAGTAATAGTATTTTTAAATTTCTGGAGTTTAGATAATATGTAAAGCTTTAAGCAACTTGCCTTAGAACTGCAATAATGCCTGAGACTTTTCATCAAAATACAAACTATGTTTGATATTATCACTCCTGAAAGCCCCTTGGGAAATAATGGCTTTTGGATTCTGAAAGTCAGCGTGACATGGCATGCAAAATTGCATCTCATGCTGAGCCAACCAGGAAAATATATGTCATCACTATGTGACATTCAGAATTTCATCTGGAAACTATAATCTTGTTCTGACTGCTAAAAAGAGGAAAAAAGACAGCATACAAAATAATTTGGTTGAATTTTTCTGAATTCTTGCCAGTTCATGTAAAAACTATTTCCAAAGAAGAACTCTATTCAAAAACTTTTCAATGTACTTATTAACATTACAATGTTTTCTCGAAGAACTTTAAAATTCACTGACATTTTAAATCATGTTATAACTCAGACGAGTGAATATCTAGAAAATTCTTTATAATGAAACAAATTGCAAAATTAATAAATTGTGCAAAGCAGAACTGTATTGTTCAAAATTGTATACAACAAAAACACCTAATTCCTTTCCCCCAAATGAATAAACTACAGGTTAAAAAACAAACAAAAGCCTATCGTAAAGTCGGCAAAGTTGTAAAGTCCTAAGCATTCCATATCTTTCGAGATTCTTTTTCCCTCCACCTAGTTCATGTGTACAATACTTTCATAACCTATTTGCCTTATTACTCTCAAAATAGAAAGGTGTAAATGTGATAAACAACACTGTTTTAAACCTGCTGTGACTAATTGTAAAATGAAAAATTAGTAGACATAAATCAGAATTGCTGACTGATTCTCACTAATTATTCCCAGGAGCCATGTTCTTTCTATTATCTGATATCACACCTCATGGCCCTGAACATGGAGGTGGATATATGACCTCACCTGGGCTGCCACTAGCCCAGTCACAGTACCTAACCCCACTGGCAACAGTGACTGACCAAGATGTGTGCACACAGTCCAAGACAGGCCAAACAAAACCCTCCTCCACATTCCAGATCTCTTTCTCTTTTAGCATACAGAGTTAAGTATGTGAGTCCAGAGGTATGACAGACATATACAGCAATAAATTAAGAAACCTGTGTTCTGTAAGAGAAAGTTAAGCCAATAGGAAAGGACAGAGTCCTAGAGTCCTAATGGTGTGGAGTTTCTGGTTCTAAGTCACTCCAAAGAAAAGATCTATCTTTGGCTTTCTTACCATTTTGGTTATAGGAATCGATAAATATTCCCCCCTTTCTTTTTAAAATCATTTGAATATAGTTTCTGTCTCTTGAAATCAGAGTACTTTCTAATTTAGGAATGTGTCTTCCACAGCAAAGTAATCACCTATCAGTTAAGGGAAAACCCAGGCAATATGTTACTAGTTGTACCCGCCCTTCCCTCACAATATCGTTACACAGCCTGCACTGCATTAATGCCCCAAAATGTTTTAAGCTCATCACGGGGTTTACTTCCCCAATTCCCAGGTTTACTTCCTGAAGAACTATTCAACGTCATTGCCTACCTAGTTTACATGGTTCTTTCGCCTCCCACTATCATATTCACTGGGCATTATCCCAATGACTCTATGCCTCTGTCTGCGTATCTGGAGATAATATTGATTTTTTTACTCCCCTATCTATTCTCCATTCCCAGAAATTTCTTGAACTACATTAGCCAATACTTTTCTCAGTTTAATCTGGCTCCTTGGTACCCTCCTACCTGGGCCCTATATAGGAGACTTTCCCTAGGTAACCCTAAACTTCCAGATAACATCCCAATATAGCAGTGCCCTCCAAAAATGTACTACACAAAACACAAGACCAGCCACTGAGCTGTTGGGACAAATATGAAAAGCATCTATTCATATTTACTTCTACCTAAAAATGAGAAAGACACTTTGTTAATATTTAGTAAAGTAAAATGACTTGAGGCCCTTCTCCACGTCATAAGGCCACATATAACACTATGCTAAAGTGTATGTACTGAAGGAACAGCAGATTCAATAACAAGAAGGAACTGGCAAGGGCCCTTTACTCACTTATTTTCAGTTAACTGTGGCATATTACAATTTACATATACACAGTTAATCAGATTTACAAATTCTGTTGTCTATTTTAGCTAAATTAGTCCTCACAAATTGAATATACACTTGTCAAAGGTACACTTTGTCAAAGGTATACAATTGTAAAACTTGTATTTGTCAAAGGTATACACTTGTAAAACATAAACATCCATATACATGGATTAAAGAAACTACTAATTTGTTTAAAAGGAAAAAGCAACCTCTTTCCATTAATTTGGAACATTATCTTACTGATATAAAAAGGTAGAAATATACTAGCATGACATCAACAAAGACCTTTGCAAAACAGATGGGACTGAAAAAAATTAAGCGTCCTGGGAGTGTCAATGTGCTCTTTTCCCTCTTGTATCTAATTATCTCAGTGAAGTGGCATTTCAATCATGTCAGCCACTAAAATCAACCATTGAAATAAACTGAATTAAGAATTAAACTTTTAAGTTATTATAACAAATTATTAAACTTTATTTTAAAAAATGAAGCACATGGGTGGGTGGGTGGATAAGGAGTATGAGGAGGATAAAGACACAAAAATTCTCAATCATAATGTAGGTTGTCACAGGAATAGCAGTACAGTATGGAGAATATAGCCAATGATTCTGTAATATCTTTCTATGTTGAAAGCATTAGTAGGGGTGAGGATTTAATAATATGGGTAACTTGAACCACTGTGTTGTATACTTGAAATTAATATAGAATGTATATCAACTAAAAAATAAAATACTAAAATAACTTGCTGTCTCCCAGGGCCTTTCAAATGTCATTCTCTCTTTTTACTTGGTAATGGTTTTAACAAGTACAATATTACTCTCAATGAAATATTGATATATCATAAGTTCTATCAGAAGATTTAAATTTTAATAAAATTAAAATTATCTTTTGTGCTTTATATGATACACATAGTTAATGCATAAATCAATAAATGATATACTACAGATGCTTGCTCAAAACTTTTTACTAATAGGAATGCACTATGAAAAAGTTTGAGGGCTACTACTCTAAAGATGAACTATTTTCATATAGTTTTGTGTGCTTCTTGGGAAAATGGAGGGTCCATGGCCAGGATCCTTACCTGATATCCGTTGTGTGTGTGCAATGAGGTAATACTTAACCTACCGCACAGGTGCATGTTTGCATACCTGCTGGCAATAAGCCATTACTGCTGGTATTGCTATAAAGAGGTCCCTGGATGCTAAGAGCAGATCCTACAGAAGTAAGTGAGAGGAGAGCAGGAGAGGAGAGGCAGCCTGGGGCAGAGGCTGAGCCAGGGAAGCGGAGACTGAGAGTGGCTTGCTGCATGCAGAGGCGAACATGATTCTAGTGCTTGGTCTTCCACCCTGGGAATAAAGCGTGATTATGAGCCCCTTTTTACCCCCAACTTTCTGTTGTCATTTTTCTGTCTCAACAAATCCATAGTGAACTTGCACAGGGCTGAAACCCTCAGGTGAAATGGTCTTCACTGGTTTTAATTTATTCTCTCTTATCACTTAGTAATGGTTTTAACAAAATGTGAGCCTGACTCAGCTGTGTTCAAGGAAACCAGAAACAACGGTTTTGTTTGCTTTTTCTCCTTTGTTTTGTTTTCATCCAGGCTTGGCTTAGGATGATGAAATGGGAAAGGAGTGAAACAGTGACAACAGTAAATGAAAGTAAATAACTCTAATAGAAAATAGAATTTAAAGGTAATGTCTCAAAATTAAAATAATTTGCCTTCTAAAGCCATCTCCTCTGACTAAATGCAGTGGAGTCTATATTCTACTTTCAAAGTAAAAGTGAGAGGAAAATTTGAATACAATAAAAGAAACCATACGTAAGTAAATCTGCCCTATGGTCCTAGACAAAGAAAAAAATTAGTCAAAGAAGCAAGAGAAAAAGAAATTAAATATGAAATAATAACTGTTGTAATTCTCAAGAATTATGGTTCCAAGAAGAAAAACATGTGCATCCTATATAAATAGTAATACATTTAAAAATAAAAATCAATTAACCTAGTTTGCTTAACAAACGGAACATATTCTTGGAATTAATCCACAAACACTAACTGTAAGACATTTTATTGGACATACTAAAAGACACACCAAAAATGTATACGTTTATTTTCTTTCAGGACTCTTCAGATGAACATTAGCATCACAAGAAATTCGAGTATGTGCTATTGCAACTGAGTAGTGCAATGACCAGACACATCTATGGAAGATGATCATCAAATGATCAAGGAATATTTCATAAAACAAATTCAGTGTTTAAAAACATACAACTGATCTATGGCTACAACCATTAAGACTAGGACTGATACATCAAATGATCATCTGGCATGTTTTGAAATCCCTTAGGAAGTTAAGCTTAGAATGTTGTATGATTATAAATTATGCACATTGCCCAGAACAGTGTAGAAGCAACTTATAATTTGAATACTAAGTACCATTTTTAAGCTCTGCAGACTGTTAATATTTTTTCCTATAAATTTAGGTTTAGAAATAAAAATAATTTTTATTACAAAGTACAAAACGAAAAAAGCAATTTAGGGTATCTATATTTTCATTAAGTTCTCTGATTACTTTCTGAATGATATTTTCAAGTCTTTTCTAAGATGTATTCATTAGATATACTTCATTTTATTTTAAATCTTTTTATATTCCCAAAGGGGAAAATATTTTTTAAACCATATTTTGTTCTTGAGAGAATAAATCAATTGCATATTATGCATTAGTGTCTACTCATGCTTTAATATTTTCCAATGAAATTAAATATCTAATTAATCACAAAAGAATGGAATTATATGCTAAAATATATGACCAAAGAGAGCAACTTTTTATATAAATTCACAAAAAAACCTTATTTCTTCTACATTAGTATTAATTCCACACTGTAATTAGGAACATGTCTTCTCAACATTCATCATTCAAACATAATCAAATTAAGGATGGCTTACATATTTTTAGATGAATAACTATGTTGGTGGGACCCATTTAATTTATAATCTACAACTCTTAAAAATTAGAATCAAAATATGCCACTGTCTTTAGGAACAACTACTACTAGCAAAAATGATCTCCCTACTTAAAACCATCCTACAAGTTATACTTGCCTGCAGATAGAATGATTTTTTTAATGATTTGAAAGAATTTCAAACTTGGAATAACATATTAAACTGTATTTTTTAAAAAACAATATAAGGTGTAATGTCATGTCTTGTTTTCTTAGAAGGAACATACCCTTGTATGTGAAAACAAGAGGCTTGCCTTGTGAAAAAATTACACATTTCCAAATCTCTTACATTCTCTGAAAGAATGCAAGGAAAACAATACTTATCTTGTATAAATACTTGTTTGTGGGGAGAAAATTAACTAAATTAACATACTCTTACCTTTTTATCTCTGGCTCAAAGAAGAAGCAATTCTGTTAAACCCTACATCTGTTTATAAGATTTTATATTCTTCATCTCTGGTCTCTCTTTAGAAATTATCCCCAACTTTACTGTATCCCCAGTTTTTCCTTTTCTCCTCTTTACCTCTCTATACCTATAGACATAATAGTGTCTGGATAGTCAAAATTTCTTGAAAGAGAGGTTAACATAGGTTGTCTCTGCATTCATTTCTCAATAAATTTGCTCAATTCCCATTCATTTCCAAAACACTAAAGCTCCTCCAGCCAACTGACGTTTCTTGGCCTCATTGTTCTTGATAACTCTACAGCACATAATTAATTACCCACTTATCTGGAAACTCCCTTCAATTGTGTTACATATATATATATATATAGATAGATAGATAGATTACATATATAGATAGATAGATTACATATATAGAATATATATTACATATATAGAACACACACACACACACACACACACACACACACACACACACACACACACACACACACACACACACACACACACACACACATATATATATATGTTCCACAAGCTCAGAATTTAATTTTCGGCTTTCTTCTCATCTTGCTGTGTATGGTCTTCCTGAGAAATCAGGTTGTAGGTAAAATTGTAGTATTTCCAAAATCTCTCGCCTGGCCCCAGTTCATCTCCGTATCAATAGGTGATTACAAAAGGCGTGGGAGCAAGCACACACTGGGACTGGAGAGGTTTGGTCCGGTATTTTTAGCAACGAGAGACACAGAGAAGCAGAAGTAGACAACTGCTTGTAGGCATTAATGGGTTCCTCCCACTTTATTTCTCCCTTTGAATGATTTCAGTTTCAAAGGTCATGTGCCACGGGCTGGGAACATATTTTCCTCGAAGTTGCACATATATTCTCAGCCAAATTTTTTGGTATTTTCAGCCAAACTTAACTCAATCTTTAATACCATAGCTATATTGTTAAGCTCCTGTTTAATATAAAAATAATGTGATTTTGAAATAAGGTCAGAAAAAATTGTGATTAGAAATATTCTACATAATAACCTAAGTTCATTGTCAAAAGAAAGATTCTGAAACCTTTCAGTATCTGTAATGTATTATCTGTGCTTTTCTAAATTTCAGAACTTTTCCTATTTAATTCTCTTTGAAAACTAAGTAAGAAAGAATTTCCATATGCCTGACAAAAAATGTAACATCTGAAACATCATAAATTTGTTATTTTGCTAGAAGCATCAATGACTCCAGGATATATTTAAGGATATAGCAGGGAAGAAAAAGTATGCCAATAGTATTTCACTTTTCAGTCTCATACAGGAACTTAACCGCACCATTGAAGTTATTAATCTACTAATTAAAGTTATTTAATTGAAGTTTTTTAATCTACCAATTAAAGAGAGGCAGAACCTTCCATTTCATCACAAAGGTTAGGTGTTTCCCAGTATATGCATGTTGGTAGCTCTGATACAAAATTCTTCACTATCTTAGTCCCATGGGACTGGGCTGAAAATGTAGAGTGATTCTTTGACAAAGAAAAAAAAAAACCTGAATTTAGTTGGTTATACATTACATATTAGAGGGAGGATAGCAGTTGCAGAGACCTGTTTTTTAGAGCTGGTTATAACAGTAAGCAATGAAAGAAGGCAACTAATAATCACAGAATGACTATTATAATCTGGAGTTTTCATTAAAAACAAGTCTCATTAACTTTGGATAAGTTGCTTGGCCTCTTTATGACTCAATCTCCTTTAATATAAAGTAAAAGGGCTCTATTAGATAACTTATTCATAGTTACATATATAATCTTGCATCTCTCATAGTTTTTGACTGAATGTTTTTTCTAAAGATATCCACAAGTCTCACTCCCTCATCTGCTTCAATTATCTGGTCAAATACAAACTTTTAGTGAGGCCTACCCTACCCTGACTACAAAATTATAGAGTTCAATAAAGCTCTATAATTTTTTCCCCTTTGTTTTCTTTGTGCTTCATTTTGGCATGTTTTTATCACTGTCAAGTTTATTGACTTCTTCTGCAATGTCTGCTCTACTGCTAATTCCACTCAGTAAGTTTCTCATTTCAGATATTATATTTTTCATCTCTAGAGTTAGGCCTGGTTCTTTCTATATCTTCCATTTCTCTTCAAAATGTATTCATCTTCCCTTTCCTTTAATACCTGAGTATATAGTTATAATACCTGTTTTAATGTACAAGTATTTAATATACATGTTAATTCCATGGCATTTCTCAGTTTATTTCTATTAGCTAGTTTTTCTCCCGGTCAAAGTTTCCTGCTTCCTTGCATCTCTCATAGTTTTTGACTGAATGCTTGACATGTGATTTTTAAGTTGTTTACATGTCTGGATCTTATTGTATTCCTTTTAACACTGATGGCCTTCATTTTGCCAGCAGTTAACTTACTTACTGTTTTGGTTCCTTCGAAGGATTTTTTTTAAGCTTTTTAAGGTGGATAGCCTTTACTTTATGCATAGTTTAGCTTCACTATTGAGGCATGGCCTTTCTGGGGTCTCTACTGAAGGTCCTGAATGATCAATGGAAATTGTATACTATGGACAATAGGAGCCTGAATATGTCCTCCAGCCCCGTGTGAGCCCTGGGAATCATTCAAGTCACAGCTCCTAGGTCATCCTTTGCCGAACCTTGTGGAGTCTCATCCTGTGTATGCACATCTTACTATTCAGCAAATACTCAAAGAGAACTCTATTGCCGATTTCTGGAGCTCTTTTACTGCACAGCTTTTTCTCCCTAGAACTTTATTCCATTATTTCCAGTCATCTCTGCTTCATTATTCTTAATACTTCTAACTCCCCAAACTTCAATTCAGCAAGAGAGTGGAGCTCAGCTTCATATAACCCATCATGCTCTGTAGCCTTGAATATGCCTTCAGGCAGAAAGCCAGGGTGATGCTAGGGCTCAACTTATTTTTCTTCCACATATTTTGACCAATTTATTAGTTATTTATAGTCAGAATATAAATCTAGTCCATCATGGTTAGAAGCTAAAGTTCCATACTTCTAATTTGTAGTATTATCTACTGAAATTTATATCATTAATTATCACTTCTTAATTTATTATCTCGATAGCATTTGAGGACTCAAATTAAGAAGCCTTCTATTATTTTAACTGCATACTCATTATAATGCCTTAGACTTGAGAATATATAAATCTAAGAAAAAATGGCTAGTGTTTTTAAATAATTATCATTTATTTAGTATCCTCCTTTTCTAAAGTTTTCATTTCCATTGCAGACATTTTCGTCGAGTTCCAAATTAATTTTCATAACATTTCCAAACAGTATAAACAGATGTCATCATAGCTTTTAGAGGTTTCCTTGTTTTGAAGGATAAACAGATTGTCTAGAAGATTATTTAGAATTTTGTGATAATATATTATCTTCATGTGAAACAAGCTTTTATTCTGGCTTGGTCTGCCTTCTGTGCCTGTGTACCACTGAAACAGTGCTGCTCTGCTGTCAACAGGTTTCCAGCCATCAAGCACATGTTTCCCCCTACAGCTAGCTACTTAACATTGGTTAATTGAGACGGGAAGAGGAAGATGTCTGCTTCTTGTTGAATAATTAAAAAGCAAAATCAAGCCCAGTGCAATATCACCAAGCCTTGGTATTCATGTGCCAAAAATATTACATAACTTGTTGGAAATGAACTTAAAACCAACATTGGACTTTAAGTTGAGAACGTAAAAATAAAATATTATTTTAACAAAAATTCAGGCATTTATTAATACTAAGATTTCTCCACTGTAAAATTCAGTTAAAAAGTAAACTGCATTTCACAACAATGTGAATATACTTAACACTACTAAACTGCATGCATAAAAAAGTTAAGATGGTAAAACAAAAACAGAAAAGATGTGTAAAAAGCTATAAACACTTTATCAAATTCATTACAGTTTATAGTGCAATGTAAATAATAAAACAGTGATAACTACGTTTAAAAGTAGGTACAAATTCAAATGGTTCATAAAACACTTCTTAAATTAAAATCAAAATAGGAACTGCAAACTCTAATTAAAAATAATAATGTTTTGAAACTTAATTCTAAGTAAAGGAAATAGCACAGAGCATTCTCAAGAAAAAAGAGTACTACTACCAAGTAAAAAATAAAAATATGGGGTACATTTAAGGAGGAAGACATGTAAATCATAAAGAATGTTATACCCAGGGCTTTTTACCTTCTATAAATGCTCACAGTTCCAAAACAATTCAGGTACAGTCATTAATTGAGAATGTTAACTGTTAAGCTAGGTTGAGAATGAATCTATATTTGGTGAAATAATGATGTCCTTACCTGTAGAGATACCTATTGGATATCTATCCTAAGGGTTCTAGAGATTGGGAAACATTAAAGACAGAAAAAGCAAATACCCACAACTTAAAAAGCAAAGATCTATAGTTCACATCTGTAATTTGAAATAAGAACAAGGTGTTGTTTGTATGTAACTTCATATCCTATAAGTAAAAAGTAATGGCAAATTATGTTTTCAAACTGATTTACTCAATCTAAAATTAAATTTATTATAAAAATGGTAAAGTATAAGAAATCAAAATAAATCTTAGATATTAACTGATATCACTTGTGAGATGGTATGCAACTTAAAGAACAGGTGAATTTATATATAAAATTTCTCCATGCATAGCAAATGTATTCTAAAATCTATGAACATATTTTCTGTATAGTTCTATGTTATGTAATTTCACTTAAAACATAGGCATTTTCTGCATTATTACTCCTAATTATTTTAAGTCAATCACCAAATGTGATTTAAAGAACAGGACTAAACAATAAAACAGAAGTCAGAATATGTGGCAAATATTCATACAAGATTACATTCATTTTTATGAATTGACACTATAGTGGACATTATTTTATTTTACTGAGATGATATTTATAAACCTTTATATAAATTACCAGTTCAAGAAATCTAAAGTCTAAAACTTAGCATGGTTTCTAAAGGAAATAATACTTATTTTACATTGAAAACTCAACACTCATTGACAGATCATCTTCCTACAATACAAAATGTATGCATAGGCACAATATTTCACAATCACAATATAAGGCAGTCATGGGGATGGTAGTAGCATGGAGAATACAGTTAATGATTCTGTAACATCTTATTACATTACTAGACCATACTAGAGGGTGGAAGGATTTAATAATATAGGTAACTGTTGAACCACTGTGCTGTATATTTGACACCAATATAAGATTGTATATCAATGATACTTTAGTAAAAAAATAAATAAAAATTTTAAAATATGCAAAGGAATTTTTGTCAATTGATGAAAAAAGTCAACAAAGTAAAAGGCTTATGGATACTGACAGGTAGGAGTCTAATGATTCCACACAATATACATATATATATATATATATAACATCATATTTTAAGAAAAATAATAAAGACTAGTAATAGTTATGTCTAAAATGCCACAAAAATGTACATTAGCATTTTTATTATTGTTGTTAAATATGGTACGGAAATACTAATTTTCCTTCAATGTTACTTTGAACTTTCTTTTGTATATGAACATATTTTAAATTCTTCAAGGGCAGGGATGTCTCACTAATAATTCTACCTTTAATATTATTTACAATAGAGTCTTGCCCATTACATTCAGTAAGTTTTTGACTTGTTAAAAACATAAAATATTTTTCAACATGGGTGGGAATATATGAGTTATATGAAATAAAACTGAACATTAAAGAAACATATAAAATCACCTGAAGACAGGTGACCCATGATCACAAACATTAGAAGATAAAGGGAAAAATACCACTTAAAATACAATCATAAAGAGCGTTTTTTATTACACAAAAGGAAAGACTTGTTTTATGGAAGAATATTTATGTTTTCTATTCGCATAGATGATCTAGTTAAGAAAGTGAGAGAAGAGGGAAGAAGAAAGATTGACAGGTATTATTGTTTGCAAGAATCACTTTAAGAAGGAACATACTATTGGGAGACAATTCTGCCTGGGTCTCTTGTGTTTTGCATGTCTTACAAATAGAAGCCTTTGTTCCCAATTGTGTTTTCAAGGATATTTGTACAGTGTACAAACTTAAAAGACAGAGATATTGTCCTCATTCTGAGTAAAGGGCAAGTTTGCTTAAAGTCTTGCAAGGTACACACAACACGTCCCCCTCTAGAGAAAACTGCAGGCATACTCACCACCCATTACAAAAGGTTCAGGTTCTCCACAATGAGGTTTCCTCTCCTCAAACATAATCCACTGTATATGGGTATCACCTGGCCTTCTTTGTGCCATCCTGTGAGATTGAGGCTTAGGACAGGGACACAAGAAAATGCTAATACTCTGCTTACTGCCTACACTGTAATAATGAAGCCATTTGTCTCCATTCTAGGAGTTTGTCTTTAGCCAAGCATTCATGAAATAGTGGTCTGAATAACTTGAAAACTTGTTAGCTTGGAGGCAAGGCAAAATCACAGACCCTTTATAGAGTTCTTGACACATACCTGTTATTGTTTTTGTTTTTATAGGGCTGCTGGCATATTCAGAGGCCTGATATGATTGTTGCCTTGCCAAGGGTGCACTTCCAACAGACATCTCATCGTCTTTCCTTCTGCAAACTGGCATAACAAGAGGAACAGCTACCACCGGCTGCAGATGAAAGTCAAATCAAAAACTGACTTATTTACTGTTTCTTAAGCAGGGAACGTTAAACATGGCATCACTAACAAAAGTCCTTCATAAGTTAGGATTGAGGCTTTATTATTCTAAATCTGTGATTCAATCTCTCCCTCAATTCTTCCCTCCCTTTTTTTTTCCGTGTGTCTCTCCAACAACACACACAGGCACACTTAATTTAAATTTGAAATTACAATTCTTTGTGAAAACTGAGAGCTTAGAAATAATTAAAATTCAAATTTTAGTAAGAAGTACAAAGATAACATGATACCAAATCAAAAATAAAACTTTGAAAATTATTACTAGAAAATAAAATATCCTTATACAATTGTATTTTTAGGGATATACTTCTATAACCTGATTATTTACATGTTAATATGGACAGACCAATCTTTTTAAGAATTACTGAAAATCTCCACATTTTGTCAAAGAGATACCCACAACATATATGGAAAGCATAGAAAAATATCTATAGTTAAAGAAAGCTGGAAAACATTAAGATCCTGTATTGAATGCGTGAGTGCTGAGTTGGACAATAAAGCAGCTGTTTCATCTTTATTCACTGAAATAAAGTCTGATGTGACTGTCAATAATGCCCAATACAATCTTGTCAGATTTTTGGCAAAAAAAAAAAAGGTATTTTTAAGTTTGCTGCAGGATCAAAGATCAATGTTGAATTAGGTAGAAAACAATCATCAAATATTGGGTTTTAGTCACAAACTGAGAAGGAAATTGCAATTTGGGAAACAACAGGTGACAATGGTAATACAGCTATATCAGATGATGAATCTGGGGGGGCTGATTAGGCTGCAGTGAAGTCTAATGTCACCCTCCACACCACCATAGCCACACTTTTACAGAGCCAACTTTAAGCCTCACCCAACTTGAAATACTTATTTAATATTACTTAGAATGTAAATAAATATCTCAGTGTGAACATGTACATTATAAAACTACATAATATAATCAGTCGAGTTATGAGATAGGGAAAGGTAAATTATTTTATAAGTTGGTACTTAGGCTGAGTAAAAAAACAAGAAAGATGATAGTGAGAAAATGAATAGCTTAAATATATTGTAGAAACATCACAATATAGAATATCTGCCTTCATATTATGTATTTAGTAAAACTGATAGTATTTAGACAAATCTAAACAGGGAATAGTATTTAAGACCTAGGTAAGAATTCTTGGCATATTGTAAGCTTTGATTCATTTAAAATTCCTCATCTATAAAATAAGGGGGTGAAGATTATGCTGAAGAACTCCTTTATCCTCTAATATTTAGTGACTCCATAATCGCTTAAATTTTGGGGCCATCATTTATACATCTGGAATGTGACCAAGCAGCCTAAGAAATTACAACCAAGTTCAGAATCAAAATAAATAAATAATAAATAATCAGAGGAAAAGTGTGTGCTGCATAGTATGATACTGAATTCAAGTAAAATAGCTTAAAAAAAAGATTAATGAAGGCCACGGTATTAGTATTGCCCAACAACAAAGAAAAATTTTCTTTTGATGGCTGAAACCCTGGATGCATTTTCACATGGGTAGAAATACATTAAAAAGTCAAACAAAACCCTTTCTAACAAAGAGAGCAAGTCTCTTGTATGTCTTCAATACAGCAGTATTGCAAATACCTACAAATACAACAGAAACTCCATAAATATTTGCTGAGTGATAGCTAATACAGGTGGCTACATATCAAGCATGAAGAGATACTGTATAAGGAAGATGAGTGATTCCCTCCACTTTCCTGTAAATAATAGCTACCCAAGTAAAAAAAATTAAGCACTATTTATTTTTAGAAACCTCCCATTGCTCTAAATATTTCTACCTTCTGATACTGAATATTCCCTCAAATTGTAGTTGTACCCTTGATCCAGATCTGTCCCATCCTTGTCCAATCAGTATCTCATCAACCCCAAATACCCAAGCCTTTGTCCCTCTTTCAATAAAATTTTCCTTCCTTTAATTTGTTAATTTAATAAATATAAAAATAGAGGAAATTATAAAGAATAAAACAACAACCATAATCCTATTATTTCCAATAATTACTGGCTATTAACATTTTTCTTTTTTGCTTCCTCTTTTAAAAGACATAAATATTAAAGATAAAGGTAAAACCTGACTGCTAATCACTACCCATTCCTCCCAGAATTGATTACAATTGTGATCTGATACACTCCATCAAATTAATTTCTTACACCTATATTTACTTACACTCACACATACTGTATAGATAGATGCAATGAGAGCATCAATGTATATTTTTCCAAAACAACCCTTAAAATATGCATACATACATATGTGTATACCAAAATAATCTTTAAAATATACATGCACAATAGGTCTTAATTTAGATGTCTCAGATTATATTTATGAAATAACTAATTTCCCAAGGATAATGCAATATGACAGCACATATGCATATTCTTCCAAAACAACCCTTAAAATACACATATATATAAATATACATATATACACACATAACATATATATATGCATATATATTTTAAGGGTTGTTGAAATGTATATACAAACATACACATATACATAACATTTGTTGTTTTGGAAAAATATATATAGATGCTCTTATATCAAATGAATGTCTAAATTACTTAAGCTGCTAGAATACTACTGATCTTCAGAGATATCTGTGGTGTACTGGAGATAACTACATCACTTTATAAAATAACCAGTGAAGAATTTATAGCACAGTGGAATATTATTCAGCCATAAAAAGGAAATCATGCTAATAGTGACAACTTGGATAAACCTTTAAGTCATTATGCTAAGTGAAATAAGATGGACAGAGAAAGAAAAATGACATATTGGCTTATCTATATGCGGAATAATAACAACAACAAAACTGAACTCATAAGATGGGGGTGGAATGGATGAAGGTGGTCAAAAGGTACAGTCTTTTAAAGTTATAAAATATATAATGTAAAAACAAATATAAATATTATAAAATATAAAAGGTTATAAAACAAGTAAGTCATGGGATACAATGTACAGTATGGTGATTAGAGTTAACAATATTGTATTATATATTTGAATGTTGCTAACAGAGTAGATCTTAAAAGTTCTCATCACCAGAGAAAAGGAATATTTGTAATTATGTACAGTGATCTACGTTAATTAGACTTGTTGTGGTGAACATTGTGTAATATACACATATAGCAAATCAGTGTACACCTGAAAATATAGAGTTATATGTCAATTATTTCTCAGTTATAAAAATATCTACAGCCAAAATCTTTCTCAAATGGTCCTTGTCATTAGTTTTACTTTTCCATCACTATATCCTACATTGTTACAGTAAACTTTCTAAAATACAAATCTGTATCAGTTTCCTATAGTTCTTTATGCTTCAGGATAAAGTCTCAAACAATTGGCATTACAAATAAAATTTTTTATGCATTGGTTTCAGACTTCTACCATTCTCTTTAAGAATATTTGGCTTTAGTCTAGAAACACTGAACATCCTTTTCTTACCAAGTTACTGCACCTTCTTTGCCAATGCTCACACAATTCAATCTACAACAACCTCCCTGTCTTTCCTACTCCTATGATACTCAGCTCAATTATAAATTCCTCCTTTTAACATCCTCATCTGCTTGTCAGAATGATACATTATTTTATTTACACATAATCCTATACATACATCTAATGTTGTAATTACTAAGAATAGCACTACTTTACTCCTCCATATTGTCAATTACACTAAATACCTTGAGAGGAATATTCTCAATAACTTTTATTTCTGTAACCCTAGTATATAGCATACTGCCTCATATTCTGTAACTTTTTGATAAAAGGAAGAATGAAATAGGAGAGAGATGGCAGAAGTTTCAAATGCAATTAGAACAAAATGAAAAAAACCTTTGAAAGATGCTCCTTGAGACATGAGTTGTACTTTCTACTTAACTTTTAATATTCTTATGTAATTATAAAATTGTGTTTTTTATCAGCTACCTTTAAATTAATTCAGAAAAAAATTATTCCCAGCTATTTCAAGTAGATTACAAAATTGCAATTAAGTCAGTGTGAAAATGCAATTCAATATAGCATAAATTTGGCCTCAAAAATTCTTAGTTCTGCCATTTATTAGATGTGTGACAAAAGGTAAGTAAACATTAATAAGCATCAGTTTATCTTTAAAATGGGAATGATAAAATTAATCTGTCAGGACTACATTTTAGTATCATGACACAGAGAATTACACTTAAGTATTCTAGAAACTACAATTACCTACTTTTTACTTTGTAATTTATACTCTTTTAAATAAACACATAACCCAAGTCTTTTGCACCAACCCTTCAATCCCAGGATTAGGCACTTAATACATGTTTGCTAAATAAGCATAAGGATAAAGAAGAAATACAAAGATAATGAAAACAAAAGCTAACATTTACTAAGCCATTCTTATATAGCAGATTCTCTGAGAACATACATCAAGACACTATGAGAGAAAACGGGCCAGTAAAATAGGATTACCTAAGATAGTCTCCCTAATGTATCTACAACTAATTGTACAGAAATCTGCTTTAATAGTTAATGAAATTCTACTTTGAGCTGTAATTTCCTGTACAGAAATTAAGGAATGGAATTGCCTGAAAGGGGTTGAGTGGGGGACAGAGGAATTCTGGTATATCCATAAATAAAATAGAGGATATATATAACTCTAATAAGTTGAGAAAAAGATTTATTCAGTAGGAGTAAATTATATATATTTCTCACCTGTTGCATATGTCTACTGGCTCGTTTCTGAGGTTGATAAGTGAGCCAAGTATATAAGATTGGGTCAATATTAACTGCTAGTCCTTGTACACTACAAAGAAGAACAGCACCTAAAAAAAAAGATTTTAAATTGTTATTAATCCTCATAAAAAATAAGCTTGATTATCACTTCAAATCAATTAGTATAGCTACAATGAAAGACAAACAATAACAAATGTTGACAAAGATGGGGAGAAACTCAAACTCTCATACATTGCCAGTGGGAATATAAAACGGTGCAAATGCTCTGGAAAACAGTGTGGCATTTCCTCAAGAAGCAAAACATACAATTACAATATTGCCCAATAATTCTACTCCTATGTATATACCAACAGAATTGAAATCATATGTCCACACAAAACCTTGTACATAAATTTTCAAAGCAGCATTACTCATAGTAGCTAAAAGTAGGTATATCAATGTTCACAAATGGTTGAATAAAAAAAATGTGATACAGCCATACAATGTAAAATTATCCATAAAAAGGAATGAAGTACTGACACATACTAAAACATGGATAAGCCTTGAAATGGCTAATGAAAGAAGTCAGTCACAGATAACTACATATTATATAATTCCACTTATACGAAATGGCTGGAACAGACAAAACCATCGATTAGTGGGTACCAGGGCCCAGGAAGAGAGTAGAATGGGAAATAGCTGCTATGTGGTTAGATATGTGGTTCTTTTGGGAGTGAGGAAATGTTCTGGAATTAGAAAATGATGTTTGTTGCACAACTTTGAAAATGTATACAAACCACTAAATAATGCACTTTAAAATAATCAATTTTATGGAATGTGAATTATATCTCATTAAAAGTGAATTTGTCTAAAAAAAATACTAAGCTTAATTTCTTAGGCAAACAATTTCAAAAACGACCATGACAATGGAATATGATCTTCTTTTTGTGTATATTACAGGACTAATTCATGATGTGAAAGGAAGCATTATTATAACCAATCAATAAATCATTGTTAATTACAGCTTTAATTGTTCAGAAGCAAAGAGAGATAGCCGCCTAGATGAAATGCAGGCTAACATTCTGATATAAAACACAAGCTCAAGTGTAATAAGTTGCAATTTCATCCTACTAACTAAAATATTGTTGTCCCTTTCACAAAAAGTAGCTCACGTTGACTCAACTAAAGCAGGATATTCCATTCTTAATTTATATGCAGGTTATTTACATCCATAAGTTTCTGCATTTCTACCTATATTTTTCAATAAAAATATTACTAGTTCCACTAGGAAACACACACTATGAAGGAAGGAGTATCTGTCAGTTTCGCTCTCAACTATATCTCCAGCATCTAGAAAAGTACTTGCCATAGGGCAGGAGCTGAAAAAAAGTCACAATAAATAATAGATAGGTTCTCAGGTTAGCTATAAAAAAAAGCCCATTTGTTCTATAATGTTGCAAATTATTTAAACAACTGGAACAATTAGTATAAATAAAAGTAGTGTTAATACCAAGTCCTAAGAAAAGTGAATTACACAGAGATGGAGATAGAAAGATAGAGAAGGGGAAGCAAGAGAAAGAGAAATTTCTGTTTTTCAAGGCTTTTCACAGAATTTTCAAAAGCAAAAACTTTCATGTACACTCCTGTTCCACCTTATAGCACTGCTTCTCCCGCAGACCCAGAATCAGATCCCTAGGCAGCATGCTGATAAAACTGAAGCAATACCACCCTTTGTACTAACGCAAGTGCTGGTAAACAATGATTCACTCAAACAAACACAAGGAAGGAATGATAGATAGAAGCTAAACACAAGATGATTACAAAGGGGGAGTCAAAATTCAAATCAATTGGAAAATACGATTTAATACATATTTTTTCCTGTAATAGAGTGCAAATTCCTCATAAGGACCTAAATTCTTCTATTTCTCAAATGTCACTAGAATAAAGGCTTTAAAATACTATATTATATTAAAAGAAATAAGATAAGACTTTCCCAAAATTATATGCAGTTTTCAAACATTTACAGCAGCTCTAATACACTAATCATCTCCAAAAACTAAAAAATATACTATTACAGTATGCAAGAGTTAGTTTGAATAATGTTGTTTTATATTTTTTCTGTCCAAAAATGTTTTTATGTGAGAAACAGAATTTGCCCGCAAATATGAAAATCCTTTATTAAAAAAGTTCTTTTGCAAAGAAATGAGTTGAACACATTTAAACAAACAGCTTTAAAAATTTATTTAAATTCAAGAACATATAGTTAAATCTCAAAGGTTAAAATACTTTTCTAAAATCCATATAAGTGAAATTACAATTAGATTTAAATCACTATAAATTCCTTCCTGTCACATGAACCCACTGTAGTATAATTTGTTTCATAATTAATACCATATAAAATTAAACATACCACAAACAACATATGATTGACAATAAAGAAAAAGAAGAAGTTACAAGAAGGAAGCCACTGGAATCCGGAAGACAAAGGATGCAACACAGGAGAAGAGTGCTGGGAACCGCAGGGAGGACAGCTGTGAATTAGGGACAAGTACAGGGAAAAGTTAGTGACAATAATGAACAATTATTAAACACAGGAAAACCTAATGTTATAAAGGAAAAGATAACTAATCATAGGATACAACATGACTGTGCTATGAATAATATTTATAGACAGGACTATGTAAATTCTGAAAAAATAAATGAATTGATTAATGAAACTTAGGATGTAGCAATAGGGGGAATATGGGTGTGTAAGACAATGTATAGTGGGAGTTGGAGAGGGTGAAAGCTGGCCAATTACTATTTCCACAGGACATCAATAAATTATACTCTAAAATGAACAAAGAGAAAAGGTCATTTAAAAATAAGGAAGTAAACACCAAATTAATTACTGAAAGATCTGAAACAAGTTACCTCTTGAAAAGGGAACATTAAAAAAGTAGGTGCATTTTCCATGAAGGAGAATATAACTGGGATTCTTAAACTGTGGACAACAGAGAAGAGAGTTGGATGAGACTTAGATTTTCTTGCTGAGGCATATCCCTCTAGCAAAAAGCAGAATAAAATTTTGTCTCCAAAAATGTTTCCAATTCATTGTCAAGTAACAACCACAAATTAAGGTCTGTGTATGGTTCCTGTAACAAAAAATCAGCCAAGCACTGTGGAAAGCAAGAAACTGTGAGTGAGACTCAGAAAAATCAACAACTAATGTAGACCTTCAAGCACTGAGGATATTTGAATATGGAACATAAAACACCTATATACAAAATGTTTACAAAACAAAGGAATGAAATCATGAAGAGAAGCAAACAATGAGAAAGTATCAGCAAAGAACACATTTTAAAGAAAATGAAAATTATAGAAATGACAGATTTAACTGCTGAAGTAAAAAAACTCACTGGACAGGTTAAATAACAGATAAAGAGAAAATCAGTGAAATGGAATAAGCACAATGAGATCATTCAGAATGTATCTGATAGAAAATGAAAGAAGATGATTAAAATGAGGTTAAGAGATATGAGGACTGAGAAAGAAAACAAACATGTCTAATTAGATTCCAGAGGGACATAGTAAGGAATGGGGAAGAGGCAATATTGTTAAAAAGATAATAGCTAAAAATTTTACAGAACTGTTAGAAGACAGTAAGACTCAAATGAAGAAGCCCAATGAATCCAAACTACATAACTAAAAATAGACCTACAACAAAACAAAAAAAGTAGCATCAGCAGCTACAAAACACAAGAGGAAAAGAAGTTCAGAAAAGCACCCCAAATGGAAAAGATCACCTGGGGAACAAAAAAGGAAATAAATTGAAAATCAGCTTCTTTGCATATACGTAATGGTATTTATTATATGATTTTACTTAAGAAGTTAACATTATATATATTCTTTTCTTTGTACAAAATGTAATATTTAAAATATAACAAAGAAAGAAGAAGAAAGTGGATTTTCTAAAATAAATAAATCAAGATAAGTTTTGTTCTAATATTATACACTCAAATGCAAGACACATACAAACTTCTTTTTAAATTATGATGAAAAATACACCAAAAAGCCTTTAGAGATAAAACAGTACATAAATTTATAAGTATGCAAACTGCAAAAGACAAAGGAGAAAGAAATTACAGACACTCTCCATGTTGGGCAAGTTATATTTTAAGTCTGCCAAAAACTAAAGGTGTTGAGTTCAATTTTTAAAACTTGCTCAATAAGCTATTAGCAGACCTTTTTTAACAGATTTTAGAGAAGGGAAAAAGAAAAAATATACAACAAATATTTTGACATGGAAACTTAATCTTAAAAGACTTATTTTATTATAATGAAAAAATAAAGAAATACTTTGACAAACATTCATTATATGATTACATTACGCAAAAATGACTAAACAACTTATAGCCAGGCTTGAACTTTATGAATCTTACATGAGTCCTATGAAAAGTCCTAACTTACTATCAATTTACTTAAGATTATAATTTAGAGATAACATTGAAATTTTAAAGGCATATTTTCATATTATCCTCAATTTATGATACATTGCCTTTAAAAATAACACACAAATTCTGACATATTAGTGTGCAATTAGTGTGATATTGAGTTGACTCAGAACAGATCCCCCATAAATCACTAAAATTTGGCAATGTATTATTCTGTTTAATTTTAGCCTGGAAGACTTCTAAACTAATGAGAAAAGTGTGCTTTACTTCTCTGCACACTGCCAAAATGGCTCACTTATGCACATTCCGTTCAGACTTCACCAATTAGTTAAACGAAGGCACCACTGTCATTTTCAGTTACATCATAAACTGAAGAATGAGAAGTGAAGTAAGGGTTAGAGACCAAAATTGCACAGCATTAAAATTAAACTACATGCTTCTTATCATTCACAGAAACCTTGTCAACCAATGAGATCGTCTTGTAAATTATCAAGTTATAAAAGGAACAAAGTACCCTGCATTTTATCTTGAACCAATGAATGAGATAAAAAGCACAGACATATTCATCTTCATCTAAATTTAAGTGGTTAAAACTCACTATTTTCCTATTACACAGCTATAGTAGAGTGAGAACTTTTTAGATTTGTATAGCTGTTAAATTATTTGCTACTCTTATTTTTAACAATAATTTCAAGAACTTTCGATAAACAGTTAAGTAAACAAAAAGGAAAAATCAATACTTCAAAAACAAGGGTGGGGAATAAAGGCAAGATACAGTATAAGAAATGACAAAGCAGGGATGAGCTGCCAACTACTGGAAACTTTAACCAAGGTAACGGTCAAATTTAGTATAAATGAATCTAGGTATGTGTGTATATGGTAGCTCATGTTACTTAATTAACAATTATTTCTCCATCTCTTAGGAGACAGAAAATCACAAAAGAACTCTATTCCATCATAACAATAAGAACAAGCCATGTAACTTACAAAAACTTTTTAACATTCATCAAACAGAGTTCACAAAGAAACCAAATAAACAAAGTCATAGAAGTGGAAGGCCACTCACAAGAGAGAGGGAATGAATAACAACTTCCATTCTTGGCACAGAAGGAAGGGGAGAATAAAGGTGATAAGAAGAAAACAACCTGAACTTTTTTTTTATAATTTATTTTGGTATCATTAATCTACAATTACATATGCAATATTATGGTTATTAAACTACCCCCTTCATCAGGTCCCCCACACCAACCCCATTACAGTCACTGTCCATCAGCATAGTGAGATGCTATAGAATCACTACTTGTCTTCTCTGAGTTGTACAGCCCTCCCCGTGCCCCCCAGAACATTACATCTGCTAATTGTAATGCCCCTTTTTCCCTCTTATCCCTCCCTTCCCACCCATCTTCCCCAGTCCCTTTCCCTTTGGGAACTATTAGTCCGTTCTTGGGTTCTGTGAGTCTGCTGCTGTTTTGTTCCTTCAGTTTTTTTCTTTGTTCTTATACTCCACATATGAGTGAAATCATTCGATACTTGTCTTTTTCGGCTTGGCTTATTTCACTGAGCATAATACCCTCTAGCTCCATCCATGTTGTTGCAAATGGTAGGATTTGTTTTCTTCTTATGGCTGAATAATATTCCATTGTGTATATGTACCACTTCTTTATCCATTCATCTACTGATGGACACTTATGTTGCTTCCATTTCTTGGCTATTATAAATAGTAAATAGTGCTGCGATAAACATAGGGGTACATATGTCTTTTTCAAACTGGGCTGCTGCATTCTTATGGTAAATTCCTAGGAGTGGGATTCGTGGGTCAAATGGTATTTCTATTTTGAGTTTTTTGAGGAACCTCCATACTGCTTTCCACAATGGAACAACCTGAACTTTTAACAAGCAATACAGTTTAGAATCTCTTAAGAACCCTAGACACAAAGGAGTCCACCCACCTGCCATCTCTCTTCAACAAGGTTCCACCAAATGCTTATGAGAATGATTAGACAGGATAGGAGACATGAGAAAGACCCCACTGAGATGCAGGCATATGGAGCCTGATGAAGTTTGGATACAATGAAGGCGAAATGAAGGCTCTCTGAGCTTTTCAGTGAGCATCAAAAAGGGTGATCTGTAACTAGGAGAAGGGGATGAGAAACTAAGAGAGATCCCTCTGTAAGGAAAGGTGAACCAGGCAAGCTAAAGCATGAGGGTAGGTCAGGAGAACAGAGAAAATCACATACTATACTAAAAGAAAGATTCTAATTCTACTCTCAAAATCTGAAGTCTGCAGTAAATTAATGTGAGTAAAGAATCAGCCCAGCTCAATTACAAAACAGCAACACAACTACACCAATAACATGACAAAAGAAGCAACATGCCCTTTTATGGGCATAAACATTATTTACCATAGGCTCTACTATTCTTTTTATACACAATGTTTGGCATTCAATAAACAAAAAATTATGAAACAGAGTAAAATAAGAAGAAATGACTCATCAAAAAAGAAAACAGTCAACAATACTAGTCCCAAAGGTGGTGCAGATACTGGAATTATCAAACAGGGACTTTAAAACAACTCTGATAAATATGATAAAGAATGTAGTGAAAAAGGTAGACAACATGTATGAGATGAAGGGGCCCTCTGCAGAGAGACAGAAACCTAAAAGGAGCCAAACAGAAACACTAGAATTTTAAGAATTACAATATTGAAGGTGAAGAATTCTTTAAAAATTTCTTTCCAAAGCTGATCAACAGAACTGACTGGGACACTTGAAAAGCTCAGCAAACCCCAAGAATAATAAATAAAAAAGAAACCCAAAGATGGAAAAAATTTTGAAATCACCCAGAGGAAAAAAGGACATACTACACATAAAGGGAACCATAAGGATGATTTCTCATCAGAAATAATGGTGACCAGAAGACACTGTACTATCTTCAAACTGCCGAAAGAAAAAAGACTACATAGATATAGATAAACCTCTCTCTCTATATATATATATATAAATATGTATCTCCACTGAAAATATCGTTTAAAAATGAAGACAAAAACAAAAGGAAAATTTTTTATCAAAAAGGCTTGCACTACTGGAAATTATTAGAGAGGTGCTTTAGGTTGAAAGCAAATTATACCAGATAGAAGCTAAATTTTAGAAAAGGAATGAAGGACACCAGAAAGACTAAATTTGTTGCTAAATAAAGAGGAACTCCTAAGATATATGTATATGTATCTTTAAATCTCTTTAAAAACACTCGACAGTTTAAAGAAGACACAGTAACACCACAATGTGGATCCCATATTGCACAAAGAAGTAAAATATATGCTCATAGAGAAGGAATAGGATAGTGGTAACTGGAAGTAAAATATGTAACAATGAATATATCGTATTTTCAGCTTATTGGAGATTCCTTCACTGTCCACTGAACTAGCCAATGTTACTGTCAAGCCTAATACAAATCAAATAATAGTATTAAACACAAATATATTATTTTCTTCTTTCCATCTATCCAAATTCTGCAAATCCTTTGATCTGAATTAGACTCCACCACTCAAGGCTTTCTACCACCACTGACCTTTCCATTCTCTGGCCAACTATAACACTGAGTACATAAAGCTCATTTTAGTCACTGACTCAATTCGGTTTTCTTAGTAAGTAAGAATGTCATCAGTTGAGAATAGGGATGGCAGAGTAAGTTATGAGTGCTTTAGGAAACAGGAGAATGTGTGAAACAGTGACACGTTTTGTTGCTCAACAACATGAAGGACCCATTTGTATTCTTTGGTGATGAATTCAAAGTGAGTCAACTCATCCTGATTCTGTGTTTCTCTAGTCCAGTTCAGACACAGAGAAGGCAGAACTGGATTTCATCATTACTGTGTGCGTGTGTTTGTTTTTTCTGCTGTTGTTTTTCTTTTCTCTTACCAGATAAAATAGTTAATCAATTTTATCAAATATTAAGTTAATAATTGGTCTCTTTCTATATGATTCGTAAGTCTTATTTTTCAACTGGCAAAGAATGTACAAATGACATTTAATGGTAACGTCAAACCATAAGTGACAGTAATTAGTACTTTGTGGTATTTCAAAATTTTGTCCTCTAACTTTGTATTGATATAAAACCCTAAAGCCATAAAGGTAATTATAGGCATCTTTATAATGAAAAGCTTAGAACTCCTAAATGATAAAAGATGCCATAAACAAAATAAAAGGCAAAGTTAGAAGAAAATATTGGAAAAATACAAAGATAATATTCATAATATAGGAAGACCTCATAAAAAGTACTAACAAAGAAAGACATACAATATTCACAATATAGGAAGACCTCATAAATAGTACTAACAAAGAAAGACATACAACCAAACAGAAAAACGGGTAAAGGATATAAGACAAATCACAGAATAAATACAACCAACTATCATTAATGCTCAACATCACTAACAGCCAGGCATTAAAGTAAAACAAAAAGATAAATAGTTTCCAATGATAGATTACCAAATGATAATGATATTCCAATGATAGGCATAAATGAATGAAATTCGATTACTGAAAAAGATATGAAGGATAATGCACTCTCATGCACTGCCGAAAAAATACAAATTGTTACGATCTTTTTGAAGGTTATTTTGGAATTATTTATTAAAATTTAAATGTACATACTCACTGATCCAGCAATTCTAGTTCTTAGAATCCTACACTAACACCTACTGATGCTCCTAATGATATACGCACAGATGTTCATTTGTAGTAGTATTTACAATATCACAAATATGTAAGCACCATCAATGTCTATAGATAATGATAATTTTTTAATGGAACGCCTTTCAGCTAGTGAATGATGAAATAGAGATATATGTAATGACACAAAAATCAGTCCAGAATAGTATATTCAGTGTAAAAGAAACTAAGTGCAGACACCAGTGTATGGCACAGAAGTTTCAGGCGTTACATATATATGTATGAAAAACCAAAATATGCTTATATAATATGCATGAATATTTAAACATAAAATGACATATTTGAGTGTATGTGGGTGAATATAAATGAGCTACACTGCAGAAAAGGACCTGCAAGTGTGTGAACCATGCTGTACACAAACCAAGGTAGAAAAAACAAATCACTTCATGATTTGAAAATAACATATAATATTATTTATATTCTACAGCAAGGAAATTACATCGGCAGATTTTCTGAACAATTTTGAATTTCAATGAATCCTTTGCTTTATATAAGAAACAAAAGCAAAAACTTAATTCACTCCAAGTAAAAACCATTTAGAAAATTATTAGATCTAAGAAAAAGTCTCTCTTTTATAAGTATTCCAGTACCAAATCAATATGAATAAATTTAGGGTCTTATAACTAAAAATAACTTTGAAAACCAATTTTCCAATTTAAACGGAATTTAATTTTAGAGGAAAATATAATAAAAATATAGATTATAAATCAACACATAATCATTATAAAATTGATTAACACACCTCAGTGAAATGATTTCTATATTCCAATACTATGATAGTTTTATTAATTTCATATTTATATATATTTTTATAAATAGATGCAATATTGTAACATATATCTTAAATGTACAAGTATACATTAAATGACTTAAGACTACAAGCATTATAAAGACACTGAAAACAACAGAATTACCTCTTGAATTAATGATGTATAAAATATGAATTGAAAAATAATAACTTGGAAAAAAGAACATTTATATTTCTTTTGGCTTAAGTAATTTAAAGCCAATATAGATCATCTCTGATCATGCTTAATTTTAAATAATTTATATTGTACTGATTAAACATTTTCATTTTGCTGATTACATTAAGTTATCCACATCTGGCTTAAATTAAAAGTATGCAGAGTGAAGGATAATATACATGTTATTTCTTTTTATAGATTCTAACAGGAAGCTTAATAAATGTTTTGAATTATACTGAATCTTAAAATGAACAGGAAGAAGTATTTTCAGGTCAGCCATGCTAGATGGTGTTTGCAAATTCCATGTACCAGCAGAGGCTGTAAAGGACTATTTCAAAATCATGACAATATTCAACAGACTAAGCTAAGAGACAGAGTATACATTTTTATTATCAAATCCTTGAATACTAAAATTTTTTATTGATAATAACTCTTAACTTAGAAATTAAAAGCAATGATTTTTTTAATCTAGACCAGACAAGCATGTATTTTCTGATACTTAACATTATTACTTCTCATTTCATCTAAAATATTGCAGCATAAATCATAGGATTTATTTCTGGCATTCCTCAGTCTAGGATACTGCCCTCCATTCCATCAGTCATCCTTCTCCAACCAAGATATTTCTTTCAGTTTTTTCAGAAGCTAAGGTGCTATTTAATTCAAGAACCCGAGGATCACCAGGTTCTAAACATAAACAAGAGAATTTATAAAATGTTTTACTGCATCTATCAAAACCATCCGAAGGAAAAAATCCCCAATATTTACATTTTTCGTAAAGTAACCTGAGAATAAAAGGTTTTTTTCTCCATAACTTAGTTGTCCTATTAGGGAAAAAAATGATGACTAAGGCAAAAAACAAATCTGTATGCTTAATTTAGCCTATTTCCCAAAAATACTTATTGTATGATATTTCTATTTTTAGTTTTTTGAAGAACCTCCATACTGCTTTTCACAGAGGCTACACCAATTTACAGTGTACCAGGGTTCCCTTTTCTCCTCATCCTCGCCAACACTTACTATTTCTTGACATTTGGATAGGGGTCATTCTGACGGGCGTGAGGTGACAACTCACTGTAGTTTTGATTTGAATTCCCTGATGATGAGTGATGTGGACCATCTTTTCATGTGCCTACTGGCCGTCAGAATATCTTCTTTGGAAAAAAAGTCTGTTCTGGTCCTCTGCCCATTTTTTAATCAGGTTAGTGATTTTTTTTTGGTGTTGAGCCATGGAAGTTCTTTATATATTTTGGATTTTAGCACCTTATCAGATATATCATTGGTAAATATATTCTCCCATACCATAGGTTGTCTTTTCATTTCGTTGATAGTCTTCTTTGCTGTTCAGAAGCTTTTTAGTTTAATGTACTGCCATATGTCAATTATTGCTTTTGTTCCCTTACACAGAGAAAACATATCCATAACAAAATTACTCATGCTTATGTTCAAGAGATTTTTGTCTATGTTTTCTCCAAAAAGTTTTGATTTCATATCTTAGAGACTTGAATTTACTTTTTTTTTTTACAATTTATTTTATTTTAGTATCATTAACCTACAATTACATGAGCAATATTGTGATGATTAAACTACCCCCTTCATCAGGTCCCCCCCACCAACCCTATTACAGTCACTGTCCATCAGTGTAGTGAGATGAGAATCACTACTTGTCTTCTCTGAGCTGTACAGTCCCCCCCGTGCCCCCCCACCCTATGTCTGCCAATCGTAATGCCCCTTTTACTTTTTAAAATATTTTTATTATCAATACTCTTTTATCAAAGTATAATTGATATACAATCTTATGAAGCTTTCACAAGAAAAATAATAAGGTTACTACATTCACCATCACTATTGAATCTGTCCCATACCCCACTGCAGTCACTGTCCATCAGTGTAGTGAGATGCCACAAAGTCCCTACATGTCTTCTCTGGGCTACATTGTCTTCCCCATGAGCCCACACATACCATGTGCACTAATCATGATACCCCTCAATCCCCTTCTTCCTCCCTCTCCACCCACCTTCCCTCACACCTCCCTTTTGGTAACTGCTAGTCCCTTCTTGGAATCTGTGAGTCTGCTTGCTATTTTCTTCCTTCAGTTTTGCTTCGTTGTTATACTCCACAAATGAGGGTAATTATTTGGTATTTCTCTTTCTCTGCCTGACTTATTTCACTGAGCATAATATCCTCTAGCTCCATCCATGTTGTTTGCAAATGGTAGGTTTTGTTTTCTTCTTATGGCTGAATAATATTCCATTCTGTGTATGTACCACATCTTCTTTATCCATTCATCTATTGATGGACACTTAGGTTGCTTCCATGTCTTGGCTATTGTAAATAGTGCTGTGATAAACAGAGCAGTGCATATATCCTTCTGAATCTGAGAACTTGTTTTCTTTGGGCAAATGCCTAGGAGTGGAATTCCCGGGTCAAATGGTATTTCTATTTTTAGTTTTTTGAGGAGCCTCCATATTGCTTTCCACAATGGATGAACTAATTTACATTCCCACCAGCAGTGTAAGAGGGTTCCCCTCTCTCCACATCCTCGCCAGCATTTGTTGTTCTGAACTAGTCTTTTGGATGCTGGCCATCCTAACTGATGCGAGGTGATATCTCATGGTGGTTTTAATTTGCATTTCCCAGATAATTAGCGATGTGGAGCATCTTTTCATGTGCCTTTTGGCCATCACTTACAAAGCCACAGTAATCAAGACTATTTAGTACTGGCACAAGAACAGATGCATAGACCAATGGAATAGACTAGAGAGCCCAGATATAAACCCAAGCATATATGGTCAATTAATATACAATAAAGAAGCCATGGACATACAATGGGAAAATGGCAGCCTCTTCAATAACTTGTGCTGGCAAAACTGTACAGCTACATGCAAAAGAATGAAACTGGATTATTGTTTAACCCCATACATAAAAGTAAACTCGAAATGGATCAAAGACCTGAATGTAAGTCATGAAATGATAAAACTCTTAGAAGAAAACATAGGCAAAAATTTCTTGAATATAAACATGAGCAACTTTTTCCTGAATGCATCTCCTTGGGCAAGGGAAACAAAATAAAAAATGAACAAATGGGACTACATCAAGCTAAAAAGCTTCTGTATAGCAAAGGACACCATCAGCAGAACAAAAAGGCATCCTACAGTATGGGAGAATATATTTGTAAATGACATATCCGACAAGGGCTTAACATCCAAAATATATAAAGTACTCCCAAGTGTCAACACCCAAAAAGCAAATAACCCTATTAAAAAATGTGCGGAGGATATGAACAACTTGAATTTATTTTTCTGATGAAGTTAGACAGTATCCAGTTTCATTTTCTTGCAGGTAGCTGACCAGGTTTCCCCCCAGCTTTTTTCTTCCTTCTCAGGATTGTTTTGCTATTCAGGGTCTCTGCACATGAATTTTAGAACTATTTGTTCTAGTTTGTTGAAGAATGCTGTTGGTATTTTGATAGGGATTGCACTGAATCTGTAAACTGCTTGGGGAAAGGGGCCATTTTGACAATATTAATTCTTCCTATCCATGAGCATGGGATAGATTTCCGTTTATTGCTGTGTTCTTTAAATTTTCTCATGAGGGTCTTATAGATTTCAGAGAGGTCTTTCACCTCCTTGGTTAGATTTAGTCCTAGGTATTTTATTCTTTTTGATGCAATTGTGAATGGAATTGTTTTCCTGATTTCTCTTTCTGCAGTTCGTTGTTAGTATATAGCAATGTGACAGACTTCTGTGTATTAATTTTGTATCCTGCAACTTTGATTTCAGTTATTAGTTCTAATAGTTTTTGGTGGAGTCCTTAGGGTTTTCTATTTATAATATCATGTGATTTGTAAATAGTGAGTTTGTTTTTAAATAATTTACTCCTTGCCAATCTGGATGCATTTTATCTCATTTGTCTGATTGATGTGGCTAAGACCTCCAGTACTATGTTGAATAAAAGTGGTGAGAGTGGGCATCCTTGTATTGTTCCCAATCTTAGAGTAAAAGCTTTCAACTTCTCACTGTTGAGTATGATACTGGCTGTGGTCTTGTCATATATGGCCTTTATTATGTACAGGTACATACCCCCATACCCATTTTGTTGAGAGCTTTTGGCATGAATTGGTGTTGAATTTTGTCAAATGCCTTTTCAGAATCTATTGACATGATCACGTGGTTATCTTTCTTTTTGTTAATTTGGTGTATGATATTGACTGACTTATGAGTATTGTACCATCCTTGCATCCCTGGAATAATTCCCACTTTGTCATGATGGATGATCTTTTTGATGTATTTCTGAATTCAGTTTGCTAACATTTTGTTGAGGATTTTGCACCTATGTTCATCAGGGCTATTGGTCTATAATTTTTTTGTGTGTGGGATCTTTTTATCATGACTGGTGGCTGAATTTTGTAAGAAGCTTTTTCAGCATCTATTAAGATGATATGATTTTTATCTTTCTTTTGGTTGATATGGTGTATAAAATTGATGGATTTATAAATACTGTACCACCTTTGCATCCCTGGAATAAATCCCAGTTGGTCATGATAGATGATCCTTTTGATGTATTTTTGAATTCAGTTTGCTAATATTTTGTTGAGGATTTTGCATCTATGTTCATCAGGGATATTGGCCTGTATTTTTTTTGTATTGTCTTTCACTTGTTTTAGTATAAGAGAGACACTGCCCCCATACAGTGAGTTTGGATGTATTCCTCCTCTTCCATTTTTGAAATACTTTCAGGATGATGGGTATTAGGTATTTTTTAATGTTTGGTAGAATTCAGTTTTGAAACCATCTAGTTCTTGACCTTTATTTGTTCAGAGTTTGATTAACAATTCAATTTTCTTACTGGTAATTGATCTGTTCAGATTTTTGTTTCTTTCTGGGTCAGTCTTGGAAGATTGTATGTTTCTAGGATTTTGTCAGTTTTTATCTAGGTTGTCCAATTTATTGGCAATAATAAATTTTTATAGAATTCTCTTCTAATTCTTTTAATTTCTGTGGTGTCCACTGTAAATATTTTTTGTTTCTGAATTTATTTGTCCTCTCTTTTTCTTGATAAGTCTGCCTAGGGGGTTTGTCTATTTTTTTTTACCTTCCAAAGAATGAGCTTTTTGCCTCATTGATTTTTTCTACTGTATTCTATTGGCTTCTCTATTTTATTTATTTCTGCTCTGATCTTGATTATGTGCCTCCTTCTAACTTTGGGTTTTGTTCTTCTTTTTCTAGTTCATTGAGTTGTATAGTTTGATTATTTACGACTGTTCATGTTTCTTCAGATAGGCCTGTATTGTTATGTTCCTCCTCTTAGAAATGCTTTTGCTGAATCCCACATATTTTGAACCATAGTGTTTGTTTTCATTTCTCTCCATGTAGTTTCTTTTTTGATTTGTTCATTGATTCATTTATTATTTAGAACCATGTTGTTTAACTCCCATGTATTTGTGTTTTTTTGGTTTACTTCATGTAATTGATTTATAGTTTCATACCATTTTAGTCTGAAAAGATGCTTGATACAATTTCAATCCTCTTGAATTTATTAAGACTTTTTTGTTGCCTAATATGTGATCTGTTCTGGAGAACATTCCATGTGTACCTGAGAAGAATGTATATTCTGCTGCTTGTGGGTGGAATGTTCTGTATATAACTGTTAAGTCTATTTGATCTAATGTGTCACTCAATGCCTCTGCTTATTTATTTTCCATCTGGATGACCTACCCATTCTTTTAAGTGGGGTGTTAAAAATCCCCTAGTATGATTGTGTTGCAATCTATTTCTCCCTTTAGGTCTGTTAGTATTTGCTTTATATATTTAGGTGCTCCTATATTGGGTGCATAGATATTTACAATTGTTATATTCTCTTTTTGGACTCATCCCTTTATGATTATATAATGTCTTTCTTTGTTTCTTTTTTCTATGTTGTGAAATTTATTTCATCTGACATATGTACTGCTTTTTACTCCCTTTAATTTGCATAAAACATCTTCTTCCAACCTTTCACTTCAGTCTATGTATGTCTTTAGGTCTGAAATGAGTTTCCTGTAGGCAGCATATAGATAGGTCTTATTTTTTAATCCATTCTTCCATCATATGTCTTTTGATTGGTGCATTTAGTCCATTTACATTTAAGGCAGTTATTGATAGGTATGCACTTATTTCCATTTTACTAATCATTTTATGACTGATTTTACAGTTCCTCTCTGTTCCTTTCTTCCTCTCTTAAACTCTTCTCTTGTGATTTGATAGTTTTCTTTAATATTATACTTGAATTTCTTCAATGTGTATCTACTATAGGCCTTAGGTTTGTGATTCTATAAGGTTCATAGACAGTTTCTTCAATATATAACAGTCAATATTAAGTTGATGGTCACTCAGTTTCAAACACATCCTAAAATTACTTTTATTATTCTTCTTCCTTCTCCATATTTTATGTATATGATGCCACAATCTACATCTTTAGTGTATCCATTGACTAATTTTGTGTATAGTTTTACTACTTTTGTTTTTTGAACTTCATACTTGCTTTGTAATTTGTCTACTATCTTTACTGTAGGATTCTTTTCACTTATGAAAAATATTTACACTTAAGAACATTTCTACCTAAAGAAGCTCCTTTAACATACCTTGTAAGGCCAGTTTACTGGTGGTGAATTCTTTTAACCCTCCTTTATCTGGAAAACTTTTCATCTCTACTCCACTTCTGAGAGAAAACCTTGCTGGGTAGAGAATTCTTGGTTGTAGTTTCTTCCCTTTCAATACTTTGAATTGACTATTTCACATGACTCCCTTCTCACCTATGTTTCTGCTGAGAAGTCTGCCTATAGCTTTATGGAGTTTCCCTTACAGGTAACTTTGCCCCTCTCTTGTTGCTTTTAAGATTACCTTTTTATCTTTAATCTTTGCCATTTTAGCTACTATGTGTCTTGGTGTTGTCCTCCTGAGGTTCATCTTGTTGCTCTCTGTTGTTCCAGGACTTGGGTGTCTATTTCCTTACCCAGATTGGGAAAATTTTAAGCTATTATTTCTTCAAACAGACTTTCAATCCTTTATGTCTCTCTTCTCCTTTTGGGACCCTTATTATGTGAATATTGTTTTGTTTGCAGTTGTCTCTTAGCATCTTCTCACTTCTAGAATTCTTTTTCCTGTCTATTCCTCAGCTTGGTTACTGTGAAGTTCTCTATCTTCTATCACACTGATTCTTTCCTCTGCTTCCAGCAGTCTATTTATTCCCTCTATTGTATTTTTCATCTCAGTCATTGTATTCTTCAGCTCTGAATGGCTCTTTTTCATATTTCCAACCTTTTTTTGAAATTCTCTTTGAGATCCTGAATTGATTTCCCCATTTAAGTGAGCATCTTTAAACTGTTACTTTGAATTCTTTATCAGGAAGATTGCTAATCTCCATTTCATTTAGTCATTTCCCTGGTGTTTTATCCTGTTCTTTTGTTTGGAATGTATTCCTCTGCCTGTGTTTCTTCCTTTGTATTAGGCAGATCAGCTAAGCCTCCTGGTCTGAAAGTAATGGTTTTATGAAGTTAGTGTCCTGTGGTGCTCAGAAGCTCAAGACCCTCTACTGACCATAGCCTGGTTGTTGTCTGTTGCGGCTGAGCCATGGTTGCTGTTGATGGGCTGTGGGTAGGTCCCACATTTCTGCCTATCTCCCAGCAATATCTGATCCTCACAGCTGGCCTCTGTGTCCTTTGTGTAACATGAGGCATTTCTGTTTGGTTTCTTATGAGCAGGGCCAGTCAGCAATGTCAGACTGGTGCTGACTGGGGCTGGTACACATGTGGATGCTGGGGCTGAGCCAGCAGAGCAGGTGGTGTTTCAGACCTCACTACTGCAAGCATCTGGCCAGTTGCACTAAGGGAGTGTGGGAAGGCCAAAAAAGTGTTGTAAGCCCTTCCATTGACAGTCAGCAAAATCAGAGTGCTGCTGAGCTGAGCAGGTCAGGAGGGGTGGGTAAGCAGGGAAGCTCTGCCGCCAAGGCTGAGCCACCAGTGAGGCAGATGGAGAGTTTCAGATCTGGCTCCCCAAGTACCTGACCAGCTGGGGTGAGGGAGGACTGGGAAAGTGTCTGCTTGCCCTTTCTGCTCAGGAGAAATCTCCCTCCAACCCCCAGCCCTCCACACACTTCCTGCTGATGGCAAATCTTTCAAAATGACGCCTCTCTGTTGTGTCTCAGCAAGACTGACAAAGTGTGCTGGTCTTCTACAAAGGACAGGAATCTTGGTCCCCCACAGTGCTCCAACTCTCCCTGCTGTCCAGTCCCATTAATCATCAACGCCCAATGAAGGGTAGACTCTTATTCCTGGAGCAGATCTCCACAGCCAGGTATCCTGGATTCCTGAGCATTTATCCCCTCCTCACTCCATTCCTCTCCCTCCTGCTTTGTGGACTAGATGAGGGAAGGGTTTGTTTCCTGATCCATCATGGCTCTGCCCTTTACCCTTCTCAGTGTAGTCTTCCCTTCTTCACCTGGTACAGGTGGTCTTTTCTGCTGTCTTCAGGTCATTTTTAGGGCTAGTTTCATTTGCTAAAGTTGCTTCCTCAATATGTATGTGGGAGAAGGTTTTCATTTTGCCATCCTACTCCACCATCTTCCTCCTATAGTCTCCTATCCTTCCTACCCTTTAGAAATGTTAACATTTAAAATTTTTTTCCATGCCCTTTGTTTTATGAAGGAAAGGTGATTTTAAATAGTAAAGTTTTTTAAATTTCATTTTTGACAAAAGAAAATGGTATTCAAAAATATATATAAAGTTTTATTATTTTAAAAGTCAGCATTCTCTTAGTTATAATATCTTCAACTTTATAACAATGTTTTGAAAGGGAAAAAAAATTGACTTCCTTTGTAATCAAGCAATACTAAAGCATGGGTTTGGCTGCACATTGATTTATACCCTAGCAGCCATACTTTCTGGTTAGGATGAGCATACCGTTTACTGCATAAATGCTACATGACTAACTCATGTATTGAATTAGGCAAATATTATTAAAATCTACACTTACACTGTTCTTTAGTTTTATTGCAAATATTTAAAGTTGAGGAATACATTTGGAAACATACATTTTTTAAATTATATGAAGGACTCAGCATATGTAGCATACTTTATTGTCTTAAATGTAAAATGTCTTTATGATACCCATATTATGCTTCCTATCCTTTATATAAACCCATCAAAAGCACCACTTTTTTTGAAATATATAGAACCCATAATCCTGAATACAACTGATATATTTTGCTTTGTAGACAAATTAGAAAGATCTAAAAATATTCTAGTGGAACATAACATTAAGGAACCAATTATTCAAAATATAAAAGCAAAAAATAAACCCTTGAAAGAAAATTAATATACTGACTTTTATGAATATGTTGCTTTTAAAAGTCAAAGTTATTTTATACTATAAAATTCTGTTCAACAAATATTAAAAATGTATTTTAATATTTTCATACAACTCTATTTCAAACTGATATAAACTATATCACTTTATATACTATATGTTACAATGTAGTCAAGACAAAATTCAACAAATAGTCATATTTATTTTTAAAGTAATTTTAAGATATTAAAGGACTTATTTTACATTAACCTTATGTAATTCAAAGAAAAACAAAGTAATATATCTACCAGAGCAGTCTCAAATATTATTCTTACACTTTTGAAGGTACCTTGGTATATATGCCTAGGAATGTGAAAGCACTTAGATGAATTACTACAATAGACAGAATCTGAAATTTAAAAATTATGGAAATGTTAAAAGATCAATAGTAAGAAGTGTCAAATGATCAGGATGTGGAAAGATAACTGCCAAGTTGAGGTATTCTTTACTTTTCTTTTCCTGATTATCATGATCTGGGGCAACAAAAGTAAATGGCAGGGTATAGTAGGCACCACAAGGTGGTGCTAATATCCTCTCATAACTGGCTAGACAGACCACTGTTGCTTGTTTTAAGAGAGGACTAAGGTGGGAGTCCCCAACACACAAGGTGAATACCAACTATAAAAATCTCTGGTCTAAGAGAAAAACCAAAACATTAATAATTTTGGAAGGTTTTTATTGTTGGTAGTAGAAAAAATTTTTAATTTAAATCCCTCTAGAATTAACATTTGGTTTGCATCAACATTTTCATATAGTTAAAATACTTTATACAAAAAGGTGGTAACTTCACAAGCAACAGTCTTTACACTACTGTCAGATAAAATAACTAAGTTACACTCAATGAATAAACTACTATTCATGCACAAATTAATACTTTTTTATCAATAGTGTTCTTATGTGGGACACAAGTACAAGTGATTTAAAAAATTAAGATAGTCCATGTTATGAAGCACATATTCATAGAGCCAAAATGGGTTTCCCAGTTAAACATATTTCCTCATTTCTGCACGCTTATTCATTCTCTGAGTGTAATGGACTCTCAGAAAGACATGTTAGGCATTCCCACAATTCAGGTTCTAAAGATACTAAACCAACTTCTGGAGTCATCCTCCCTTGATTTGCTTTTAGTCCCTGTCAGGCAGACACAAGGATGGATATGTGGATGCATAGAAGAGAGGGAAGGAGAGAACTAAAGGAAGCAAGGAAGGAAAGAAAGAAGAAAGGATGGAAGAAAGGAAAGAAAGCAGTGGTCTGGCTCCAGAAATACAAGAAAGCAGTGGTCTGGCTCCAGAAATACAACTGCAATTTAGAATAAAGAAAGAGAGAGAGTTGTATGTTATCACTTCATGTATGTGCCCAGTACATATATATTTATTTTATATACACACACATTTATATATAAAATAACATATAATCCTCAAAATATATAATCCCCATTTTACCAATGCCCAAACTGAGTTTTAGAAAACTAAAGAAAATTACTCAAGATCACAATCAACAAGAACTAGACTTCAAAACCTCTTTCCACTATGCCATAAAAAATCATGCTAACACTGATGAGCATGGCTAGTATATACTGAATGGCAACTATGTGTCAAAAACGTACTAAGCATTTTACATTCATTTTCTCAGTTAATCCACACAACAAACCTAAAAGATATTATTTTCTTCATTAAAGATGAAAAAACTGAAGCACAGGGAGGTTGAGTGACTTTCTCAAGGTTCTTACAACTATTAAGTAGTAAAGATGGGAATAGAATCGAAGCCAAGTGGCTACAATAAGTAACCACTTCACAATATAGCCACTCATAAAATACACAACTATTTCCTTTGAGAGTAAAATAAACGACTGCTTAATGGGTTTTAAACACACACACATATACACAAAAAAACTTTTCTTTAGCACATAAAATGAGTAAAAATGCTACAACAGACACTATGGAGAAAGATCTCAAAAAGTTTGAAATCTAGATGGGAATATACAGCTCATTAACTTGAAAAACATAAGACAGTTAAAAACCACAAAAGATGACAGTAGAAAAAGTTAAATGATTAATTACCAATGACTAAAGAAACCAAAATAAGATATTAGGGAGGGTAAAATATGATTAATTACAAACAATAACTGACACAAGATTTTTTAAAAAAAGTAATCATCTCAGATACAGCAGGCTGGTAAAGTCACTAGAGAAAAAAAGGTTGATATTAACTGAACCTTTATGGAGAGAGAGGTTTGAATAGGTGACATGGATGAGGAAAAAGAATCGTGAACAGCTTAATAATATATGACTGAAAATGTGTGTATAGAAAAGTGCAAACTGCGTTCAGGAATTGATCAATGTGATTAAACACAGTGTTTTTACACAGAAAAATTAACAGAAAAGATGAATGGGCATTTTATTCTTACATAGCCCTCAAAGCCTAGAAATAAAAAATATATATATCCTCGTTTTAGTAATTAGTTACATTTTCTAATTAAATAATTCAGAAAGCAAAAAATAAACTTGATTTCAAATTACATAAAGAACCAATCAAAAGGAAATTGGCTAATTGTGACAGAAAGGAATAGAAGAAAAACGGGAATTTAAAAACTAACAGGGAAAAAATTGAAGAAATTATTGTCAACCAGTTTGCAATTCATTAAATATTCAACAACAATACCATCAGTTTCTTATGGTATTTAATTTTAAATTGCATCATTGTGTAACACATAATAAAATTCTAACACAAAACTAAAGCTCATCTTTTAAAGTGTATCATCAAAAAAAGTAAAGGTATTTGATTTATTTTGGGGGGAATAAGAGAGAACTTAAAAATAATAAACTGTGGTGCTTCAAAAAAAATCCTAAATATATGATTTCATTTAAACCTGAGAACAACCCTGTGAGAAGTTATTTTGCAGAAAAAGGAATATAGTCTCAGAAGTATTCAGACTAAGCCTAATTTATAATCGAAAGTACTAAGATTCAAACCCAATTTTCCAGACTTCATACTGAAAATTCTCTTTCACTGTTACTATTAGGTTTTTATTTTAATTACAGATAAAACTTACAGTGCAAGCAAAATTTCTGAAAAGTATGGACAGTTACTTGGACCAGATACACTTGATATTATATGAGACCTAGCCCTACAGTAGTGGATCCTACATTCTTTTATTTACTAGGCACTAACTATATGCCAAGCACTATTCTAGGCACTAAAGATAGAGTAGTTAATACTATAAACAAGAAAGCAAGCACACAAGAACACATCAGGTACTGATAAGTATAATTCAAAGAATTAGAATACAATAATAGGAAAGAGAATGACTGCGTGACTCCTTAATATTGGGTGGTCATGAAGACTCCTCTATTAAATTGACATGTAAATGACACAGTCAGCAAGTGCAAAGCAATAAGACAACCATTCCAAACAGAAGGTACAGCTAGAACAAAAGCCATAAACAGAAACATAAAGAGAGTGTAGCCAGAACATAGTGTGAAAGGATGAGAGTCATAAGTTAGATAAGAGAGGTAGGTAGGGGATTTTTTTTTTTTTTTCAAATGGGAAAAGCAACTGGAATGTCTGTTCTCAATGTAAAGAGAGGGTAAAGAATAATGTAAGCTTATTTATAGCAGAGGGGGAAATCACTGAGTATGAGAGTAGAGCAAGCTTGGAAGCAGAGACATCAACTTGAGCTAAAGTGGCCTAGCAGTTCTTAACCTTTTCCCCACCCCAAATACTTGAGGGAGCTTACTCTCTGACAAGTTAACAGCAAAGGAGAGGATGTTCTGATAAAATCCTTTGCCCTCTTCTAGAGGTTCTTTCTAGGACTATAGTTAGCATTCTTCCACAGCTCAGTTTCCAACTTTCCTTCTCCCACAACTAGACCTTTTTTTCCTTTCTTTGTTCTGTGCCTTTTCCTTTCCCTCTGCCTGGGCTAAAAGTACATTATGGATGCTACTCAAAGACAGCTGGATTTCTGTCTCAGAAAGACTATTGACATTGTCTGCATTAAACATTCTTGATACTTTAAAAAGCTTTAATTCTGGACAGAGGCAACTAAAAAGACATCTCCACAATACACAGATTTCTGAACAGTATGATTTGTCCTACATAAGAAAATTCTAAAGATAACCTAGACTATAATAGGCAATTGCATTTAAAAATCCAATTTGGACATGCTTTCTGAATGTAGGCAAATTTTTATGCAGTTTGAGAATAAATATTTAAAGATATTCAAATTCCTAGCATGTGAGCACACTAAAAACATCTATGGAAAATTAAAACCATTCTCAGGAATCTGATGAAATATCCAATTTTAGTGTAAGTTTCATTTCTTTGTATCCTGGGATATTTCTTCTCTATTGTTTAGAAACACAAACTTTGAAATATTAAAGGGGAAAAAAGGCCTAGAGTAGCAAGCTCATAACAATGATCTTCCCCCAAAGTTGTAAATTTTCAATTATTAAGAATGAAAATCAAAACACTTCTCAACTTAACCAAATGGTTTCCCAATACTAATCTGCAATGCTATTTTTATTCCTCTAAACAAAAAGTCCTCATAGTTACAGGATTTTGTAAAATTAGAAAATAAAACTGTCAGTTGAAATGACAAGTCAAATCTCATTTTCTCATAGAAACAAAGGTAACAACATATAGCAGGTTACTTTCCTAATAATGTATTTGATAATTCTGGAAATCAATATAATCATGTTTAATCGATTATAAGTGACACACCTATAAACTACAAAATGAAGATTTTTATAGTGGAAAAAAACAATCACATAAAATCATAGATAATATTATACAATAGCACAGTGTACTCTTCAAAGTACTTACCTTGTTCTTCATAATTGCTTTAACTGCTACAAATCACTAAGAAGCCTTCAGCAAGGACATGGAATACAGAACTTATTCTGGAAATATTTTCAATAACTTAAAAACAGAGACTTTGGGGGACACTTAGGTCAAATAAATTGAAAAACAAAAAACAGATCCAGAAACGCCTCCAGTGTTATAAGTGAAAACATTAGCAAACAAGTGTTCTACATTGTTTTGGGGGAAAGAATTTCATCTGCTATATTAAGAAATTACAGCTCCTTAAAACAAGCACTTCAAATTACACCTGCGGTATGCCTGCCTTTAAAATTAATGAGATACTGTTTGTTTCTCCTGTAATAAAACACCCTTTAACCCCTCACTACACACTGCTTTGCAATGTCAAAGAACTAGAATATTGGGGTTACTTCTAACTTTACAAGATTAAATGTTTAACTATATAAGCTTCTGTCAGGAAATTTTCCTTAGAATATTCACTAGAAATATTTTTCCCTTCTATCAGTTCTTTTTCTTCCAGGACTGATATGGATGTGACTATCAAGAACACAAGTTATATTGTTGGTTTCTCTGTTTTTTGTATTTAAGTGAACTATTAGAACTTAGAATTTGGAAGAAAAAGCATTTATTCCAATTATACTCTTGCATAAATTTTTTTAGAATTTGCCTTCTGGAACTTCTTAAAGGAAAATTCTGTTCTTAAAAAAAGCATAAAATTTGCAACAACATGGATGGAGCTAAAGGGTATTATGCTCAGTGAAATAAGCCAAGCTGAAAAAGACAAGTATCAAATGATTTCACTCATATGTGGAGTATAAGAACAAAGAAAAAAACTGAAGGAACAAAACAGCAGCAAACTTACAAAATCCAAGAACGGACTAATAGTTACCAAAGGGAAAGGAACTGAGGTGGATGGGTGGGAAGGGAGGGTAAGGAGGAAAAAGGGGCATTACGATTAGCAGACATAAGGTGGGTGGGGCACGGGGAGGACTGTACAACTCAGAGAAGACAAGTAGTGATTCTATAGCATCTCACTACGCTGATGGACAGTGACTATAATGAGGTTGGTGGGGGGGACCTGATGAAGGGGGTAGTTTAATAACCATAATATTGTACATGTAATTGTAGATTAATGATACCAAAAAAAAAAAGCATAAAAAGTCATGCTCTATAACATGTTAGCCAAAGCTCAAGTTTTCTTGGTCATATACAAGTATTCCTTACATCTTTTTAAATTTAGCTTCTTTCTTATTACTCCCCATTTCTTGGAATAAACTCTTTGGAATTATTTAAAAACTAAGCAATCTATGTGCTGAGCAGGAAGGCTGCAGAAACAAACTGAGGCCAGGAATAAGGGGGTGGAACTCTTCCCAATAGCCACTGGATAAGGTTATTTCATTTGTGTAAAGCCTGCCTACTATCAGTAATAGGAATAATCACAGCATAGTATAACCTGTCAGAAACTATACATTTAATATTATTGGAAACATAATTACTTAAGGGGAAGATTGCCTATAATCTACTACTAGTATAACTTTGAAATCAAAAGTTTTAAACTATGGAGGTGGACCCATTTTACAGCTCCTTCTCTATTTCGTTTATAAATGCTTGGAAATGCTGACTCCACAGGAAGAGGGCAGGAAAAAATAGCCCATTTGGTATAACATAAAACGATGAACTATAATATTAAGTTAAAAGGACTTAAGATCAGGTGAGCTCCTCTATGAAGATGAACTGATTCCACAGTCATAACTAACCATTCCCTCTTTCCCATTCCCAAGAATATTTCATCCCATATAATACTACCAGACTAAATTGCAATAATATATGCATCTCTCTCTTCCCTTTAAGTATTAATATGTTTGATGACTTTTTCATCACCACCATTATAAGGAGACTCATAACAAAAGTTCACTGAACTATCACACACCAGTTTTCTTAAAACTAACATTTGATGGAAATAAATTTTTGAACAAGTAATTAAAGTATACATATTATGTAGTATATAATAGGATTCTATGAAAATTTAGATAAATTTGATAGAGGTAACTGCTAAGTCCTGCAAGGAGTAGTCACGTTTTAAGAGAGATGTTTGATCTGGATCTTGAAAATGTAGTCAGTCTTTTCCAGACTAAAAAAAATTCCAGAAGAAAAGTGAGCACACTTAAACATACTAATGCACCAAAACATGTATGTGCATGTGTACATACAAGCACAGTTCAGGAACAAAAAAGTAATGAATGTAAACTGGTCAAGAAGGTAAAAGAAAACAGATGATACCACTCTTAAAATTAAATTTAAACTTAATTCTTGTGGGCAATAGGGATCCACAAAAGATTCTGAAACAAAGAAATTATCTGATCAGAATCTGTGTGGCAAGATAGATGAATAAGTGATTGAGACACAAAAACATAACAAATAGGCTATAAATACTGTAGAATAAATATTAGAATAAACAAGAGCATGAATACATTTAGGAATTGTTTAGTTGGCAAATGGCCTTATTTTCGAATAGTATTTTCAAATCAGGAATCTATTTTTCCAATAGATAATCAGCTAAATTCAAATTTCAGATAAACAATGTTACTTAATATAAATTGTTTATCTGAAATTTGAATTTCACACTGGTGAGAATGTAAATTGGTGCAGCCACTATGAAAGGCAGTAAGGAGGTCCCTCAAAAACATGAAAACAGAAGTACAATATGACCCAGTAACTCCACTCCTAGGAATTTACCCAAAGAAAACAGAATCCCTGATTCAAAAAGATATATGCACCCCAATGCTTATTGCCTCATTATTTACAATAGCCAAGATATGGGAGCAACCCAAGTGTCCATCATAGATGAAGAGATAAAGAAGATGTGGTACATACCACCACAAAATATTACTCAGCTATAAAAAAGAAAGAAGTCATGCCATTTGCAACAACATGGATGGACCTAGAGGATGTTATGCTCAATGAAAAAAATCCAGGCTGAGAATGACATATACCATATGATTTCACTTATTTGTGGAATATAAAAACAAAGCAAAACAGAATGAACAAAACAGCAGTAGACTCATAGACACTGAGAAGGGACTGGTGGTTACCACAGGGGAGGGGTTGGGGTGGGTGGGTGGAGAGGGTGACGGGGATAAAAGGGCACACAAATTCTCAATCATACTATAAGTTGGTCACAGGAATGGCAGTACAGCATGGAGAATTTAGCCAATGATTCTGTAACATCTTCCTGTGCTGACAGATAGTAACTGCACTAGCTGGGGTAGGGATTTAATAATGTGTGTGAGGTTTTAATAATGTGAATCACTATGTTGTATACTTGAAACCAATATTGTATACTTACTATACTTCAATTAAAAAAAAGTGGACCTCATTAAAAAAAACACTATTTGTTATCTGAAATTCAAATTTAATTAGGCATTCTGTATTTTATTTGCAACTCTAATCACATAATACATATGGCCTGGATTTTATTTTCTCTATTAAGGATTCTAGATTTTATGTTAAACATATTTCCAAGGGATACTGAGTTATACCTTCCATAAGGAATTACAAGTAATATGGGGAAGAAATTTAAAAAGCATGCTATTATTAAATATACAGGGTCCTATATCATTTAAAAGTGAACTTTTATACTCCTTTTCATGAGGCAGAAAATAATCTATTTTAAGGATGAAACACTGGCAACCTTTTGAGAGTTGCAAATTTTCTTAAAATAACATTCAAAGATGGGCATTTCACAGAATGTTTTCATGCAATAAAAAAAGTCCTCTAATTCAATTTTGGGTGGATTTCAAAATATTTAAACTATGGAATAATGTTTTATCATTAAAATTGTATAAAATACAAAAACTTACCATTAAGAACAAAACATTCTATAAATAACTGAAAAATAAATACATTTTTTAGAGCTTCCTCACTACACTAATGGCTCATTATGACTGAACATTATTTTATGAAGATAAAATGATGTGGCCATTCTTACATCATTTAAAGAAAATTGTAAAATGTTAATGCCAAGCATAGTACTCTGATCAACATCACCTTATTTGAGTTTTAGAACAGATAGTTGTTTTAAACAGTTACACAGGGGAAACAGCATCATCTAATTTATGTTCATGGCATGTAGCACTGCAGAGGTAAAACAAGTAACTTCTGCATGTCATCTGAAAAAGTTTATTTTCATGATTGCTTTATTTAATACTTTGATTTCATCTGCAATCAGAAACTGATGTGCTAAAAATATGGGCTGTAAATAGACTTTATTTTGTTAGCAACTTTGAAACATAAAGCCACTTATTTTTAAATTATACATCAACAAAGCTGGGGAAAAAGAAACACATACAGCCATAAAATTAATCCTAGTAACAACCAGAGAAATCTTAGGACATGCACCTCAGAGGTGGTTCAACTTTTACCAGAGCAGAAGGTTATGACAATAAAATGACAACTGTCTGGTATAGGCAATAGCACCAGTTCAGACAATCAAGACTTGATGAAATTAACAGGGTAAAGTTACATCATCATCTGAAAAATATTTCCCAATTTCTATATTATTTTTTAATATTAGATCTAAAACTTAAAAGATTATTGACATTCTTGCACATGTATTTCTCATGTTCTGACACAAACTTGTTCACATGATGGTCTCACAGGTCCAGATGCAGCAGAAAAGCAAGCTGTAAACTTCAAGTGCTTTTCTACTCTCTGCTTTGTCATGTCTGCTAATGTTCCTTTGGCAGTAGCATGTCACATGCCCAAGCCAAATTAAAGGGATGGAGAAACAGATTACATTTTATAGGAGGATCTACAATGAGACAGTACAAAAATCACATAAAGGAAATTTGAATCAATTTTTATAATCTACAACAATATCACTTCTTTAACACTAAAATCATACACAAAAACACTATATATATGTTTTAATGAAATATACATACATGCAAACTGAACAAAAGTATGAAAATATGTATAATAAAAATGACAGGTTGAGGAGAGTGACCAACTCTTGCTTTGAAGAAGGAAAATAGGAAAAGGGAAAAATATAGAGAGGGCTTTAAATATATTTAGAGTTTTTCACTTCAAAAGTTAAAAGAAGGGTTTATGGGCATTCTTGTAAAATATATTCTTACACCTTTAAGCGTATCTAATTTCATAGAAAAAAGAAGCAATAAAAGGAATTAAAAGAGAATTTCTATAAAACAAGGGTATTATAAAGGGCCTTCAACAAATATTACTAAATACAGACTGGAAATAGAAACAGGCATTATTTTTAAAAGCCCAGTGAATTAGAGGATCAATTTTACATTATCTGCATAATTAGAAAAAGCAAAAAGACATGAAAATAAAAAGGAATTGAATTGGTAAAATCTGGCACCTGGGAGAAAAAAAGCAAAAGCTGTTCAAAGATGTACATGCTCAACACAGATTACAAAATACTAATTTAGATAATGTACTATGGGCTAATTCAAAATTACAAAAATGAGAGGAAATAAGTTATCATGATCTATGATCAAAAATGAACAGCAGCAGAAATAGAATTACCCAAACTTTAAATTACAGCATTATTAAATGTAGATTTTAATTTAACAATGTTTGAATTAACTGAAGAACTAAAAGATGGAAAGGAAAATTTAAGAACCAAAATAATTTTTTAAAAAAGAATACAGAGCTAAAGGAGGTACAAAATGAATTTTAAAAATTACTCACTGGAATTACAAACACAATGGATAAACTAAATAGCAGACCATACAATAAAAGAATTAGTGAAACTGAAAAGGTACCAAAATAAATCACTCAAAATGTAACACATAAAAAAAATGATTAAAAATATGAAAGTAGAAAGACAAGAATGATGGAATGATAGTGTCTAATATGTTTTATCAAAATTTCAGAAGGAGAAGACAGGAAAGGAATATTTGAGGAAGTAACAGCTGAAAAATTTCCAAAATTGATGAAAGACACAAATTCTCAGATTCAGGTAGCAAAATGATTCTCAGGTAAGATAGGCAAAATGAAAACCACAACTAGATGAACAGGGGTTAAATTACCTAAAATAACTATGACAAAAACATATAAAAACAAGTAGAGAAAACAGCCATATTACCTAAAAAAGAATGACAATTAGACTAAAGCTGACTTCTCAAATGAAAAAAGAAACTGCCAAGGCAGAATTTTATACCCACATAAATTACCATTCAAATTTAAAATAATGATAAGTAAGGCAAACTTGCTAGACAGCTGTCTAAAAAAATTGACTTATCAAAACTAACTTAACAGGAAATATGAATTTCTGTACTTATTAGAGGAATTGAAATAGGAGTTTAAATTATTAAAAGCAGGTGGCAGAAAGGGATAGGGAGGGGAAAGCGGGAAGAGGAGGCTGCAATTGTAGAAAGGAAAAAGCCCAAAGATTTTTTTAAAAAGGAAGGAAGAAGGTAAGAAGGATGGAAAGAAAATAGGGAGGGAAGGGCAGAAGCAAATAGTTCTAATAAAAATTCCATGAAACTTTAAAGAGCACTCCACAATCTTTTATAAAATCTCCCAGAGAAATTAAAATAAAAATGTCTTACAAACTCATTTTATAAGACTAGCAAAACTTTGATACCAAATCAAAAATAATATGAGAATGGAAAACTAAAAGCAAGTTCAGTGAGGAGAATAGAGGAGAAAAGGTATAAATAAATAAACACACACACATTCTTCATAACTATATAATTGTCTGGGGTTATCAATTAACTTTCAAATTCTGCTTTAGCTAACTCTCACAAACATTGACATACATCATTTCATTATCATTGAGTAATATTAAAATAAAATAAATCATGACTAAGATGAATTTGCTGCATGACTGTAAATATATTTGAGTAACAGAAATTCCTCAAACTGATATCTGCCAGATATATACATATCATCACACTTAATAAAATATCACTTAATGCGGAAATGTCAGCATCCTTTTTATTGAAGTATACTAGATACACAATATTATATTGCTTTCAAGTATACAATATAGTAATTCACATTATTAAATTCTCATACACATTATTATGTTCTCACCCCAACTAGTGCAGTTACTATCTGTCAACACAGGAAGGTGTTACAGAATCATTGGCTATATTCTCCACGCTGTACTCTCATACTCATGACCAACTTACAGTACGATTGAGAATTTGTGTGCCCTTTTATCCCCCTCACCCTCTCCACCCACCCACCCTCACCCCTCCCGTGTGGTAACAGCCAGTCACTTCTCAGTGTTTGTGAGTTCACTGCTATTTTTTTCATTTTATTTTTTAGTTTCCACAAATAAATGAAATCATAAGGTATTTGTCTTGCTCTGCCTGGCTTATTCCCCTTAGCATAATACCCTCTAGGTCCATCCATGTTTGCTGCAAATGCCATGATTTCTTACTTTTTTATGGCTGAATAATATTCTGCGGTGGTATGTACCACATCTTCTTTAACCATTCATCTACGATGGACACTTGGGTTGCTCCCAATCTTGACTATTATAAATAATGTGGCAATAAATATAGGGATGCATATATATTTTTGAATCAGGGAATTTGTTTTCTTTGGGTAAATTCCTAGGAGTGGAGTTACTGGGTAGTATGGTATTTCTGTTTTTAGTTTTATGAAGAACATCTATACTGCTTTCCAAAGTAGGTAATCAGTTTACATTCCCAACAGTGCAGGAGGGCTCTCTTTTCTCCACATTCTCACCAACATTTGTTAATCTTGTCTTTTAAATAGTAGTCATTCTGACTGATGTGAGGTGATACCTCATTGTGGTTTTGATTTACATTTCCCTGATGATTACCAATGTGGAGTATCTTTTCATGTGCCTATTGGCCATCTGTATTTCTTCTTTGGAAAAATGTCTGTTTAGAATTCCTTTTTTAAATCAAGAAATATAAGATACTGAAAAATTACCACTTCCAGTGCTAAAAGTGCTAGGCAGTGTTTTAAAACAGAAGAAATATATTTAAATTATGTACAAAAGGTATGATGAAACAAACACCCAAACACACTCACATACACATAAGATATGAACAAGTTCAATAAAGTTTCAATTAAAATACAATTTTTCATGAAACTTGAAAATTTAATTAAAAAAAATTTATGTAATATGCAACTTCATCTTTCATTAGTCTGCAATATGATGCCTTTGAGCCTATTAGTTACCCAGCTGCAGAAAGCCATGGGTGTTGAGCAATACCATGTGGCATCAGTTCTATGCTAATGGGCCAAGATGGCCATGAGGCAATTTGAGCCCAATGCATATGTCCACTCTGACCTGCTAGAGAACATTAACATTTTTCAGAAATGATTGAAGCATTTCCTGATGTTCTTGAGAAGACTGTATATGAAAACCTGATGACTCCAACCAGGAGACAGAGTGAAGCAAAACATATCTGTGCCTGGAGCCTAACTGCATAGCCATTCAGGATGTCATGGCCCATGTAGTCATGGTGCAGTGTATCAGCAGTGAGGTGCCAAAAATGGCTATGCCATCCACTATCTGCTGTTACCACTTAATCAAGGCCCAGATTAGGGGCAAGAAAAATCTACACCAGGCCAAGTACATAAACCAGGAGGTGTATAAATTCCTGGTAACTGTAGGTTCCAAGCACAACATGGGCTTCTGGAATCATTCACCAGATCATTTTGGAAAACTATGCATACCCTGGGATTACTCTGATTGACACTCATCTCCACACACTCAACACCAGCAGCCTGTGAGGTATCTGCATTGGAATTGGGGGTGCTGAAGCTGTGGATGGCCAAGTTTCAGACCCCCAGGGAATCAGAGTTCCCTAAGGTGATTGGTGTGAAGCTGACAGACATGCTCTCTGGCTAGACCTCACCCACAGATATGATCCTGAAGTAGTAGCAGGCAGGCATCCTTGCAGGGAAAGGCGGCATGGATGCTGTTGTGAAATACCATGGGTCTATGAATACTCTATCTCCTACACTGAAATGACAACAATATGCAACATGGGCACAGAACTTGGGACCCTTGGTGTTCTCTTACAAGCAAAGAATAAAAAAAATACCTCAGTAAGTCAGGGTGAAAAGACATGGCCGATCTTGGTTACAAATCAAGTTACCACTATGAACATGACCCTGGCTGCCATTATAACCAATTATCTGAAATCAACCTCCACAATATGAAGCAGCATATTGAGGTTTTTACCCTGATCTGACCAACTCTGTGGTGTGGGTAGTGGCAGAAAAGGAAGAATGGCCTCTGTACATCCTTGTGAGACTTAGCAGCAGGTGCACAAACTCAAGCTATGAGGACCTGGGGCATTCAGCAGGTGTAAGCAAGCCAAGTGCTGACTCATAGACTCCAGTGCAAGTTCACCACTGTACCAGAATCTGGGCAGATCTGTGCCAGCACTGAGTGGAATGGCTATGCACAGAACCTACAGGATTTGGGTGGCATTGTTCTAGCTAATGCCAGTAGCCACTGCATTGGCCAGTAGAACAGAAGGCAACATCAACAATGGGGAAATCAGTCATCTCCTCCTACAACAGGAACTTCACCAGCCACAATGTGAACCCTGATGCCCATGCCTTCATCCAGTCTCTAGAGAGCATCACAACCCTGACCATTCCTAGCACCTTAAGTTCAACAAAGAGACTGACGTCCTGACAGGCAAGGATGGCAGGAAGTTCAAGCTGCAGTCGCCAGATGAAGATGAGCTTCACTAAGTAGAGTTTGATATTTGGAGAGGATAACTACCAGCACCCTCTCCAAGGACAGCAATGGGCAGGCAGATGTGAACCAGCCAGCACCTGCAGCTCCTGGAGCATTTTGACAAGTGAGATAACAAAAACTTGGATGACCTATAGATATTTATAAAGGTCAAAGGAGAGTATACCACTAACCATATCTTGACTACTGCCACCTGGCTTCAGTTCTGGGGGCACTGGAACAACATCTGTAACAATCTGGTTATTGGGGACAACATCAAATAAGAGCAAAGCAAACTCCATGAGTAAGGTACCTAGGAGTTTTGTCCTATCTCTGACACTGCCTGCTACTGTAAGAAATGTGGCATCAGATGGATTGTGATACAATTTATGCCAAGATGTAAATTGTAGTATATTCATGAAAGCGATTACTACATGGTAGTTAATGAATCAATAACTTAAAGGCAAACTTAATGTTGAATTAAAAAAAAACTTTGAAAAGAAAAGAAATAGCAAAGAAATTAAACATGTACAATAATATGAAATTTAAATATTTTTAAATGACATACACATATATACTAAAAATTTAAAGGCATACACAGGCACAGGAATATGGTTGCTAACTTCACAACAATGGCCAATTATGATATAGTAGAGAGGGAGAAGAATAAGACTAGGTAAGAGAAAATAGAGGCTCAAAATGTATTTGTAATGATTTTCTTTTAAAGCTGGGATATATTATTCTCTATTTGTATGTCTGACATATATCATAACAAAAAGAAAAAGGGATAACCATTGATCTACCACAGATAGTGTAGGGTAATATAAGTCTTCATGTCGTGGGTCTCATTATTAATCAAAGGTATTAAAACGCAATCAGGGTAACACTCTCCATCAATTATTAGCAAGCACTGGAATGCCTGAACTTCAAAAAGAACAGAATTCTGCAATATATAAAGGTTTGAAAGTCATGAGACATGGGATTTCAAAATATTGCTTCCACAGGTTACTATAAACATTATGTGACAAACCTTGGCATGCTATTATTTACATTACCTCTAAAATTGACTTTTTCCTAAGCAAAGTCGTATTTTTACATGTTAAGAAAAATCAAGTTTAAATATAAAGTGCATAATATAGGTATTCTTTAAAACACGAATCCATGCTTTCAACACTACACATCCTCCTAAGTAAAACTGTCATCTCTAATTACAATTACATAAATTTGAAAAACAAGTCCATCCTAAAAGAAAAATATTCTGTAAGTGCTTTAACAGACTATGAAATTAATGATTAGGAAAGGAAGAAAATACATGTAGTAGCAGGAAATAAGAAGAAAACTTACTGAGAAAAACTAAAGCAGACCTAAGTAGAGACGTATCTTATGTTCAGAGATTGAAAGACTCAACATCATCAAAATGTCAGTTTTTCCCCAAATTTATATACAGATCAAAGACAACCTAATCAATATTCTAACAGGCTTTTAAATAGAAATTGACAAGGTGATTCTAAAAAGACGTAGTGAAGAACTTAGAATGACCTAAGATATCATTAAAAAACATAAAGCTACAGGAGTAATTTCAAGAGTTAGGATACTGGCATAAACATAGGTAAATAGATTAATGAAACAATATAGACATACCAGAAATAGACCCACAAGTATATATTCAATTGTTTTTCAACAAAGATATCTATTTCAATGTGGAACGGAAAGTCTTTTCAACCAATGGTGCTTTAACAACCAGATAAACAAATGGGAAAAATCCAAAACTTTGATTCCTACCAAACACTATTAATAAAAATTGATTTAAGATGTGTCATAGACCTGAGGATTCTGAGAAATGGAGGACCAGGGGGCCACTGTGATCACCTCCTCCCAAGCACACACCAAAGCAGCAACTACATGTAATACAACTCTGAGAATGACCTGAGGGCTGGCAGAACAACCTTCCATAGCTAATGACAAAAAGAAGGCCATGAAGAGAAAGTAAAAGGGGCGGAGCCAAGATCAAGATCCAAAGCCTCCACCCACCCCAGCCCATAAGCGGGAGGGAACTGAGTATGGGGGGGTGAAGGTATTAAATCCCACACCAGCACACCCGGCCCTGGGGATCTGCATGGGAAAGACAAGTTCTTATAATCTGGCTTTGAAAATCAGCAGGGCTTAACTCTGGGGGCTTTAAAAAAACAGTGGGGCTATAGACAAAATAGGTCAAGGGGATCAAGAAATACAAACTTCCAGTTATAAAATTATCACAGGGATCAAAGGTACAGCATGGGGCATACAGTCAGTAATATTGTAATGACTTGGTATGGTGACAGACGGCAACTACACTTACTGTGGTGAGCATTTTGCAGTGTATATAAATGTTGAATCACTATGCTGTCCACCTGAAACTATTATAATATTATGCCAATTATACTTCCATTTTAAAAAAAGATGTATCATGGACCTAGAAATAAAAGCTAAACTAAAAACTTTTTAAAGGAAATCATAGGAAAGTATCTTAGATTTCTTAGAAAATTTAAAACAAAAGATTCTATTCAAAAAATTGATATATTTGACTTCATTAAAATTTTTATATTTTGCTCTTTACAAGACTGTATATGAAAATAAAAAAACAAGACCAGACTGGGAAAATAAAGTTCTCCACACATATATCTGAACTGTATCCAAACTGCATAGGTAACTTACAACTCAATAAGAAGACAAACTACCAATATAAAACGGGCAAAAGACCTAAACAGACACTTCACAAAAGAAGATATCAAAAGCATATGGAAAAATAATAATTGTCAGATAAATTTAAAATCAGAATGAGATACCTTTTCATGCTTACTACAATATATAAAATAAAAATGATTATATCAAATACTGACAAAGATATGGATGGAACAACTGTAACTCTCAGATATTGTTGGTGGGAGTGCTAAATCACACAAACACTTTGGTAAAAGGTTTAGTACTTCCTTATAAAGTTAAACCTATACCAACCCTCTATCAGCAATTCTTTTCCTAAATACGCATGCAATATAAATGAAATGTATGTCCACAAGAGACTTGTACAGTAATGTTCCCAGCAGTTTTAATGAGAATAACCACAAACTGGGAACAACCCAAACGTCCATCAACAGTAGAATGGAGAAATTGTACCATATCCAAACATTAAAATACTACTTGGCAGTAAAAAATAATAAACTACTAATACATACACCATGATGGATTTCAAAAATTATGTTGAGCAAAGGATTAGACAATGATACATACCTCCAGAGAATTTTGCTTAATGAGAAAAGCCAAACCCAAAAAGGTTATATACTACACATGACTCCATTTATATAATTTTCCTGAAATGACAAAATTACAGAAATTGAAAGTGGACTAGTGGTTACCAGTGGTTAAGTCCTGGGGTTGGAGTGGCTCAGAAGGAGGAAGCAGGAGCAAAGTGGTATGGTTATGAAAGGGTACTCAAGGGATCCTTAGGATGATGGAACTATTCCCTATTTGACTGTGGTAGAGAACACAAACCTACAACGTGATACAATTACATGGAACTAAATAAACACACAGGTACAAGTAAAACAAAGTGTATCTAAAAAAGGCTGGAGGATTCTCAACATCCCACCAGGATATTGCATTATAGTTTTATAGGATGTTATCATCATGGGGGAAACTAGGTAAAGAGTATCTATGATACCTATTATTTCTTAAAACTGTATGTGAATCTACAATGATCTGAAAATACTTAATTATAAGAAACTCAATCTTTGAAAAATAACCATATATATGCCCTCTATTTTCCCTGTCCATCTTCCTCCAGAAAACAGATTCTCTGAGCATTAATTTTACATATCCCTGACTCCCCTCAGAAGGCAATAAGTTAACTCTGAGCATTAATTTTACATATTCCTGACTCCCCTCAGAAGGCAATAAGTTAAAGATATAAAATGATATTAAAGTTACATTTTTAAAAATTAGATTCTTCTCCAAAACATACAAACGCTAATACAATTCAAACTCTTATTACTAAGTTGCCACTAATGTGGTACTATTTAAATAGACAAGGTGATATTATTTAAAGGGATTTCTGACATGAACATATCTAAAGAATTATGATTTCTTTACTATGCATAAAGAGATAAACCACTACCTGAAGTCTAAATTTTTCTCTAAGTAGGCCTTGGAATCACTTTATTTCTTATCATTGAAGAATACTATTATACTTGACTACCCTGCTAGAGAAAATATGTGACTCACTGATGCTTCCTTTCATGTGAAAATGAGGTTAACATCACTATAATTTCAAGATAAACAGATAAAAACGTGGAAGTTGACACCTAATATTTAAAAGTGTGTAATTCATATAGGAAATGTACAGAAGAATATTTATTAGGGAGAATATTGAAAGGAATGGATAAAATCTCTTCATCTAAATCTTTTATCTTGAATCCCATACTGTGTATTTAGGAATGTTTTGAAAGATAATCTGTGTCAAAGTACATAAAGCACTAAAGTAAAACAAGGATAGTGTAAGTGTGATAATCACATTGTACCTATAAACATCATTTCCACATTTTAGGACACTCAAAGAATTTGCTGAATGAACTCTTCAGAATATATTGGAGAATATTTTATTTAGCCTAAAATGCAAAAGCTGATTAAAAAATAATAATTAGCTATTCCCTTACAAGAATAAAATGGACATTTTATGAAAAGACTAATGTGGTAACTATAAATCTTAACCTTTTGATTTCTGATTTTCCTATTTCCTTGCATTTTTGAGATTTGTTAAAAATAATCTTTTAATCCAACAATCTCAGGTTTAAATTCAGCCGCTTCCTCTGTGGACCATAAGACAAATAATGGGAAAAGGTTAAGTAACAGGCTATTATTTAAATGATCTAATAAGTCTTTACACTGAGTTTAATTGATATAGTTCCACATGTCAGGGTATTAGATGAGAAAAATTTCTTCTATTTATGAATATTGCTAAAACCCATTAAATTAAGAATTTTCTATTATACACAAAAAACAAAGCTTTATTCTAATACAGATTGCCAGGGTTTGTCAAAATGCTGCTATAATAACTCCCAAACTTCTGAAAACAGGACTTTGCAATTAGGTTTCAAATATTTAATTGATATTGTTAATTGATATTCCTTTTGTTTAGTCCCTCCCAAAGACGCAAAAATAAATGAATACATAAATGAAGACTTACTAGCAAAGAAACAAGAGCATAAGATATTCTAATTTTGCCTTTTAATCACATAATTATACAGCAAAAGGAAAAGTCTATCACCTCTTATTCCAAAATTATTTCTAAGATGACCTAACAAAAATGCCACCTAGGCTTTAAGATATTAATGTTGAAAAAAAAAAAGCTGAAAAAAATTCTTTAAATTAATATATCCCTTGAATAAAATGGGATTTTAAACTACATATATTACATTAATTATTCCTTTCTCTTAAATTATTAGTTATCCTTGTGTCATTATACAATGGTGAACTCAAAATATTGACAATTTCTTCTGCCAACTACCTATAAAATGTCATAAGATCACCCAATGTATTGATTCATGTACACATACAGTACTTTAAATGATATTACATTGTTTCTGTAACAGTTTTCATTTCCATCCTTAAATTTTATAATTACTATTATGTCAAACTAACTTCACTAAAGTCAAAATACATTGAGAGCTTTATTGTGTTGATTTGTACATAAATGCACAAATACAACCCAGATGTTTTATAAGTTAATATAACTGTTTCTTACAGATTTTACTTTTCTTAATTTATAAGTATCACATTCTCAGCAATTCAGAATTAAAACTTCATATTTCAATATTACTACTAGGGTCATTTATGCTAATAAGAATATGAGTCTATTAAAAGAGTTAAGTTCCTCAGAATGGAGTTGTAGATGTCATGTAGCTGTAAATTTCAAGATTCTATTATCAGGCCATAAATAATGTTGCTACATAGTTTGACAGCCTACTGTTATTTAACTCTCACTGTAGTAATTACTGCATTAATTAACTAACATTAATTACTGCATTAATTAATTGCCATGCAATGATAAGAAATTCTACTTAAAATCAACAAAGTTGATTTGTTAGAAAACTTGAAGTAATGTTTCCAAAGCACTTTATAGGACCAACCCATGACTAAAAAAAGCTAAGTAAATTATCAACAAATTTTCACTTTAATTTTTCTTCTATAAGCATTATTCCTTATCACAAACCAGATAAATAAGAATTTAGTGGAACCATCTATCCTTATTCTGAAAAGGATACTTAAAAATTAGAGGAAGTTCAATGGATATGCAATAAAATTATCTATGATTAAAAAGTCTGAAGGACAGCATTTTGAAATATATGAGGAAGAAAGGTTAAGGAACACTCTTTATCAGGAATAATTTGAATTTTCTTTAAGATTGATCTCCACTAATACTGCAATTCAATAAACTGCTTTAAAACAAGGAAAAGGCAAGAATATATTTTTGACTAATGGCTTTTAGATTAAAAAAAAAGTTACCATGGTGTGGGGAAAATTGAAGTTCCTGTAGCCAGGATCCTCACCTGACCCTAAACTACTTGATGATGTAATTAATCTGCTGCTAGGCTACTGCTTCCACACCCTAGTCAATAAGCTATTATTGGCTGAGTCACTATATAGAGCTCTGCCCAGTGCTCTGGGTGGAGGCAAAGGTGAAGAAGGATTACAGACCTGCAGACTGTTGGATGCAGACCTAATTCTAGTGCTTGACCTATTGCCTGGAGAACAGGCTGGGTAATAAATCCTTTTACCCAAAAAATGTTCCATTGTCATTCCTCAGTCACACTGAATCCTTAGTGAACTTGCCTGGGGCTGAAACCCATTGGCAAGATACATGGGAACTTGGAGACTTTCTAAAAGCCATTAAAAACAGGATATTGATGGTTTCAGTTCTCTGCTTGGAGATAATGACTAGATCAACTAGTTTCTTAGGGTAGCCCCTCATATGCCACTATGATTTCCTTCTAACTCCTTCACTTTTTAACCTAGCACTCCATTTCCCCACATCTTAGAATGTAGGAGATAATTAAAAATTAAAATATATGTAAGAACACTTAGATATAAGAAGTGGGGAGACAAATGAGGGAACCCTTAGAAGATACAATTAATTCAGTCTGACGGTGGAGGTAAGAGAAGAAAGGAAAAAACAACAGGCAGAATAAAGCAGAAGCTTGAGTCCAGGGGTAAGAAACAAGTATATTGTGTGATGTGCAGAAACCACAACCTGTTGTTTGACTCTGTTTACTCAGTACTTGATAAAATTCCCTAATTCTCCTTTACTTCCAAAAGTCCAGCATTCAAAAAAAAAAAAAAAGGTGGTAAAGCACACACAGACCCCATCACTGTTCCCTGACTAGGACTTCATACTCTTTATGAATGGCAGTAATAATGTAACAATGAGGGCAGTACATTATTGTTTAGTATTATATATGTGATCAAAAAGTTTTGATAAGGGGTACTTTAACTTTTCTAAAATAATGCTAGCATAGTACATTCTGAAATAGTAGCTCCAAATAATATGTCCAAATTTTAAACTCTTTTCTAAAATCTCAGGGATACCCTTCTAAATAATTATCTCTAATATGTATGACAAAATGAAACTTACACACTAAAGAAGTGGTTCTCTCAAAGAGGGGCAACTTTTTGGGCACTGTCTGGAAACACTTGGTTGTCACAGCTTGGAACATACTATTAGTATCTAGGGGTAGAGACTAGGGATGCCGCAAAACATACTAAAATGCACAAGACAGTCCCCACAACAAGCTATTACCTGGTCAAAAATGTCAACAGAGCCAATGTCAAAAAATAATTTTTGCTCTTAAGGAACACTGAAGGTTAGTAAATTGTTCACTGTTAGAATTTCTGTGTTGTAATCTCTCTCTTATTAGAATCTGTCAAGATGATAAGGAAGACAATATTTAGTGAAATTGCAGAGAGAATGTTGTCATGGAACAGGAAGGGAAAGACCACTGATATGCTTAGTGGTTATGTCTACTGTACTCCCCTGCAGTTAATGCCTCAGAAAGAAAGAAGGTGCTTCAACACTATAATTGGCAATAACACTGCAAAAAGATCAATTTTATATATAATCTGAACAAACAGCGTTTTTTCCTTTAATGTAGATAGATTTCCTTCAACCACTAACAACACATACTACTTGTTAAGCTAAAAAATGTGTACATAAAATTTTGATCACATTCCTTAAGGCAATTTCTGTCAAAGAAAATACATAGATCAAACTATCCTTCTAGAATATCTTAAAAATATATCTTTTCAAAATTATTCATTTTACTAAAATACATGCTTGGAAATAGCACAGATCCTAATCACAGAAGCTGCTAAAATAGAATTTATTGAATTCAAGGATGTTTAGAACAATATGCCCAAAACTAAAATACAGAGTTTATATCTCTCAAAACAATGCCGTGAGTATTAAAATTTCAGAGTTTAGACCTCTCAAAACAATGCCATGAGTATTAAAATTTCACTCAATATATCTCACATAAAAGTTGGTAAGCTAATGCTTCACAAGCAGAAAAGTCCTACAATCCAAGACTAATCAACTGAGTGGAACCCTAAAAACCATCCTAAACTGAACTTTATCAAAGAAGGGAACTTACACTCTTTAGGCATACACAATGTAAGCCTACAAGTAATCAAAGTGACACAGTAAGCACAATAGGTCTTAACTGAGGAGCAATCTAACCTATTAAATAATTAATTAATTGACTAAAGTGGCAGTGGTATTAAATGATTTACAAGTAACCTACCACCCTACCAGTGCCAATCCACTGGGTTTACTTTGAACATTCTTCTCTCCAGCTATCAAAGGCTCTACATTACCTTTTACTTGGCAGAATGCTATACCAATTCATCCTCACTACTGCAGCCCTCCTTTGGTGTTTCTATCTAGCAAATAGCATGACCACTGTTACTAAACTTCCTGAGATAGAACTTTCATCCATAACTGACTAGCTATAGCTTGATCTTAGGTAAGTTAAATAGCCTCTATGTGCTATGGTTTTCTCACTTTAAAAAAAAGAAGAGTAGGTATACCTCATAGGATAGTTGTGACATTTAAATAACTAATATATGCACTGAGCATAGTAAGTGCCCAAAAATTACTTGCCATTGTTATTCAAAAAGGAGTTGAATCAATTTTAAACAACTTAATTCCAAGTAGAACATATGGTGGTTTTGTATATGTTAACCTAAGCTAGAACTACATTTCTTAAAATTCTCTTCTCTAGATAGCTCAGACTTAGGACTAAAAAGATGTATGCAGCAAGATTTGGAAGGTGGAGGTGAAATAATAGCCATGTTATTTTCACACTCAGGATGTCGGCATGGCATGAGGTGATTTTGCTATTCATACACATTCCTGCTTATCTACTGGCTTACCTACTTGGCACACGTAGCCACTGGCCCCATAGCAACTCCAGCTTTTGCCAATCTCCTCATTCAACTTCTGACTCCTGGGCCAGGAGCACTGTTCACTGTAACCTGCGTGATGAAGGATGCTATATTCTTTCACAAGGTACCTATGTCATCAAAGTTGAAAATAGCCACAGACCAGGTTCCATTAAACCTCACAGGTTCCCATTTATCTTTGCTTCCCCTTATTTCCTGTCCATCTTCCCTTCTTGACTTTTTGCTGAGTTCAAGTAACAGCACCAAGCACAAAAGAAATAACTTCCACAGACTGTTTAAGCAGCTCCCACAATGGTGTATGGAGCAACCTTTGAAATAAATCCCTTCTAGGTGTATCTCCTAATGGTCTACTTCTTTGATTAAACCTTGACTGATAAAGAATTTCTGTAAGGTGTATTTTATGTCTTGTTTAAGAATATTCCATTACACCAATATGAAGAAAAATGGGATGGATAAAACTCGTAAGAAATGTTAACTATACACAGTAAATTAACTAGTATTTTATGAGATATTGGCAGAACTCAAAAAATATGTAAGTAAACCAGCAGCTTAAGTAACACAGGTGGAATGTACAAGACAGGTTAAATATAGTCAGTCAATTAATCTGTAAGGGCAGGGGGAGAGAAACAAAACATAAACATCACATGCCACATGGAGCTGGTAGTGTGGTCTGTGCCACCTGCATCCTATCCTAAGTATGCTGAATGCCTTGTCTCTATCCTCTTGCTTCTCACTTGAGTCCTGATTAATCTTGATGGTGCTCTAATGCAAATATTTTGCATTTACTTGACTTGCAACCTGCTTTTAGAGTTAGTGATTCATTGAGAATCCTGGAAGCAAATTCATGACTAGCAGTATTTTAAGATAAAATTGCTGTGTGAGGATTTTGTTAGCCTGACATTTTGTGACGAGATTACGCATACACAGTAAGACCTACTTGTAACAGTCTAACCACCAGATTTTTTTAAAAGCTCAATATGACTCTTTCATATTAAGCGGAGGACATCTGAAGTAAACAGAGCCCTGGACCTTTTTGTTCCTCTTTATTTCACCAAGTGTCTACTTCTATTAGAGAAGATATAAATTTATCAATCTTTATTTATATTTTACTTTATATACTTAAATATTTTACTATATATACTTTATTTATATCAACTTCCTCTTAAATCATAATATGTGAAGTTCAATATATATTAGGATTAACAAAAGCAAAGTAGAAAGTTTCAGTATTGATATTATATCATAACAGGAAACACAAACTGTTTTTAAAAAGTCCATACCAACTAAGAGCTCTTTTAATACTACTGAAAGGTGGTAATTTCTTCAAAGAAATTTAAGGGAGTGAAAATCAAAGCAATTATTTAAGTATTAAGCCCTATAGAGGATCCTGCTGGTTCCTCCCAGCAGCCACTCTCTTGTTCCTTCTGAACAGAATCCCAACTTTATTCAGGAACCCAGAAGCTACTACAACCTATCCTCCAGGTCTAACTTGTTATGGCGATGACATTCCCCTTGACTAGCTCAAGAACCAGCAACCAAAGCTGATTAGCACACAGAATTCCATGGCTATTAATATTGGCTCAAAGGTGGGCTTGTGGTCTGAGCTAACCCAATCGTACTATGTGAAAGAGGTTTTTATTCCACAGAAAGAAAAGACTGTCTATTTTTCTCTATCTAGCACACATGTGATGTTAATTTAAATTAACAGAACTTTCTTATATTCATAGTAATAGTATTTAAATTTTTTAAATTAAGACTTTGTAATAAAATTATTAAAGCTACCAAAGGGAAACATGTCTGGAAAGTATGAGCTATTTCATATATTTGAGAAAATACTACTTTTTACTACAATGCATATAGATAATGAGTAAGGCTAAATACTGTACTAGTGCAATTTCAATCATGAAAGAGAAATCCCAAATAAAAATAATTATTCTTTAATATAATTTCTATTTTTAGTCATTCATAAGCGTCAAAATTCAAAATGAATTGAGCTGACTCAATTTCACACTGTTGTCATTTTACCCAACTGTGTTGTCTGTAATGGTGTATTTCTTATCTAAGGCACTATCAATAAGGACACACATTACTTTACATGTGCACACAGTTGGAACACTCCAGGGACACCTCTGTGCAAGATCAAAGAGAACTAAACCCTCCTAGTTGACAGGATTAGCAACAAAACTCATGAATTAACCTTTGCACTAGGTGAAGGGTGGGGGATAAAATCTCCCTAGACAATTTAAACCACAATCCAATACTCAAGCAGTTAAGGCAGTCTAAATTCACACTATCAGAGAAATCCAAAAGTCATCTAACAACTATCTTAATTCAAAGTTGTCTCACCGTCAGTGATGGTGTCTGAGATGACTGACAGACGCAAACACAAACTTCCTCTATAAGAACTAGACTTCGGCTGAGGCCAATAGTAATAATAAAAGGCCATTTATTTAAGATGCAGCTTAATTTCAGAAATGTTACAATCTGGGAGAAAGTATACCTCAGAATTGATAAAACATAGCACAAATTAAGCATGAAAGATGATATATTTGTAAGAGTCAAATAAATACATAAAATTTATTATAAATATGGGAGGAGTCCATGAAAATACTTTTTAAATACTGCATCATATATTTTTAAATCTGACTGATGATAAAAATCAGTCCACACATTTTCAACAAAACAACCCTCTTCAAATAGAATCTCTAACATGTACCCACTTGAGTCTTCTTTTTGACCATCTTAAAATTTTAATACATGGCTAAAAGCAGCTTAGTTCTATCCTATTTATTCTTCTCTATAAGATTCTGGCAAAAATAGAGCGTAAACCCTTAGACATTTATTAGTACACAATTTAGTTGCACTATACTTTCCAGATGTCCACTAATCAAAATTTATTTCATATAAGAAAATTTTAATTTCTCAAGTGTCTTTTCTATTCTTACAAGTAATATCTTAGTTTACAAACTGTCAAATTCCATTTTGAGCAAAATTATGATTACAGACTAATCTGCTTTTAACGAATTGGGTAGAAAGAAATCTACCTTATACATAATTACTTAAACTTTTCACAAACTATTTACTTATTCAACAATTGCAACATTTCACATACCAGAAGACATTGTCTTTGCTCTTGTGAAACTTAGAAGCTAGTTGCAAACAAGCTATACATCTCAAACATTAAATGCAAGTAACACAAGTTTATTCACTCAATGTAAATACTGAATACCTGTTATATATGTCAGGGAGCATGAAGTCTTTTCAACTAGGGTTCCTCATATGAACCATAAAACACAGAAAATTATGTGAGTGATTATTTTCTCAATTCTTCCAGGTATGATACATAATTATTATTTTAGTTGTGCAAGAAAGAAGGGAATCTAATATAGAAATCAATGAGAAGAAAAAGTGATGAGTAAAACAGCCATTTTAATTTCAATAAACTAGTGGCAAAGATAAATAAGCCAATCATAAAGTACAACTATGGCAACACAGAGCAAGAGCCCCCAAAAGCCATATCTACCTATGCGAAATAGATAAATAATTTAATAAGGGCAATAAATCCAAAGAAAGAATATACTACTTGTGTTGAGATCAACTAAAGATCTTGAAAAGAAAGCACAATTTAAGTATTTGGAAGGTAGATAGAGAGGAATAACATAAAAAGTACTGTTAAGACTTGATAGGCATTCATATAAAGAACCAACCAGGAAATTGGCTGATATTTGAAAGTTCATAGACCTGTTTCCTACCAAAAGTGATGTTTTCTAACATCTTGATTAGGTCCTTGCTGATCTTGTAAAATAATGCTCTTAAAGAATATTATGAGCATCTATATGCCAACAAGCTGCAAAACCTAGAAGAAATGGACAACTTCTTAGAAAAATACAGCCTTCCAAGACTCACCAAGCAGGAAACAGAAAAACTAAACAGACCAATCACCAGCAA
>JAQQAC010013450.1:28634791-28693627 GCA_029783875.1 Phataginus tricuspis | reverse complement strand
TATTAAACATCTCATTCATTTTTATGTTAATATGTATTTGAAAAAATTATCCTAGATACAAAAAATAAAATATAGCATTAAAACTAAAAAAAAAATAATAATAATAATAATGCTCTTAAGAGAACTCAATCATAACTCTTCCCTGAGATACCAGATTTATGTTGATTGAAATTTTAACCAGAGCCATACATACATACAGATTAGAATTACTCTGCTAAGGTTGCTCTTAGTAACAAACTTTATAAAACTGCCTTTAAGAAGTAGGCTGAAGTTTCAATCTTACTACACTGATGGACAGTGACTGCAGTGGGGTACGGGGGGGACTCAATAATATGGGTGAATGTAGCAACCACATTGTTTTTCATGTGAAACATTCATAAGAGTGTATATCAATAATACCTTACTTAAGTAAATAGATAAATAAATAAATAAACGAATGAATGAATAAATAAATAAACAAATAAAAGTAGGCCAAAGTGTCAATGCCTTTTAGCCTAGAAGGTAATACTTTGAAGAACAAATTAAGCATAAAATTAAACTGGTTTGTTTCACTAAGTTAGATAATTAATATATGAGCAGCTCAAAAAACTTGAAACATTTGGATTCCATCTGATAGACAACAGGGATATCACTATGTGGTGCCAAACACAAAAAATCAATGGGCAATTCATACAGAATGAAAAAAACAAGGAGGCAAAATTAGGAAGAGAACATTCTAACTATCCAAACCATTCTGACTGATGCTGCCAATCTAGTCTAAAGTATACATAGGAAGTAGGAATGAAAAGCAAGGGATTAATTTTTATGAAAGAGTCTTAAGAAAAATTTTAGACCCGTTGACTAATTGAATAAGTAGTAAAGGAGAGCACAGGTTAAATTATTCATTAGCTGTTTGAGAGTAATAATACTAGTTTACTCATTGAGGGCCTAAATGAAAATGACAATTAATAAATATTTCAGATTTTATCTACAAGATACCTTAATAGCTTATCCAGTGGAAAAAGAAAGCCTTTAATTAAAAGTAAAATACCAAAATATAACAAAAAAATCATTTTAAAACCATTTATAATCACTGCAACTAGAGATAATCTTACAAAACTTATTGTTGATAACTAGTCTTTTAAATTCCCCTCAAACTATAAACAATCATTTCTCTTCTTTAGAATAAAAAATTCAAGGTAATCTATATACCCTTCTGCTCTATCACTTGAAATACATGAGCACAAAATTTGAAAATATATTTTAAAACAAATACACTATAGTAAATAGTAGCTGAACATGTGGCTTAAAATTTTCTTAGGAGAAATCTTTTTTCAAACAAAATCTTACAGGGTAATCCAACAGATGAATCAGAAATAAGCACAGATGCTTTTATAGAACCTAGAAATGAGGGTCCAGAGCCCCACCCCAGTGGCAATTCTAAAAAACCTTTGCACTTTGCAAAGCACAGTTTTAAAATAAAAATTAACATTAAAAGAAAACCTCAGTTATAGCTTTTGTACAATGGAATAAAATCTGTATAACTAACTAAAAATTAACTTAATTATCTTATTGTCAGATTGAGATACACAAGTGAAACAGGCAGTACTTAAAAACTGAATGGAATTAAAAGGCTAATATTTGGTTAGAGGAAATAGGTACTCAATAATTATTTACTTCAACAACTTGAGAAAGTGAAAATTATCATGAGAGATTACACTTAACTTTAACTACTTTCTCATGTTCATACAACTGCTTGGCTTCTAAGCCAAAATTTCAGAAAACAAGGTTCAACTGCTAAGTTAAAACTGCTTTTATCTTTTAGTAAAGCTACTGTCTACAAAGACCTCCCCCAAGAATCATGGAGAATGAACTATAGGATTGCTGATGTCTGGCTGCTTATTGCCCAGCCTGCATTCATTACTTCACCCCATTAACATTCCACACTGGGAGTCCTTTGCCAGTTTTATGAGGCGAAACCACAAAATGTCAGGTTAACAAAATCCTCACACAGCAATTTCACCTTAAAATACTGCCTGTCAAGAACTTGCTTCCAAGATATTTAATAAATCACTAACTCTATAAAGCAGGTTGCAAGTCAAATAAAGGTAAAAATTTGCATCAGAGCACAATCAAGATTAATCAGAACACAAGCTGATTAATTAGAACTACAACCTTATGGAGGGAGAGAGAGTAAAGCAGTATGACTTCAAGTGTACCTCACAGCCTATCTCAGTTTAATAATTGGGCCTATTACAGTTATACTTTATTCTCTATTACAACCATTTAAACCATTCAGATACCTGATTTAAAACAGCATGATATATATTAGAGAGTTTTGGAGACATGTATATACTAGTTTAAAATCCTGGTTCTGCCACTTATTAATAAGTGGTTAAGAACCTCCCTAAGTCTGTTTTCTCTGTGTAAAAAGGAAACAATTCTTTCTTCATTGGGCTATTCTGATTTTTAAAAGATGCATCAAGAAAAGCACCAAGCATAGTGCTTGATAATATTAGTAATAGTTAATGTTCAACAATTGTCAATTTCATTCCCTCTATGCTTTGTGGAGATACAAAATTGCCAACTTTAGTAAGAGCTGTTGTTCAAACTCTCTACGCTCTCTAAGATCATAAGTAAGAAATCTCATCTCTGTATTCACAAGTCATGGGGTTAAGAAAGTCAGGGTGAGTGTGAAGGAAAAAGAGTGAAAGGGACAGTTTGTGGCACTCAATTACGTGAAAATACACCTACTAAACATATCCACTTGCACTACTTTTTCCTTTGCTCAACAGGATTGACAGAATATGAATTGACCAAGCCTGTGTACCCACCTTCTAAACTGATGATCACTGCCATTGTATTTGGCTATCTTGACAATTATTAAACCATGATGGATAATTATGTTCTAAATAAGAATCTTGAAGTAGAATAGTCCATGCTTGAATATATCTTTACACTTTTCTGTTGACTGCGCTACAGACCTACTGAAGAAGCTTCACAGTGGACTTGAACCACTCTTAGACTCCCAAAATGCACAGAAATTAATTCCAACGAAACCTGAAACCTACATTCCATTCTGGGCTAGAGGTAGTTGCCTAAGAGCTCCCTCATTAAATATTTATTGGATAACTATTAAGTATGAGGTATTACGGCTTTCATAAAACTGTCATCGGGACCCAGACAGGATGACCACTTTTTCATGTCTGAAACTGTCTTTACCACAAAAATTGGTAGGAACGGTGAGAGCCCCAAATCAAATAATGTGTACAGTCTAAGGAAATGACATGACAGGTCAGATTCACACTGTCCAACACCAGTTTCCCAAAGGAAAGTAGTTAATACTCTGAATCTATTCAATAGTTTTTCCATGAAAATAGTATTTGTGTAGGTCATGCTAACAACCTTTGTGACTTAGAATAGGGTGCAGAGGAGAACACATCAGAATGAATTATCAAGGAATTAAGACAAAATATTTAAGACCCATTGTGGTATGTCCTGCATGTGTCCTCATTCCCATCCTAATAATTACTATTCCTTTTCTTTGACTCCATTCCAATTTTGCCAAATTCCTTTGTAAATGCAGATAACATTTAGAACAGGAAAGGGAACCAACATAGGACTCTTGGAATAGTTAAGCCTTTGCATATCTGTTTCCCATCTCTAGGAAAAAATACGCAAATCTTTGACACAGGCATATGGATTGCATTCATATTAAATTCCTTATTCAACAATTAAATGAGCACTCATGCTCTCAATCTCACAGGCAAAACAAATCTAACAGAAAATTGATATTATAGATTCAATTAAAACACTGTAACTATTGTTTACATTAGATTAATATGACCAAAAACCATTACCACTCAATTAAAAATTTACTTTTATTTCCCTCTTCTATCTCTTAAGTAAAGATCTGGAGACTTTTTAATATGCAATATTATATTTATACATCCAGAGCAACATAGAGAATAACAGTACAGTCTTGGGTCCTCAAAACCTCAGACAAGAGTCTCTATTCAGGAATAAACTACTGCCTTCAATTAAGTGAAAACACTAGTGATCAAGTAGAACAGTAAACCTCATGATTCAATTTGGTCTTACTAACTTAATACATTTAAATAGAGCATTTTATACATATACATTTAGTGATATAGGAGATCTCATATGTCATGAACAAGATGGCTATTTTATTCTATACTATTAGTAAAAAGCAGTCAATAACAATTTGCTCTAGGAAAAGAACCAAGTTATATAAATAAAGACAAAAGTAAGGAAACCTGGAAAAAGGTAAGACAAAATAAAGATAAAAGTAAGGAAAACTGGGGCTTCCATCAGAATGATCGAACTAATCTGGGCACAGGCAAACAGATCCTGATTTAATTGTATTCTCTGACATGTAAGAGCAGTCTGTGTGGCTTCCTACAATAATTGTGACACAGAAGGCACAAATAACCTTCCTAGGAATTTACACTTTGATCAGCAACTCAAAAAACACAAAATCCCACCCTCTTTTCTGCATATACAAAAGAATTTTAGGAAGTCTAAAAACCCCTTGCATTGCAAAGAGATAGAAATGAAATTGAATTAATTATGTATTATGTCTAAGTTTTAATCATCTCAATATCCCACATCACATTTCTTGTATGGTAGGAGTCAGATAAATGGTCCATAATCTTACTAAACAAAAAATATATATATAGTTGCAAGTAAAGTGAAATTGTGCTATTCAAATGCAAATTTAAAATTCACAATCTCAGCCATGAAATACCTTATCTGATAAAACTATAAAAACAGGGAATAGATTAAAAAAAATTTTTTTAACTTCTTATACAAAAAACATGGTTTTTATCTAATATAGTCATCTACCTTAATTTAAGCTGATTCAAAAAATAGTGCATAAAAGAATCTTTAGTTTTTTAAAACATCATAAAACCATCTGAACCAATCTGAATTATAATCAAATAGGTTTCCAGTAATTTTATAGAATGCTCCAGAATGAGACTTTGGTAATAAGAGTCTGTAACTGAGAATACTTTTCTTGTGGAAGTGATTGAATGTTTATTTAAAGAAGACAATTAGTCAAATCAGATGAATGTTAAACATTTGTTTAGTTTTAAAGGTTTCAGCACTTACTGGCTCAAACCCAAATTTAAACTCTGAGTAACCAAAGGGCAAGGGCAAGCAGATTTGCAAAAGCAGCAACACCTGACCCAAAACTGACCCAGAGGAATAAAAGGAAAATGGGAAATTTTAGCTTTTCACACTGCAAATATCAAACCAAAGTGATTGCTTTAAAACTTTTGTTGATGATAATCATCATCTGTTAATGTGAATTAAATTTTTAATGAACATTTGAGGAAAACCTCAGTAGTGAAATTCACCATTCTATGAAATATAGAATGGCATTTACAGATTAAGTGCTTCTTCTCTTAAATAAATTGGATGGCAATTAAAAAAGGAAGACTAAGGGTCCCTTCCAACATTTTCCCAGTCATCAGTGCCATTAAAATTGCCAGAACTAACTATTCCATTTTAGTTAAGCAAGTCAAACAAAAGGACATAGATAGCAAATATTTAGTAAGAACACAAAATATGTAATTTTAACTGGCCACAGTCACAGGAGGAGGAAAAAGAGAGCTGGAAAACAGCAAGGAATTATAGATGCCATATTTTTAAATATCTGTATAACAAAGATCAGAAAGTCCTTAGCCTTTTACCACACCCCCACTAATCACCCTGACACTAGCAATACAACATATTGAATAAGGAAAACATTAGGATTCTGGGAAACTAATGCACTTACTGAGGTAGACCCTTATCCCACAGGTCTCTTTCAATGCAAACTATCATATTATTAATTTAATATTCTCTTGGAAACTGGAGGTCATAATCACAAAGAGCTAGCATTCTCAGCCCAGATTCACAAGTTCATGAGAGTAAAGACACAGATAATAGCCATGGAGAATATTATAAGCATCATTCCCTCACATGCTTTAATATTGCACACAGTGTGATACACAGGAGTTAAATAATGATGTGTAAACAAGTATTTATTAAGTGCCAATTGATATTGTAAAATAAAGTGGTGAATATGAGAGCCAGAGTCCCATTCCACATGAGGCACATGTTGAATACCTGAAATATATTTTTATCCACTTAAAAAAATTTAAAGATATTATCTTTCTAGTTTTCCAGAAAGGAAACTGAGGCTATGAGCAGTAATGCACTTGCCCAACATTGCAGTTAGTAACAATTCAGTAAGTTGAATTAGGATGAAATTCAAGATTGTGACTCTTGCTGTATCTCATGCTCTCTATTCTACACGTAGTAGATTCTGTATGTGTTGTACTACCTTCCAGGAGCATTTTTGGTAATTAGTATTTCTGGTGGTCAAAATGATTAGGACACACTACTGATATTAGGCATCAACCAAGAATGTCGAAAGTTGCTCAATGCTCAAAACAGTCCCTGAACAACAAAGAATGGCCCTGCATCCTACACAATTTCCACATATCCTGCCAGACATACATGAGTGAAAAATCTGTTTATAGTTACTGGAACCTATAATGTACCTCAGTTTTACATCTAAACACAGTAGTTGACTTCCTGGAAGATGGCGGCATGAGCAGGGTGGTGGAAATCTCCTCCGAAAACCAAATATATTTATGAAAATACAACAAATACTACTATTTCTAAAAGAGACACCAGAAGATAAAGGACGACACCCAGCCTGCACCTACACCTGAGAGGACTCCACACCCCCTAAAGCAGGTAAGATATGGAGCCCCGACCCGGCGGGACCCGAGCACTCCCCCACACCAGTGCACTGGTGGGAGGGGAGGATTCAGAGCAGAGACGGAGTGGAAGTACAGGCCCGCCAAATAAACAGTCCTGGTGATCTGCCCCGGGAGCAGTGACACACTTCCCACGGTGTATCGCAGATTGAAGAGAGAGAGGTACAAGATACAAGATGGCAGATCCACTCCGCTGGTTCCCCGGGACAAAAGAAAAGCGCGCGCTTTTTTAGGGGTCTTAAAGAGACAGGGGCCCAATGGAGGAGCAGGATCGTCCCAGCGCACTCAGCAAAGCTCACTGGGAGTCCTGGGGAATTTCAGTCCCCTTGGACTGCGGCTGGGAAAAGCAGTCGCACTGAGACTTCCCACAGAAATCAGCAGCCTCCCATTTGTTCCCTTCCTGGCCAGAGACACAAAGGGCCTGAGGGAGTGGCATGGCCAGGCAGAGGGGACAAGGTTGGAGATAGTGGAGCAGCAGCGCCATCTACACGATCCTCACAGAAACTACACCCAGCAGGTGTTTTTTTTGTTTTTTGTTTTATCTTCACTTATTTCTCTTTCTTCTTTTTTTCTATTTCTGATCACTTCTATCTCCATGAAAAGACAGAGGAATATGGTAACAAAGCTTACCCAGACAACCCCAGATGAGACAACCCCAGAGAGGGAACCTGATGGGATGGAAATGCACAATATTCCTGAAAAAGAATTCAGAATAAAAGTCATAACCATACTGATGGGTCTACAGAGAAATATGCAAGAGCTAAGGAAGGAAGTGAGGGACGTGACGAAAGACAATGCAGAGATGAGATAAGCAATCGACGGGCTTAGCAGCAGACTGGACGAGATGCAAGAGACTGTAAATGGAATAGAAATCAGAGAACAGGAATACAAAGAAACTGACAGAGAGAGAGAGATAAAACGATCTCTAGGAATGAAAGAATTTTAAGAGAACTGTGTGACCAATCCATACAGAACAATATTCACATTATAGGAGTACCAGAGGAAGAAGAGAGAGAAAAAGGGATAGAAAGTGTCTTTGAAGAAATAATTGCTGAAAATTTCTACAATATGGGGAAGGAAATAGTCTTTCAAACCATGGAAGCCAACAGATCTCTGAACACAAGGGACCCAAGGAAGACAACACCAAGACACAAAATAATTAAAATGGCAAAGATCAAAGATAAGAAAACAGTATTAAAGGCAGCTAGACAGAGAAAAAATATCATGTACAAAGGAAAATTCATCAGACTATCATCAGACTTCTCAATGGAAACCTTACAGGCCAGAAGACAATGGCATGATATATATAACGTAATGAAACAGAAGGCCTCGAACCAAGAATATTGTATCCAGCACGATTATCATTTAAATTTTAGGGAGGGATTAAACAATTTCCAGTAAGCAAAAGCAAAGGGAATTTGCCTCCCGTAAACCACCTCTTCAGCATATCTTAAAGGGACTGCTCTAGATGGACGCATTCCTAACACTAAAAAGAGATCACCAGAGAAAATGAAATCATAGCAAAGAAAGCAGACCATCCAAATACTAACTAAAGGCAAAGAATAAAACACCTAGTATATAAAGAATGGAGGAGGCAGAATAAGAACGGAGAGAAATAAAGAATCATCAGACTGTGCTTACAATAACTTAACAAGAAAGTTAAGTTAGACTGTTAGATAGTAGAGAAGCTACCCTTGAACCTTTCGTAACCAAGAATCTAAAGCCACCAATGGCAATAAGTACATATCTATCGATAATCACCCTAAATATAAATATACTGAATGCATCAATCAAAACACAGAGAGTAATACAATGGATAAAAAAGCAAGACCCATCTATATGCTGCTTACAGGGACTCAAAACCCAAAGATATAAACAGACTAAAGGTGAAGGGATGGAAAAAGATATTTCGTGCAAGCAACAAGGAGAAAAAAAAAGGTGTTGCAGTACTTGTATCAGACAAAATAGACTTCAAAACGAGGAAAGTAGCAAGAGATAAAGAAGGACATTACATAATGATAAAGAGGTCAGTCCAACAAGACAATATAACAATTTTAAATATATATGCACCCAACACAGGAGTGCTGGCATATGTGAAACAAATACTAACAGAATTAAAGGAGGAAATAGAAAGTAATGCATTCATTTTAGGAGAATTCAACACACCACTAACTCCAAAGGACAGATCAACCAGACAGAAAATAAGTAAAGACACATAAGCACTGAACAATACACCAGAACAGATGGACCTAACAGACAACTACAGAACTCTACACCCAAAAGCAACAACATAAACATTCTTTTCAGGTGCACATGGAACATTTTCCAGAACAGACCACATACTAGGACACAAAAAGAACGTCAGTAAATTAAAAATATTGAAATCCTACCAATCAACTTCTCAGATCACAAAGGTATAAAACTAGAAATAAATTATAGAAAGAAAAAAAAAGGCTCACAAATACATGGAGACTTACAACATTCTCCTAAATAATCAATGGGTTAACCCCCAAATCAAAACAGAAAACAAAGATTTATGGAGACTGATGACAACAACAACACAAAGCCACAACTTCTGTGGGACGCAGCAAAGGCAGTTATAAGAGGAAAGTATATTGCAATCCAGGCCTATTTAAAGAAGGAAGAACAATCCCAAATGAATGGTCTAAAGACACAATTACTGAAATTGGAAAAAGAAGAACAAATGAGGCCCAAAGTCACCAGAAGGAGGGACATAATAAAGATCAGAAAAGAAATAAATAAAAATGAGAAGAATAAAACAATAGAAAAAAATCAATGAAACCAAGAGCTGGTTCTTTGACAAAATAAACAAAATAGATAAACCCCTAGCCAGACTTATTAAGAGAAAAATAGAATCTACACACATAAACAGAATCAGAAATGAAAAAGGAAAGATAATGACGGACCCCACAGAAATACAAAGAATTATAAGAGAATATTATGAGAATCTATATGCTAACAAGCTGGAAAAACCTAGAAGAAATGGACAACTTCTTAGAAAAATACAACCTTCCAAGACTGACCAAGCAAGAAACAGAAAAACTAAACGACAAATCACCAGCAACAACATTGAATCGGTAATCAAAAAACTACCCAAGAACAAAACCCCCGGGCCAGATGGATTCACCTCGGAATTCTACCAGACATATAGAGAAGAAATAACACCCATTCTCCTTAAAGTTTTCCAAAAATTGAACAGGAGGGAAAACTTCCAAATTCATTCTATGAAGCCAGCATCACTCTAATACCAAAACCTGGCAAAGACCTCACCAAAAAAGAAAATTACAGACCAATATCCCTGATGAACGTAGATGCAAAAATACTCAACAAAATATTAGCAAACCGAATTCAAAAATACATCAAGAGGATCATACACCGTGATCAAGTGGGATTCATCCCAGGGATGCAAGGATGGTACGACATTTGAAAATCCATCAACAGCATCCACCACATCAACAAAAAGAAGAGCAAAACCACATGATCATAGATGCTGAAAAAGCATTTGACAGAATTCCACATTCTTTCATGATGAAAACTCTCAACAAAATGGGTATAGAGGGCAAGTACCTCAACATCATAAAGGTCATATATGACAAACCCAAGCTAACATCATATTTAACAGCAAGAAGCTGAAAGCTTTTCATCTAAGATCGGGAACAAGACAGGGATGCCCACTCTCTCCGCTGTTATTCAACATACTACTGGAGGTCCTAGCCACGGCAATCAAACAAAACAAAGAAATACAAGGCATCCAGATTGGAAAAGAAATCAGGTTGTCACTATTTGCAGATGACATGATATTGTACATAAAAAACCCTAAAGACTCCACTCCAAAACTACTATAACTAATATCTGAATTCAGCAAAGTTCCAGATACAAAATTAACACACAGAAATATGTTGCTTTCCTATACACTAATGATGAACTAACAGAAAGAGAAATCAGAAAAACAATTCCATTCACAATTACATCAAAAAGAATAAAATACCTAGGAATAAACCTAATGCAGGAAGTGAGAGACCTATACCCTGAAAACTACAAGACACTCCTAAGAGAAATTAAAGAGGACACTAACAAATGGAAATTCATTCCATGCTCTTGGCTAGGAAGAATAATTATTGTCAAAATGGCTATACTACCTAAAGCAATCTGCAGATTCAACGCATCCCCATCAAAATACCAAAAGCTTTCTTCAGTGAACTCGAACAAATAATTCTAAAATTCATATGGAACCACAAAAGACCCCGAAGAGCCAAAGCAATACTGACAAAGAGGAATCAAACAGGGGTAATTACGCTCCCTGACTTCAAGCTCTACTACAAAGCCACAGTAATCAAGACAATTTGGTATTGGCACAAAAACAGACCCACAGACCAGTGGAACAGAATAGAAAATCCAAACATTAACCCAGACATATAGAGTCAATTAATAATATATGATAAAGGAGCCTTAGATATACAATGGGGAGATGACAGCCTCTTCAGCAGCTGGTGTTGGAAAAACTGGACAGCTACATGTAAGAGAATGAAACTGGACTACTGTCTAACCCCATACACAAAAGTAAACTCAAAATGGATCAAAGACCTGAATGTAAGTCATGAAACCATAAAACTCTTAGAAAAAAACTTATGCAAAAATCTCTTGGACATAAACATGAGTGACTTCTTCATGAACATATCTCCCCAAGCAAGGGAAACAAAAGCAAAAATGAACAAGTGGGACTAAATCAAGTTGAAAAGCTTCTATATAGCAAAGGACACCATCAGTAGAACAAAAAGACATCCTACAGTATGGGAGAATATATTCATAAATGACATATCCGATAAGGGGTTGACATCCAAAATATATAAAGAACTCACACACCTCAACAAACAAAAAGCAAATAATCCAATTAAGAAATGGGCAGAGGACATGAATAGACACTTCTCTAAAGAAGAAATTCAGATGGCCAACAGGCACATGAAAAGATGCTCCACATCGCTAATCATCAGAGAAATGCACAGTAAAACCACAATGACATATCACCTCACACCAGTGGGGATTGCCAACATCCAAAACACAAACAACAACAAATGTTGGCAAGGATGTGGAGAAAAGGGAACCCTCCTACACTGCTAGTGGGAATGCAAATTAATTCAACCATTGTGGAAAGCAGTATGGAGGTTCCTCAAAAAACTCAAAATAGAAATACCATTGGACCCAGGAATCCCACTCCTAGGAATTTACCCTAAAAATGCAGCAGCGCAGTTTGAAAAAGACATATGCACCCCTATGTTTATCACAGCACTATTTACAATAGCCAAGAAATGGAAGCAACCTAAGTGTCCATCAGTAGATGAATGGATAAAGAAGATGTGGTACATATACACAATGGAATATTATTCAGCCATTAAGAAGAAAACAAATCCTACCATTTGCAACAACATGGATGGAGCTAGAGGGTATTATGCTCAGTGAAATAAGCCAAGTGGAAAAAGACAAATATCAAATGATCTCACTCATATGTGGAGTATAAGAACAAAGAAAAAAACTGAAGGAACAAAACAGCAGCAAACTTACAGAACCCAAGAACGGACTAATAGTTACCAAAGGGTAAGGAACTGAGGATGATGGGTGGGAAGGGAGGGACAAGGGGGATAAAGGGGCATTACGATTGGCAGACATAATGTTGGGGGGGCACGGGGAGGGCTGTACAACTCAGAGAAGACAAGTTATGATTCTATAGCATCTCACTACGCTGATGGACAATGACTGTAATGCGGTTGTGGGGGGATCCTGATGAAGGGGGTAGTTTAATAACCATAATATTGCACATGTAATTGTAGATTAATGATTCCAAAATAAATTATAAAAAAAAATTTTAACACAGTAGTTTTCAATCACTTTTAATAAACCCAAAAGTTCCAGAAATTTGACTATCAGGAATATGAGAAACCTTATTAATCATTGAGAATTTGCCAAGAAGTGTTAACCGTTTCAGAAAATAACATCACTCACGGTCATTCCATTTGAGTATTTGCATTGCCAATTTATCAAGCATGCAGGGAGGCAAGATTTCCAACTGTCCCAATGTAACACATGTGGCAGGCTCAAGGTCTTAACTGAGCACTTCATCATGTCTTCTACTCTACTTACACTCTAGATACTAAAATACATATTTCTATTATAAGTTGCTTTCCTCTTATTTCTCCCTTAAAGATTATGGCTTAATGTTGAATTCTCCATAAGTTATCATCTTAAAGGGTACATTAATTATATATTTTATATCAAGAAAGTAAAGGGTCATTAGAAAATAGATGTTCTAGAAAAGAGCCCTAGATCGACAGGGCTAGGAACCACTACACTATCACTGTGATGCTAACTGCAACACTAACTAGTTCTATCCTTGGCCTTAAGTAGTACAACTGGAGGTATTCCAATTATAAGATTCAACTCTACTCATGAAGACTTTCAGATAAATTACTTCTAATGGCAGGACATTTCCTTATGCTGAACTAAAGTTTCTTATTCTATAATATAAATTTGTATATACTTTTTTCTGTCTTAAAACGAGATCCATGTAGGACAGGAATATCCGAACTAGAAGTACCATAAAGAGGCTATATTTTATTACTGGAATTTGTTTATCAATATCTTTTACTTATCATATTTCCCAGCAAGTGTTCAATGAATATCAATTCACAAATTGATTCCATAGCATTTTTATGTTCATGAACTAAATAATTGAAATATGCCCATGATTTCATAAATGCTTTCTATTCACAATAATTTTTGACTGAGAATATAGTCCCAAATATTACTCCCAACCAATATAAAAATTCACAAGAAGAATGCTTAATTTGCAGATGCAGCAAATTAGAGTAGGCATACAATGGAATTAGCCTAATATCTGAGTTTGAAAACTAAAGTCAAGGTTTAAAATGTTAATTGCGAATTAACATTTTTCAAGGGTCCCTAATATTCCTAACAAAAAAATGCAATAGTTTTTTGGAAATATCTATAGAAAACAGATATCCTGTAGTACCTCACGGATTTTACAATTCACAGACCTAGATCAATAAGAAAACTTTTTCAAAGGAATGAATCAGACAATTCTTGTCCCATTGCAAATCCTTATTAACTGTGAACAATCCCTCTAATACCTCTTACTTGAAATACAAAACTAAGATGCCATTTAGTTACATAATCTATGGTTATATAATTTAATGGTTCAGCTTCTCTAGATCATTTTCTAAAGTACAGGTCAAGGGCTTCTCACTAAATGATTATGCAAGACACAACACTATGTTGATCTGCCAGATCTGGGATCAGGGTAAAACAGGTTTTGCATATAAATATGGCAAGCAATACAGCAAATGAATTCACTACCACTCAAAGCCACAAAAGATGACAATACAAGGTCCATTTTATGCCACCTGTAAAGTAGCTCCAAGATTATGTACCATTTCCTGTTGCTTATTGGTTACACCATTACCCCAACATTTCATTATATCTAAGACATTATTAAGACAGCATAGTAGAAAAGTCCTGCACAAAGTTGACTCATTAAAGTTGCCAGTGTAACAGGAAATAAGAAATAAAGCCACGAAGCAAAATGGTAACTGTATGACAAGCTTTACACTGGATAGAGAGAAAAAAACAAATGCTTGGGAATTTGAATCATAAACTGATATCATGTAGATTTTCAGGCTGAATCCACACTATCCATGAAGTCCAAGAAATTCTTAAGCAAACAATTTTACTTAAGGTAGTCTCCAGTTGCAGTGTCACTAGATGAACAGCAGAAGCAGTTACCCTCTATGGCAGAACTTGACCTCAACTCAGGTCATTACCATTGTAAAAGATATCAGTCATTATACAAGGACTCCTAAATTCAGAGATGTTAAAATATGGAAAATTGCAAAACTAATAACCAATGAAATAGCATATAAATGCTTTCAGAATTAACAAAAACAAATGAAATTATACTTAGAGAACAGAACACAAAGGATTCAATATCTCAACATTCAGGAATTTTCCAAAGAGAAAAAAACAAAGTTCTAGCTAGGGAAATACACTTTTCTTTTTCAAAACTGGAAGGACCTCTTTCTGAAGGAATATTTAAAGTAAGATGGAAAGTCTTGAAACCGTTCTTTGCTTTTGCATATATTAATGATATTATATCATTGCACAAGCTATAAAGCCCAAGGATTTAATTTCTAACAATTTTTAAGAGTCAAGCTGAAAAGTAAACATTGAATTTTATTTAAAACAGAAGTTTAAAGTTTAATCCCATTATCTCTTAAGTCAAATAAATACATACAAATACACATAGACATATATTAAAAGATACACAATATACATATGTATAACTCTGTATTGTTGCTGCTCCTTATCAAAAGATTAAAGACAACTGGTGAATTTTTGTGTGCCCTACCATATTAAACAGATTCAAATTCACGATTATCAGTACGACCCATTATTACCTTTCTGACAGATCTATAAAACAGTGTACTTTTACTCATGTACTAATACTTGTTTAATTGAGTTAATTAATCACAGCCTAACCAAAATATCTCAAACAGACCTCACACAGCATTCAAAGTGTAGCTTGAAATCTAACCTTCCCTACCTTTTCTTTAAAGTGGACCATGGGATGAAGTCAATAAATTGTCAATTAATAACATACTTGCTTTGATGATACTTCAGTAATTTACTGTCATCCCACTTCATAAATTTTTAGTAAAAGTTCTGGGATTTCACATAAGATACCCCTTCCATGGGAAAACTCAGCTTAAGGGTTTTCTATTGCCAATAAACTAATAAGACAAACCAGCTGATAATCCTCCCACACTATACCATGTAGGTATAAGCACTCAACCAGTGAAAGTTTAATTTGTTCCGCCAGTGGCACAGAAAACCACTCAAATTTAGTCACTAAACAAATCAGAACATTAGTCACTTGCTTTTGATTAAGGCCTAGGTTGAACTCAGTTATTCATAGACAAAAACAAGTAGCCTTAAACATGGTCAGTACAATAACCATAACTAGTATCCCACTATGAGAGTCCATGTGCTCCACTATTTATTGCCTTTTTAACTTCTAATGGGAATTCACTGCTACCCAAGGCCAGCCTCCCACAAACAGCATTCTCTTCTCACCTAAAAAGTCAGATACCCCTAAACAATAACGAAGACATATAACCCCTACCACAATGGCCTTTCTAGCACTCTCGATATCACTTTTACCTCCTATCCACACAATCCTGACCTCTGTATAATAGATTCTCAGCCTCTTCCCTACTCTCAGGGTTAATTCCCAAGGACTAGTCATCCTAACCAAATTGCCAGATGTCCTTAAATCAGCTCAATAAACTCACTTCACATTCATTACAATGAATATGAAAAAGTTGGGAGGGAACTTTTATATTTATAGTTATCTAATGAAACAAAATCAGTAAATAGCATTAATTACAAAAAATTAAGAATTAAAAATGGAATGATGCTGTAAATAGGTTATGTGAGAGACAGGCACTTTTTCACTGTGACCAGGACGTAAGAAAGAAGACAAGACCAAAGTGATAAATAAGAGGAAGAAACTAACAGAATGACCAGTGTCAAATGGGAAGATTGGATTTTCATCCATTTCCTTATTTTTGACTCTTGAGAATAATTATTAGCAATTTTCATTATCTCCCATTAAAAACAGGTTTACCAGGTGACTGTACCAAGGATTTGCTCCTACTCAAAACCACTTATTAGTTCAACAGACTTTTATTAAACAGCAACCATATGCCTAAAATTAAGAATTAAACATTCCTAGATAGTTCCTGTATTTGAGCTACTCATTATTTTAGTGGAAGACACTGACAAAAATGAATCATAATTTTTGATAAATGCTTTAATGAAGTATTCATAAGAGGTTACAAAATACAGAAGAGAAACAAATATAAAGGGCACTTACCTTTCTTTAGAAGGAAATTTGTAAATGCATTTTCAATGGAAGTAATGTTTCAGTTGAATAGAATGCTAATGTTTCAATTTAACAGAATGGAGAGGAAAAAAGCAAGGAGCTTGTCCTGCACTGAAAATTGTCTATACAAATAAAAATGGTAAGGGAGAACAGCACGTTTGTGGAATTGAAAACAGTTCCACATAGCTGGAGGATGGTATGAAATGTAAAAACACTTACAGGACATAAGGATAGAGTTGTACATCCTGTTAAGATTAAACTTATCCAGAAAGTAATTAGGAAGCCATTAAAAGAATATTTTTAAAGGAAGAAAGCATCAGATTTGTCTTACAGAAAAGTTTCATAGAAAAGTTGTAGGATTTAGTGACAGGGCTAACAGGAAAGATGGAAAATGAAGGGAGGGTTTAGAGCAATCCTTATTGGACTTGGAGCCTCTAACTGGAATGATAAATGCAACCATTCACTGATACAGAGAATACTAGAGAAAATTTTCCATAGATAACCAAAAATTCATCTGCTGCTCAGGGAAAATGGTAGCACTATAAACATTAAGGGACAGCACAAATTTAACATTTTGTCTTTACAGAACTGATTGGAATTGTCCAATGCATGACACACATCAATTCCTTTCAGCCACTGGATACAATGCTTTATTCCATAAAAAAAAGTTTTCTTTTAAAGCAATTGTATTTGCAAATAGAAAATATTTTTAACATTACAACAGAACAAATTCCCAATAGAACTTAATTAAAATTTTCCTTCTTCTCTTATACGTGAATAAACCTCTTATAGAAAGTAATTTCTGATAAACCAGAAAATAAAGATTACTTTATTTCTGGTTTTTGGGTCCCAGTCACAAACTTTTGCCATTACAATGATAACTACTAACATTTGCATGTGCCAAATCTTACTCTAAATGCTTTCCTTGCATGAATTCACTTAACCTTCATGACAAGCCTGTGAGATAGACTATTATTATTCCCATCTTACCAATGAGAAAATAAAGTTAAAGAATCCAGAAAGTTGCCCACGATTATAACATACTATGTAGTAGAGCCAAGAATCAGTCTGATTTCAAAGCCCATGCTTTTAACCATTATACTGTGTCATCTGTCATAAGTGATATTACTCTAATCATTAAGGATTATGCAAACATCAACATTTATTCAGAAGCTATGGGGAACTATAGATAGAAACAAATAAATAAATAACTATGAACGTAAATAGAAAAGCAGATCTCCTTAGTGAGACATCACTAAGTAGTATAAATTTCTTTTCAGGCACACAGCCACACTGAGCATTACTAACTAGTCACACAAATGAAACAAGCACACTAATACTGCATTGTGTGTGGGGCTATACACAGGATTTCTGCAAGCTGCTTCTTATTACTTGCTACTACTGGAATTTCACTTTTGGATTCACTGATCCTACAATGCACCAGCCTTCTAAATATTTGAAGCATTCTTCATTCTTAATGCCACCAAAGTTCTTTTAATGGCAATATCACAATAAAGTAAATATACCTAGTTATGAAGTTAAAGCACAACATGAATTACAGAGAAATCTGCACCATATGAGAAATATGTGTCCATTATCTCTAGGATCGACTTTGCAAAATTATGGTAATTCATCTTCTCTTTCTAACCTGGTTTCAAATAACAGAGCAGGATCTTTTCATCATGTTGCTCTGCACAATTTTGACAGGTACTCAGCATCAAGGTGCTGAAGTGCTAATCTGAAACACTAGGTATTACTACAGATTACTAGGGATTGCCCTAGAAATCTGGCTGGAGAGTACAGAGCAAAGAATGTCCGGAGTAGAAAAAATTCAGTATCTTCAAAACCCTAGATAGTGACTTTACAGCAACCTTGCTGCAGCAGAAAATCTGAACGGCCCTACTTTATTGACTTTTAAAGATAAGTAAGGAGCTACAGAGACAGAACTATAGTAGAAGTCCTCTGATACGACATTATGAACAGTATTCAGTTGATTGGGGAAAAATAGCCAATTAAAGTGAGAAATCATAAGAAATAATACATCTATACATTAAACACCTTATTCAAACATAAAACACAAATGTACATTAGTCCAATAATCTTTTGAAGTACATAGAGCTAAGGACTTCAAATTCAATTTCTGTTACACCTTACATAAACATCACTAATTCATTACATACAATTACTATCTTCAACTTTTAAGAAGAATAAAGTTTCTGTTCCATAGAGTTACTGTGAGAATAAAATGAGAAAATATGCTTAAAGCACTAATGCGTCATTATGTGTACAGAACTTACTTTACAAAAAAAAATCCTCAACAAAATATTAGCAAACCAATTTCAAAAATACATAAAAAATATCATCCATCATGAATAAGTGGGATTGTTTCAAAGGATGCAAGGAAGACACAATATTCAAAAATAACATCATACACCACATCAACAAAAAAGGACAAAAATCACGATTACCTCAATAGATGCTGAAAAGGCATTTGACAAAATTCAACATCCATTCATAAGAAAAACTCTCAACAAAATGGGTATAGATGAAAATTACCTCAACATAATAAAGGCCATATAAGACAAACCCACAGCCAACATCAAACGTAACAGCGAAAAGTGAAAAGCCTTTCCTCTAAAATCAGGAATAAGACAAGGATTCCCCACTCTCACCACTTTTATTCAACACAGTACTGGAGGTCCTAGTCACAGCAATCAGACAACACAAAGAAATAAAAGGCATCCACACTGGTAAGGAAGAAGTTAAACTGTCACTGTTTTGCAGATGACATGATATTGTATATAAAAAACCCTAAAGAATGTACCCCAAAACTACAAGAACTAATAACTGAATACAGCAAAGTTGCAGGATACAAAATCAACACACAGAAATCTGTTGCATTCCTATACACTAACAATGAACTAGCAGGAAGAGAAATCAGGAAAACAATTCCATTCACAATTGCATCAAAAAGAATAAAATACCTAGGAATAAATCTAACCAAAGAGGTGAAAGACCTTTATCCTGAAAACTATAAGACATTCATGAGAGAAATTAAATAAGACACCAATAAATGGAAATACATCCCATGCTCATGGATAGGAAGAATTAATACTGTCAAATTGACCATGCTGCCTAAAGCAATCTACAGATTCAACGCAGTCCCTATCAAAATATCAACAAGATTCTTCAACAAACTAGAGCAAATAGTTCTAAAATTCATATGGAACCACAAAAGACCCCAAATAGCCAAAGCAATCCTGAGAAGGAAGAATAAAGTGGGGGGAATTACGCTCCCTGACTTCAAGCTCTACTACAAAGTCATGGTAATCAAGACAATTAGGTACTGGCACAAGAACAGACCCAAAGACCGATGGAATACACTAGAGAGCCCAGATATAAACTCAAGTATATATGGTCAATTAATATATGATAAAGGAGCTATGGACATACAATGGGGAAATGACAGCCTCTTCAACAACTGGTGTTGGCGAAACTGGACAACTACATGCAAGAGAATGAAACTAGATTATTGTCTAACTCCATACACAAAAGTAAACTCAAAATGGATCAAGCACCTGAATATAAATCATGAAACTATAAAACTTTTCGAAGAAAACATAGGAAAAAAATTCTTACATAGAAACATGAAAAACTTTTTCCTGAACACCTCCCCTTGGGCAAGGGAAAGAAATGCAAAAATGAACAAATGGGACTACATCAAACTAAAAAGCTTCTCTACAGCAAAGGACACCATCAGCAGAACAAAAAGGCATCCTACAGTATGGGAGAATATATTCGTAAACAACTTATCTGATAAGGGGTTAATATCTAAACATCTAACAATAAAGAGTACACACACCTCAACACCCAAAAACAAATAACCCAATTAAAAAATGGGCAGAGGATATGAAGAGACAGGTCTCCAAAGAAGAAATTCAGATGGCCAACAGGCACAAGAAAAGATGCTCCACATCACTAATCATCAGGGAAATGCAAATTACAACTACAATGAGATATCACCTCACACCAGTTAGGATGGCCAACATCTAAAAGACAAGGAACAACAAATGCTGACGAGGATGCAGATGAAGGGGGCCCTCCTACACGGTTGGTGGGAATGTAAATTAGCTCAACCATTGTGGAAAGCAAGATGGAGGTTCCTCAAAAAACTAAATATAGAAATACCATTTCATCCAGTAATTCCACTCCTAGGAATTTACCCGAAGAAAACAAGATTTGACAAAATTCAACTGATTCAAGAATGACATATGCACCCCTATGTTTATCACAGCACTATTTACAATAGCCTAGATATGGAAGCAACCTAAGTGTCCATCAGTAGATGAATGGATAAAAAAGATGTGGTACATACACACAGTGGAATATTCTTCAGCTATAAAAAGAAAACAAATCCTACCATTTGCAACAACATGGATGGAGCTAGAGGGTTTTATGCTCAGTGAAATAAGCCAGGAGGAGAAAGACAAGCACCAAATGATTTAACTCATTTGTGGAGTATAACAACGAAGCAAAAATGAAGGAACAAAATAGCAGCAGACTCACAGAGTCCAAGAAGGGACTAGCAGTTACCAAAGGGAAGGGATTGAGTAGGGTAGGTGGGGAGGGAGGGAGAAGGGGATTAAGGGGTATTATAATTAGTACACACAATATAGGTAGGTCACAATATAGGAAGACAGTACAGCACAGAGAAGACAAGTAGTGACTCTGTGGCATCTTACTATGCTGATGGACAGTGATTGCAATGGGATTGGGAAGGGGGACTTGATAATATGGGTGAATGTTGAAACCACAATGTTGGTCATGTGAAACCTACATAAGACTGTATATCAATGACACATTAGAAAAAACAACTGAGCTACCCATATAAGATCTCAGAAATTTCCAAACAGCATATTGCTGTTAAAGAAAAATTATTTGTTATGATATAAACAAGATAGACTCATTTTATTCTCTGCAATAGTAACTATCTGCATTTTAAAATCTGAAGTTATACTTGTTTAGCACTAATTATTTGAAAAAGAAATCTTGAAGGGTTCATACGTGCAAAATAATATGCCTTTAATAATTTACTTTGTTAGGCAAGTTCACAAAGATGAATGTTAAGAAAATTGTTCACATAAGCTTTTATATTAGTACACAATTAGAAAAATCCTAATATCCACCAAGAAGACACTGATATTAATTTCAATGTAGGTGTACAAAATAAAAAGGAATGCTAAGATGTCATTTAAAATTAGGATGAAAATATGTATTTATTGGCATAGAAAGATGATTTCAAAGCACTGGGGAGTGAAAAAGCAAGTGTAAAATATGTGGCATTATTGTATATTTATATATAGAAGCATAGAAAAATTATCTGAAAGGATGTTTGCAAAAATATGTCACTAGTTAATCTTTTACATCATACTATTTTGGATGATACATAATGCTTCCATATATTTTTCTGTTCTAATATCTGCATTAAACATTTATCACAGTAAAAAGAGCATTTTCATTTATGAAAAAAATGATTTTATATTTATTCCATCTGAACATGCTGAGTAATTATGTCTGTTATATAAACTTTTGTAAACCTAGATAATCCATAAGACAATTTTCAAAAAAACCTGTTAGTTGAACAACAAAAGTAGCTAAACGAGTTTCTAAATTTTACTCTCAAGAAAGTTATAAACATGATTACAAAGGTTATTAAAAGTTTATGGGTAGTAGAATAATATATGCTCTTCATATCCTTGATCTGGTCTGGAACAGTAATACTAGGTATAGTTGTAATATCTGGATACATGGAGAGTCAGAAAAAAGTCAAGTGAATCAACTCTAAACCCATTTTCAGTGTTAATAAATCTGTACATTATATACATATAAACATGTTTGGTTGCTCTTATTTTGACAATATTCGGGGCCACTCAGACTCTTTCTTTCTTTAAAATTCAGAACAGGTCCCTTCTGATTATAAGTTATTATTTAATGTTTTTTATAACACAATTCAAAAGGTACTTCTTGTTAGCTCTTTTCCAATTATATTGTTCATAGGCATATCATTAACCTGTGCAAAAAGTTACTACATCAGCAAAAAACTACCATATGTATTAACTTTTGATATATCTCTATAACTCTTTTCTACTGCTTAGTTATTTGCATATCTTTAAAATCTTCTCAGTACGTCACCAGCATAATGCCTCTAAATATATATCATCAATTGTCAATGATGAGGATATCTTACACTTTTAATACTGACAATTCTTAACATATCAACTTAAAGAAACTAGCAGAACATAGTAGCTTCAGTATTGCCTACATTTACCAACCAGCCACATGGTACCTTCCTCAATTTTACTTCCATTATTCAATACTGTCATAATACACAAATTTTGTTAGAATAATAATTTCACTGCCATCAGCTTGAAAGTCACTGTAACAATTAATAACATTAATAAACAAATTCACTTGGTTTATGGCATGATGACCTCTTTAAAGGGTGTCTTTATTCAACAGACAATCAACACAAAGGTATTGTGTTAATATATCAGTGCTTAGTTTTGCAATCATTTAATAGATCAAGAAACAAAGTGAGGTCAAGTGATTTGTACAAAGATTGGGTTCCAGAGTAGAGTTAGAATTCAAGAGTAACAGCCTCAAGGTTACAGATATATTTTTCATTTAACATGAATTGTTCCTGAGCTATGATCTATCACTCCGTATTATTTTCTAAAAATCCTCCATGGACAAACATCAAAAGAGTAGTGACAAGAAGATAAACAAGAAGCACAAATAATTAGTTGCTTTAATAAGCAGTTGTGATTCAAAGTAAAACACATCCTGTATTTTAGGGGAAAAATTAAAATTTTATATACAAATGACCTAATATGTAAAATTTACCCCAGAACATTTGTGGCCATTAAATACACAGTTTAGACTTCATTTAAACTAATCTATATTACTACATCTAAATTATTCTATATTTTTAGTGATCTAAGTAAATGTGATAAACATGACCAAAGTATAATCATCTAGATCAATATGTTTAATATTTAAATTTTAAACATACATATCTAAACATGATCTTTTAAGCTACCAAGTTCAGAGGCTTACTTCAGAGGCTATAATCATTAAAAGTAATGGATAAAGCTGGTGAGTAATTAAATTGATCACATCTCCCTGAAGGCCAAAAACCTAGTGGATGACAAAAGAGCTCAACATTTTCCAGCTGCTATAAGAGTAAAGGCTTTCAACATTTGGATGTATGCAGGCATCTTATTTTCCCAGGATTTCAAAGTCCACATGCAGGCTGCTGTTCAACTATTATAAATGAGTAATTCAAGTAGGGCATGACTGCTTCTTGTATTAACTTGATAAAGATGTTTTACTCCAAATGCATCAACAGTTGTGTTAAGTCATCCCTTTCACAGGCTGACTGAGGCTTACTTATGATATGCTTTGTTAACAGTGAATCCAATTTTTAAAAAAAGGTTTATTAACTTCTGCAATTGTTTTTCCAAGGCTAAAAATCAAGTTCTGCTTAATAATTAACTCCAAGCTAAACCACATAAACTAAATACAACTTAATGATCCCAATATTTATTTTAATTTTAAAAATTTGTCTTAAAAACAAAACCAGTCATATTGAGTATTGAAAATATTTTATACATTAAAATCACATTGTAAGATTAAAAAATCTTAAATACAATTTTCTGATTATAGTTATGTGAACATAATGAAATACTTTAGAAGTTCTGCTATCTTACCATAAATGTGTACTAAACACTTTTTAACAATTATACATTTTATACTTTTACAGAAACATGGACTTGAACTAACAATTACCAAACACTTAAATGTAAGCCAAATGAAAATATCTGCAATGATTAAACAGTAAGAATTTTCAACTCAAACATAATTTTCAACTTATAAGTCTTCTGTCATGACAGGTTTAAATACCAATCCATGTTTCAGAAACCTTTCCTACTTACTCAGTATCATTCAATCCTCCCTTCTTCCATTTGAATTAATCTCTCCCCTCTATTTTCAGATAGAAATACTTTTCTCCTAATCAGTTACAGCATTCATTAATGTTAAGCTTGTTTTTAGAATTAGTTATATGTATACACTACTCAGTGGGTTCCTGTATTGATTACCTTTTTATACCATCCTCTAGCAATTGCATGCAGCTAATAGCCAACAAATAAAATTAAATAAAATTTGATGAACTAAATCATCAATGATTTAGGGTCTGAATTTCTCTGTAGTCTTTGCTCTTTGGTGAAATGGTTAAGAGTATGAGTTCCATAGTCACACTGCTTTGGGTTCTATTTAAATGCATAGAATAATACCTGTCCCATAGGAAGAACTAGAAAAGTAATAATACATCAACTGTCTCTGTCACCCCAAATAAAACTTAATTCTCATTCCTTTGTTCCTCATCTCAGTAAAAGGCATCCTACTGTGTACCCAGCATCCAAACTAGAATACTGGTGCTTGCAACTGTGCCCTTTCCCTTTGCCATCCTATTCAATTAATCAACTTCTACTGATTCCATCAGATTAGAATCCCACAAATTAATCCTATTGACATTATCTCTTTCTTCACTGCAACATCCTCTTATCTGATTGCCCTGTCTCCTGTCCTTTTCCTTGATCTACACTGCTGCTAAAGTTGGTTTCTAAAGTATAAATATGATGATAAATTTTTCAGTAGCTCCCTCTGGCACCAATTCAAATCTTTAAAATGCCTTTCAAGACCCTTCATAATCTGAGGGGCTTGCTTATCTCATCAGGCAGTATATCTTACTGTGTTCCCATTCCATTCTAATCGGCACTTGCATGGAACGTATTTGCAGTTTCTCCAAATCTAACCCACTGTTTCTCCTCTAGCTCATAATTCAGATCTCATTATGGACATGACTGGTTCCAGGAATCCTTTCCCAAGTCCCAAGTCTGGGTAATGGGTTTCCTTTAGCGTGAACACATACTACCTTGTTTTAGAGCAACATTTTAACTACCTTATAATTACCAGCTTACCTGTATGTCTCCCTCAGTGAACTGTAAGCTCATTAATAAGAAAAGGGTCTTTGTCATCTTTATATCCCAAAGGTCTAGCGCAAAGTATGTATGTGCTGAATAAAGATAACTATCTAGTTACCCAAAAATGGATGTTTAAATGAATATACATGACAAAAAGAACAAGAGACAGTCTTACCTCTTTTCACTCACTAGCTGCTTAACTCTAATGACAACATTTGACCACTTGTAAAATGCTTTTCTTTTTCACTAGAAATAATCTTGAAATTCTCTCCTCTTTAAATTCTATGTATTCTTATACACAGGATTTAGTAATAATAACAAAATTCTATTTTTAGGATAACTGGCAATTAATGATTTAACAATACCAAGTTGATTTTTAAAAAAGAACTTCTTACCAAATAACTACTAGTTTAATGTTACCTGTTCTTCCTTCCCTCTTCTCCATTCAGTGGCCGCCCATCACCTTGTCAGAGGGATTTAGACCCATCACCTCCTTTCTTCCCCAAAGATCATTCACTAAAGTATCTCTCTAAAAGTATCTTTACTATTCCATTCTCCTAATTCTACTTTTACTTTTCAAAACAAATCCTTCAAGGCACATGTACTTTCAAAGTGAAATTTTATTTAAATATTAAAGATTATAGGAGAATTAATAAGAATGAGCAAAATAACCACAATAATTCATAAATTTTAAAAGTTGAAAACTAGTACTTTGGAAAAGATATATTGAAAAAGGATAACTCTGTTTGTAAAAAATATCAAATACAATAGTAGAGTATAAACATGAAGGGGAAATAACTCATAATCCCATCAAGTATTGAAAATCACTGTTAAAAGTAATTTTTATATGAAAATAATACAACTATATATATATATTCACATGTATACATTGAGAGAAATTGTTAAAAACGAAATACAACTTTATTATATGTTGTACATTTTTTCACCCAAGCTTTTAATATCAACATTTTCCTATGATATACATTTCTACTGGCTGATTTCAAAGATGCTGTTCAATGAATATACTCAATTTTATTTTATAATTTTTCCTACTATTGGACAACAAAGATGATTTATTATCATTATAAATAAGCTATGTGAATACCCTTATATTTTAAATACAAGTCTTTAAATGCACCTTTGATTACTCCCTTAGGATATAGTCTTGCAAGTGGGATAATGAAGGATGACCATTCTTATGATCCTTAATAAATTCTGTTAAATTGGTTTCTGGAGAGTCTATAAAAAATTCACAGTTCTACCAGACTTCTATGAGTGTGCTCATCTAACACATTTCTCAGCTTTCAATTTTATAATATATTAATATCAATTTTATAGGTGAAAGTTGTTCCTTATTGTTCTAATATTCATTTCTTTGACTACTTCTTAGTTTGAATTTTTTCACTTATTTTTGATCACTTACATCTTATTTTTATCTCCTTTGGCCATTTCCTGTGGTGTATTTCTATTTTTGTTTTTCTTGTTATTTATCTGTAACTGAGTTCTATACAACTTTGTCTACTATATTCTTGCAAATACTTTAAAAGTATTTCAGAATTTCCTCTTGTAAGTGGAAAAATTATGTAATATATAATTTTTACATTTGAAAAAAGGCTTATTATACTTTAGGCAATACTATATAAAGCATGTAATTCTCATAAGAAAAAATACAACTAAACTATCCACTAAAATTGAAATATCATAATTAAAAGAATGTTACTTCTATGAAGTTTAGGAACTCCTCTTTCTTGTATGTATGTATACACACACATACTATCTCAATACCTAAAGCAGTGGCTGACATAGAGTAGCTATTAAAATATTCACTGTATAAATATTTTTCCTAAGAAAGCTTTCTATTAAAGTAGAACACATTACTTACTTTGAAACCAGGTTAGAACATTATATGTATTTACTTCATTAACAAAAAATAAAACACCTTTCACTAAAAATTGTAGATACTGACAAAGCAGCTGGCTGAAGGGAACTTAATATGAAAATATCTCAGAAATTATCCCACAATTATTTAATAACCAATACCTCCTTAGCACATGAGGAAACAGTTACTTCATCACTGCCCTCTGCCGGTGGTATTATTTCCCTTTAATTTTCACTCCATGTACTGAATTTTAGCCACACAAAATTTCTTCTGATCTGCCTCTATATTTAAACCACCCACAGCTAAAAATAGCCTAGCCATCTGGAATTTAGTAAGGCTCCTAGGAAAAAAACTGCTTCAATGAAAAGCTCTGCATTGTTTGGAGTACACCCTTCCAGGAACTTGAGTCTGATTCAATGGGGACTCTGCACCTTTCATTGCCTTTGAGCTTTCTTACAGATCTGTAAACTATGGATAACTGACAGCAAATCAAAATAATTCTTACTATAGATGCAAATAAATTCTGTGAGGCAGAAGTTCAATTGACCCCCCTTTTCCACTGTGGAAGAAATGTGTTTTATATCCATTTCCAAATTGATTACAATATTACTGACCTATAAATGTCTTGTTTTAAATACTCCTTTGATCTGGTTCTAACATCTGTCTGGTTCTCTCATTGATAATGATGTTAATAATCTTAAACATTTGTCCATTTTATAGCTATATAGTCATGATATTACTATTTTTTTAATTATTCTTTTAACAAGCTGAAGCTGGACTACATTTTTCCCCATAGACCAACATAGAAATAAAATGATGTAAGCCTGTAGACAATAAGGCTACACCCAAATGGCAAAAATCATTTCCTTTGGACCACCTGGTATTACCACATACCTATCATACACTTGTCATGATCCCTACCTTTAGGAACTTCCAGTTTCATGGGGAAGGAATCTTATGAACAGGTATGACTGTTTGCTGTGTGATATGGTCAAAGTGCTGTGGTGTTGCTTGAAAGAGATTTTGGGAGGGGAGGAGAGAGGAAAGGGAGGAAGAGTAAGGGTGAAAGCCAGTGGAAAATGAAAATAAAACAAAAACATTCTCAAAAATGTGCTTAAATGCTCACTCATTAATGGACAACTGACTCTCATCATTACAAAACAAAGCAATGGCATAGGATGATTCCTATGTACTGTACTGACTAAAAGGGATGCAAGAGCTGTTGTGAAATCAAGTTTCTTCTAGAAGGGATGGAACAATTAAGGGAAGAGTCAGGTAGCAAAAACTGATGTGAATCTCACTCCTAAGTGTATTCTAAGTCAACTCCTACTGGTTCACAAAAGATTTGGCCAATGTGACAACTATAATATTGGTAACTTGCCCAAACAAAAACTCACTTTGAAGACATCATTTTCTAAAATATAAAATAAACTGAAGTAATAATGGGAGCTTTTTGATCCATATAAAAATACACGAAACATTACACATTTTATGATGTTCAACTGAGGCCCATTACAACCTGAAATCCTTCTCATTTAGTAATTTAAAATTTACAAATAAAGCTACTACTTACTTTGAATACCAGTTTCCTTTAACTATACAAGCAGTAAAAAATGCAAAATTTTGACCTCATGCTATAAATGAAAGAAACAACTGGTAACCCACCAGACTCAAGGGATTTCTACCACTGGCTTCCTTCCAGAATCTGGGACCTTTAGAAAGAGCAAGCAAAGTAATTTCCTGTTGCTATTGCGCCTGTTCCTGACTCCTAGCATCAGGGCATCCAGGAGACATTTACATTTGGAAGGAGATTAGAGTCTGGGAATAGGAAAAGGATTTGCTCCTAGCTTGAGGACTGCATTCCCACAGAATTACAGAGCTAACTCCAAGACAATTTTAAAGTAAATAGGATCAGTGAGATGCAGAGAACAAAGTAAGAAGCAATAAGACTAAAGAGAAAAACCTTAAGTTTTGAAAGAAAAAGTGATTAATACGGGGCATTATTTTGGACAGGGTAGCTAATAAAAGTATGCACTATGTTTTACAGTTTAAAGTGTGCTTAAGGATATAGTATTTAACTTAACTTATATAATAATCCTAGAGATCAGGTAAGACTACCCTCATAGGTGAGAAACCAATACTAAGTAAGAAAGGTTGACTTGCTCAAATACAGTTTATAGTTGATGAAACTGAACTCAGAGTATAAGCCTTTCTTCATTCAACCTTGATATTTATACGCCCATCTCAATATATTAGAAGTTTTTTAAAGTAGAGACTTTGATGTATCATTATATTCCTATACACAGAAAATTTGCAATAAATACTAGATGGATAAATGAACTAATGATTAAACTAAAAAAAGCAATAAAAACACTGAATAAGAACAGCAAGGAAATACTGAAAAGTATGCCTTTATTTCAAAGAAAATAAATTTGAGAATTAACCACAACATAGACTAACTTCATGATTTGAAAAAGAAAAAAATGTTTTGACTATATATCTGCTTTAATATGTGTAAGGATAAATGTTTTAAATATATCTGTAAATTCCCTTATCTTTAGAGAAAAATTTACCTATCTTTTATTTGAAACATCATATTGTTATTACAAGATATTTATTAAATTTTCTAAACTAGTTATAATCAAAATGCATTTAGCAAACAATTTACCAAAACTTTCACTGTGTATGTGGGTTATGTATGTAAAAATGTATGTGTCTAAATGGAAAAAAAAGTTAAGTAAGTAGGATAAAAATTCTCTGTGCTACAAATGCAAAGTCCTCAAAAAGCTATGTCTTGGTAACTATCACAATCCTTTGGAAATTGTTTATATTATAATTAAAAATCACTTTGCTCCTATATTCCCACAGCTAGTTCATATGGTAAAGAGATCAGTAAACTTACTTTTATGTGTAACATCTTTAACATTTGCTCCCCTTTCTGTGCTTGTGATTAAATGTAACATTTTGAAATCCCAAAGTTCTGAGAAATCCATAAATCCTTGTTTCACAGCTGCTGTTTGACTCTAGACACACATGCATTTTCTTTTCAAGCATCTACCATCAAAACTCCCAAAGGGCTCGGGCTGGAGAACACCTGCATCTCTTCATTTAGTTCCAATAACAGCCCCTAACCTCCAAAATTACAAAAATAGATGCTCTATTCGGCTGTAGTTACATTTTGCCCCTAATTCCCGTGAACAAAAATGCTAGGAGCATGAAATCATTCAGGCAAGCTCTGTCATCAAGAGGATAAGATTATTTGCACCAGAAGCCCGGTGGGAACATGATAGAAAACTGGCAACAATTACAGATAAAGTACATAGTCAAGTCCTTGGGGAGGAAAAAGGAAATGTACTAAGATAGATGGGTATAATTTTTACACATTTTGCCCAAACCACAAATGTGAATTGTCTTTAATTGCTACAATATATAAGTATTCTTGCTCATGTGTCCTGTCAAAAATACTAAAATAAAAACATAACTTCAAGGCAATTTGCTTAATTCCACATCGTAAGGAGAATTTGAGGAACAACAAAAAAAAATTCTCATAAAGGAAAGTTTACAAACTACTGTCACCATTTTAGAAACTCCTTAACAATTGATATTCTAACCAATGAACTCTGGTGACACAAGAATGTGTGTAGGTTTCTTTCTTTGTTTTAATCAAGAAGAGAACTACCCCCTAATTTAACTATGAATTTCCAGAGACTAGAATTGTAATTGTGACTTTCTAATAACAATGATCAAAAAGTTGCCTATATTTCATGGGTAAAATGTAAAATGACTTTTTATTTATTTATTTACTTATTTACCTATTTATTTACTTATTTTGCTATTGTTAATATACAATTACATAAACAACATTATGGTTACTAGATTCCCCCTATTATCAAGTCCCAACCACACACCCCCATTGCAGTCACTGTCCATCAACGTAGAAGGATGTTATAGAATCACTACTTTTCTCCTCTGTGTTATACTGCCTTCCCCGTATCCCCCTACTCCAACCCCACGTCCGCTACATTATGTGTGTAAATTGTAATAGCTCTTTTTCCCCCTTATTTCACCTTTCCCACCCATCTTCCTCAGTCCCTTTCCTTTTGGTAACTGTTAGTCCATTCTTGAGTTCTGTAAATCTGTTTTCTTCCTTCAGTTTTTTCTTTGTTCTTATACTACACATATGAGTGAAATCTTTTAGTACTTGTCTTTATCCATGTGGCTTATTTCACTGAGCATAATACCCTCTAGCTCCATCCATGTTGTTGCAAATGGTAGAATCAGTTTTCTTCTTATGACTGAATAATATTCCATTGTGTATATATACCACATCCACTTTATCCATTCATCTACTGAGGGACACTTGGATTGCTTCCATTTCTTGGCTATTGTAAATAGTGCTGCACTAAACATAAGGGTGCATATATCTTTTTCAAACTGGGCTGCTGCATTCTTAGGGTAAATTCCTAGGAGTGGAATTCCTGGGTCAAATGGTATTTCTATTTTTAGTTTTTTGACGGACCTCCATACTGTTTTCCACAATGGTTGTACTAAATTACATTCCCACCAGCACTGTAGGAGGGTTCCCCTTTCTCCACATCCTCGCCAACATTTGTTGTTGTTTGTCTTTTGGATGGCAGCCATCCTAACTGGTGTGAGGTGATACCTCATTGTGGTTTTAATTTGCATTTATTTCTCTGATGACTAGTGATGTGGAGCATCTTTTCATGTGCCTGTTGGCCATCTGAATTTTTTCTTTGTAGAAGTGTCTGTTTAGCTCCTCTGCCCATTTTTAATTGGCTTATTTGCTTCTTGTTTGTTGAGGTGTGCAAGCTCTTTATATAATTTGGATGTCGACCCATTATCAGATATGTCATTTATGAATATATTCTCCCTTACTGTAGGATGTCTTTTTGTTCTACTGATGGTATCCCTAGCAGTACAGAAGCTTTTTAGTTTGGTATAGTCCCACTCGTTCATCTTTGCTTTAGTTTTTCATGCCCGGGGAGATATGTTCATGACGAAGTTGCTCATGCTCATGTCCAAGAGATTTCTGCCTGTGTTTTTTTCTAAGAGTTTTATGGTTTCATGACTTACATTGAGGTCTTTGATCCATTTTGAGTTTACTTTTCTGTATGGGGTTAGACAGTAATCCAGTTTCATTCTCTTAGATGTAGCTGTCCAGTTTTACCAACACCAGCTGTTGAAGAGGCTGTCATTTCCCCATTGTATATCCATGGCTCCTTTATCATATATTAATTGACCATATATGCTTGCATTTATGTCTGGGCTCTCTATTCTCTTCCACTGACCTGTGGGTCTGTTCTTGTACCAGTACCAAATTGTCTTGATTACAGCAGCTTTGTAGTAGAGCTTGAAGTCAGGGAGCGTAATCCCCCCTGTTTTATTCTTCCTTCTGAGGATTGCTTTGGCTATTCGGGTCAATGAATTTTAGAGCTTTTTGCTCTAGTTCATTGAAGAATGCTGTTGGTATTTTGACAGGTATTGCATTGAATCTATAGATTGCTTTAGGCAGGATGGCCATTTTGACATTAATTCTTTCTAGCCAAGAGCATGGGATGAATTTCCATTTATTAGTGTCCTCTTTAATTTCTCTTAGGTGTGTCTTGTATAGGTCTGTCACTTCCTTGGTTAGGTTTATTCCTACGTATTTTATTTTTTGATGCGATTGTGAATGGAATTGTTTTCCTGATTTCTCTTTCTGCTAGTTTATCGTTAGTGTATAGGAATGCAACAGATTTCTGTGTACTAATTTTGTATTCTACAACTTTGCTGAATTCAGATATTAGATCTAATAGTTTTGGAGTGGATTCTTTAGGGTTTTTTATGTAGAATATCATATCAACTGCAAACAAGGACAGTTTGAGTTCTTCCTTACCGATCTGGATGCCTTTTATTACTTTGTGTTGTCTGATTGCCATGGCTAGGACCTCCAGTATTATGTTGAATAAAAGTGGGGAGATTGGGCATCATTGTCTTGTTACCGATCTTAAAAGAATAGCTTTCAGCTTCTCGCCATTAAGTATAATGTTGGCTGTGGGTTTTTCATATATGGCCTTTATTATGTTGAGGTAATTGCCCTCTATACCCATTTTGTTGAGAGTTTTTATCATGAATGGATGTTGAATTTTGTCAAATGCTTTTTCAGTATCTATGGAGATGATCATGTGGTTTTTGTCCTTCTTTTTGTTGATGCAGTGGATGATGTTGATGTATTTTCGAATGTTGTACCATCCTTGCATCCCTGGGATGAATCCCACTTGATCATGGTGTATTATCCTCTTGATGTATTTTTGAATTTGGTTTGCTAATATTTTGTTGAGTATTTTTGCATCTATGTTCATCAGGGATATTGGTGTGTAACTTTCTTTTTTTGTGATGCTTTGCCTGGTTTTGCTATTAGAGTGATGTTGGCATCGTAGAGTGGGTTTGGGAGTATTCTCTCCTCTTCCACTTTTTGGAAAATTTTAGTGAGGATGGGTATTAGGTCTTCACTAAATGTTTGATAAAATTCAGCAATGAAACCATCTGGTCCAAGGATTTTGTTCTCAGGTAGTTTTTTTAATTATCAATTCACTTTCTTTGCTGGAAATTGGTCTATTCAGATTTTCTGTTTCTTCCTGGGTTAGCCTTCAAAGGCTGTATTTTTCTAGGATGTTGTCCATTTCTTCTAGGTTATCCAGCTTGTTGGCATATAATTCTCTCATAATTGTTTGTATTTCTGTGGTATCCGTAGTGATTTTTCCTTTTTCATTTCTGATTCTGTTTATGTGTGTAGACTCTCTTTTTTTCTTGATAAGTCTGGCTATGGGTTTATCTATTTTGTTTACTTTCTCAAAGAACGAGCTCCTGCTTTCATTGATTCTAATTGATTTATTCTTCTCAATTTTATTTATTTCTGCTTTAATCTTTATTATGTCCCTCCTTCTACTGACTTTGGGCCTCATTTGTTCTTCCTTTTCTAGTTTCATTAATTGTGAGTTTAGACTGTTTTTTGGGGATTGTTCTTCTTTACTGAGGTAGGCCTGTATTGCAGTATATTTCCCTCTTAGCACAGCCTTCACTGCATCCCACAGATTTTGTGGTGTTGAATTATTGTTGTCATTACTCTCCATATATTGCCTGACCTGTTTTTATTTGGTCATTGATCCATTGATTATTTAGGAGCATGTTATTAAGCCTCCATGTGTTTGTGGGCTTTTTCCTTTTCTTTGCATAATTTATTTCGAATTTCATACCTTTCTGATCTGAGAAGCTGGTTGGTACAATTTCAATCTTTTTGAATTTACTGAGGTTCTTTTGTGGCCTAATATATGATCTATTCTTGAAAATGTTCCATGTGCACTTGAGAAGAATGTGTATGCTGTTGCTTTTGGGTGGAGTGTTCTGTAGATGTCCATTAAATCCATCTGTTCTAATATGTTGTTCAGTGCCACTGTCTCTTTACTTATTTTCTCTCTGGTTCATCTGTCCTTTGGAGTGAGTGGTGTGTTGAAGTCTCCTAAAATGAATGCATTGCATTCTATTTCCCCCCTTTAATTCTGTTCGTATTTGTTTCACAAATGTAGGTGATCCTGTGTTGGGTACATAGATGTTTATAATAGTTATATCCTCTTGTTGGACTGACCCCTTTATCATTATGTAATGCCCTTCCTTGTCTCTTGTGATTTTTTTTTGTTTTGAAGTCTATTTTGTCTGATACAAGTACTGCAACTCCTACTTTTTTTCCCTATTAGTTGCATGAAATATCTTTTTCCATCCCTTTACTTTCAGTCTGTGTATATCTTTGGGTTTGAAGTGAGTCTCTTGTAGGCAGCATATGGATGGGTATTGTTTTTTTATCCATTCAGTAACTCTATAACTTTTTATTGGTGCATTCAGACCATTTACATTTAGGGTGATTATCAATAGGTATGTACTTATTGCCATTGCAGGCTTTAGATCTGTGGTTACCAAAGGTTCAAGGGCAATTCCCTTACTATCTGTCTAATTTAACTTACTTCCTATACTATTACAAACACAACCCAAAGGGTTTTATTTTTTTCTGCCTTTTTCTTCCTCCTCCATTCTTTGTATGTTATGAATCATATTCTGTACTCTTTGTCTATCCCTTCGATGACATCTGTTTAGCCTTAGGAATACTTCCGTCTATTAGAGTCCCTCCAAAATGCACTGTAGAGGTGGTGTGTGGGAGGTAAATTCTCTCAGATTTTGCTTATCTGAAAATTGTTTAATCCCTCCTTCAATTTTAAATGATAACCTTCCTGCGTAGGGTTTTCTTGGTTCAAGGCACTTCTGCTTCATTGCATTAAATATATCATGTCACTCCCTTCTGGCCTTAAGGTTTCTCTTGAGAAGTCTGATGATAGCCTGATGGGGTTTCCTTTGTAGTGATGTTTTTTCTCGCTCTAACTGCTTTTAAAAGTCTGTCTTTATCCTTGATCTTTGCCATTTTAATTATTATATGTCTTGATGTTGTCTTCCTTGGGTCCCTTGTTTTGGGAGATCTGTGCACCTCCATGGCTTGAGAGACTATCTCCTTCCCCTGACTGGGGAAGTTTTCAGCAATTACCTCCTCAATGACATTTTCTATCCCTTTTTCTCTCTCTTCTTCTTCGGGTACCTGTATAATGTGAATATTGTTCCGTTTGGATTGGTCACACGTTCTCTCAATATTCTTTCATTCTTAGAGATCATTTTCTTTCTGTGCCTCAGCTTCTTTGTATTCCTGTTCTCTAATTTCTATTCCATTTACCGTCTCTTCTACTACATCTAATCTGCTTTTAAATCCTACCATTGTATGCTTCTTTTCAGATATGGTATTTCTTAATGATTGAATCACCATCCTAAATTCATTCCTGGGGTCTTCAATATTTTTCTGTACCTCCATAAGCATGTTTATAATTTTTATTTTGAACTCTCTTTCAGGAAGATTGTTGAGTTCGGTTTCATTTGGACCTCTTTCTGGGGTTTGTGAGATTTTTGTCTGAACCATATTCTTTTGACATTTCATTTTTCTGTGTGGTGCCCACTAGTGTGCAGAAACTCAAGTCTCTGGAGCTGCTCAGCCCCTAGAGTGAGGCTGGGAGTCATACGGGAGCAGAGCTGGTGCCCGGGGGGAGGAAAGATCTTTTCCTGCTTCCCGTCTGTGGTACCTGTCTCCAGTGTCAGAGGCAGTGGGCCAAGCACACACGGGTAAACTTCTGTGCTTTGCATCTCAGCTGTTCTAGGCGGGGCCTCCCTCTGGCTGGCCTGGCTCCTGCTCAGAGACTGCGGGTTTGCGAGCAGGTGCCTGCAGGCCAGTAGGAAGGCTGAGCAGGCTGTGTGTCAGAGTGGGGGGCCTCAGAGCTCAGCAGGCAGTCAGGGGGATGGAGTACATGAAGCTCCTCAAAGTTCCCAACCAGCTGGGCAGAGCGCGCCCAGACTACCTTGTCCAGCTCTTCCTTTTCATGCACAGCAAGCTCCGTGCAACCCCTGCCCCTTCAGCAGCCCTCTCACTGCTAGAAAGCCTCTCAGACTCCCTGCCTTTCCTCTGACACAGAGCAGCCAGGTGTGGATCCCCTCCTCCACAAATGGCCGGCATGTCAATTTCACAAGCACTCCGCCTGTCTGAGCTCCCCAATGTCCAGAGCACCACACAGTATAGGTTTCTGCTCACAAAGCAGGTGTCCAGGGCTAGGTGTCCAGCAGTCCCAGGCTTTCACCCCCTCCCATGCTCTATTTCTCTTCCTCCCGCCAGTGAGGTGGGGGAAGGGCTTGGGCCCCGCCAGATTAAGGCTTTCGTACGTTATCCTGTTTCTTGAGGTCTGCTCTGCTCATGAGGTCTGTATGCAGTCTGGTTCAGCCTTCTTTCTTGTTGTTGTCTGAAGGTTTGTTGTATTTATTAACTATATTTTTGTACTGTTTGTGATTTTGGGAGGAGCTCTCTGTCTCACCTCTCATGCCGCCATCTTGGAAACTCTGCTAGTTTTTAATTGCTGTTTCCTCTACTCCAAACTCAAGCACAGCTATGTATTATTGTTTGTGATAATTCTGTCAAAGGATCTGTTCTGGCGTTGTACAAAGCAGTTCTTTGTTTTATATCTTGCCGCCGCGTGACTCCACAGAACATCCCTCCTTCCTCACAGTCGCCCACTATGCAAGCCTTACTGAGCTGCGCCGTACACCGTCTTTGAGGCCTTGGTGCGCCGGTGACGTCACTGGTGCGCATCTCTACAGCACCAAGAGGAATATGGCTGTAGCGCGCTCGTTGGGCCTGTTGGTGCTTGTGGTTCGGTTGCCTCAGGTCCCTCAATGGGACCTGGTGGCCTGCGGAGCCGACGAGCCCCTGCCCGTGGTGTGCATTCCGCGGGTTCTACTTCAGTGGCAGCTAAAATAACTTTTAATAGATGATGATCTAGTTAAGTTAAAAACTTCATATTTATTTCTGAAACTGATTACACTAGAGAACAAGATGATTGGCATAAACTGTATTATATTTAAATCACATTTTAAGAGGAACATTTGTTTTCCATTATTTTAAAATAACATCATAATCACAAAATTCTACTTGTCTAATCTTAAGTAATTTTGCATTTTATATATTAAAAGCAAAAATAGCATGCTTATCCTACTTGCACAAGTAATTACAGCCAAACATACTTTCTTCTTAATGGTGGACCAATTTCAATTAGATGAAATTTCTTAGGAGTAAGTATGAAGTTCTTCATGTAAATTCATAAACCAATATAGATATACACAATATGGAAAACTGTATTAAGAGCAGTTTATGTGAAAAAGAATTCTGGTTTCCAGTAGCATATTAATCTCAAAACAAACAGTAACTCATTAAAGTTCACTATACAAATCTGGGAATACACTGTACTCAGTGCTACATGGAGCATTGTATTAAATTTTAAAAGAGACATTTTGAAATGTGTAGTAGAAGTAATCAGAATGGCAATGAATATGAAGACAAATCATATGTATGGCAAATGACTAAAACTAATGTATTATGTTTAGCCAGGACTATTCAGTCTTTTTTTTTAATTTTGTGGGACATCTATATACACAGGGAAGTAAAAAGGAACAACTGAGCTAGTGCTGGAGTTTACAGCCTTAAGAGGGAACAAGTGCCATTAATTGAAATAGTGAATAATGGATTATGAAATGGGGTGAGGGGAAATTCAGTTTAATTTTAAACATGTCAGGTACCATTAAAATAGTCACAGGGAAATGGTCAAGAGGTGGCTGAAATTTGGGGTCTGGCTCTCAAAAAAAAAAAAAAATAGGACTTTTGATTAAATCATCCAAGCAGAAGAGAACCAAAAACATAATCTTGGGAACAACCTATAGTTAAGGCACAAAGGAAAGAAATGTACAGTAGTCCCCCTATATCCAGTTTCACTTTCCCCAGCTCTGGTTACCCACATTCAGCCACGGTCCGGAAGCAGATCATCCTATTCCTGACGTGCCATCAAAAGATTAATAATGGCCTAATGCTACAATACAATGCCTATACCATTCACCTCACTTCATCTCATCATGCAAGCATTTTATCATTTCACATCATCACAAGTGGGGTGAGTACAATGAGATATTTTGAGAGAGAGACTACATTCACCTTACTTTTATTACACAAACAAAAGCTGTCGTATTTTTATTGTTAATCTCTTACTGTGTCTAATTTATAAATTAAACTGTATCATAGGTATGTTTGTATAGGAAAAAACATACTATATACAGGGTTTGACCAGGCATTCACTGGGAACCTTGGAATGCAACCCACCCAGATGGGGGAAACTACTGTATTTGAGTAGGACTGAACATAGTTCAGCAAGGAGAACTAAAAAACTACATTGTTCTGGTATTAAGAATTGTAAGCCTAAGATTTTACCCTGCTATAGTTTCATAAATGATATAGAAGGAGACTCCCAAGTCAGAGACAAAGGACTTTATTATTCATGGCACAACAAACAGCAAGAATATCAACATATTTGCATCAGTTCCCTTAGCCCTCAAGTTCCAGAGGGATGACTAAGATGTATTAAGGTGGATGCTAGCACATGATGTGCCATACATGATAAGAGAAAAACCCTGAGTTGAGGAATCAAATCTTTTATGATGGGTAGTAAGCATGCCTTCCATTCATTGGCTGCTGAGGGAAACTAGATCTGTCTTTCAAAACAGATCTAAACTATACTAAAATCCTTCAAGAGACAGTCTAGAACAAAGGGCAGTCAGTTCACAAGATACACAAAAACTCCCATTCACAAGATATGCAAAAACTCAAAAACCTATAGAGAGTTGTCTCTTAATACCTGGAAGCCAAGAGAGACTGTTTCAACAGAAAGGGTATGGTCATATGATAAATGCCAAAGACTGAAAAAGATGAATAATGAGAGAGGGAAATAAAATTAAGAAATATAAGATAATACATTTTTTTCAGGTATACTTAGGGCTGATATATTATTTCATGTCACTTATAAGACTAAAACTAGACCAAGAAATGGACACTATAGTAAAATAGAGGATCTAATAGTAATTAGAACTAACAAAGAAAGATTCTGGTAGATATTTTCTCCAATGGTAAATATATACATGAGGAGAAGAAACATAGGAAGAAAAAGGGGAACATGGTTAACATGTATTAAGGACTTACCACTTAATTCTATCAAACACATTCATACTCTTGACCATCTGTCATAAATGTTCATTTACTCATTTTATTCAACAAATAATTTCTCAAGCATTTCTCTACGTGTAAGATAATGTTAGGCCCTGTAAATAAATGATAAGCAACCAGTGACTAATTCTTCCCTCACAGAACTCACTGTCAAGTGTTACAGACACAATATATAAATGCACACTGTCATTAAGTGCTATGAAAGAAAAGTACAGTGAACTATGAAAATGAATGTAACAGAGGTACTTAATCTAGTTGAGTGGTGGCAGGTAGGGGAAGCCAGCATCAGGGAAGGCTTCCTTGAAGAGGCAGTAGTAGTTGAGCTAAGATCATAAGACTGCGCTGCAGTTAAACAGTTTAAGGTGAAAGGAAAAGGTTATTTGTGAGAATTCTAGACAGAAAAAAGAGTAAAAGCACAAATACCACTGAGAAGCTGAAAGAAGGCCAAGAGATCTGGAACATACAGAAAGAGGGAGACACATAAAAAGGGCTCCTAACACTGGCCTCTAAATACTTTGATTCTAAGTTTATAGAACTTTGTGACCATTTTATAGTCTTAAATAGCAGAAATCCCAAATTTATTTGTAGATTAATACCAGGATTAACATAGACCCACAACTTTTTAACAAGCAGAACCTGCTAGAAATCTTAGGGAACACAATATATGAGGAAGAGCCAAAGTCTATACCTAAAAGGTAAAGAAAGAAAACTGCCCATTTGAAAATATTTTACATACATCAATTAAAGTCATGAACTGCTTTTACCTCTGAATGAACCAAAGACACATCTTGTTTATCTATTTGACCCCTAATATCTACACAAATATAAGAAACAGAAATGTCATTAAATGGTTCTCATGCATAGTTAGTGATACAAAATGTGGGCTAGCGCACTGCACTCCCACAAAAACCTTCAGCTACTTCACTATAATCCAAGTCAGTCAAGTAAAGCAAGAAAACAATCAAGGGGGAAAGGGAAAAAGTGCAAAAGGAGTTACTGAGACTTTAAAGACAAAGCAAAGTTGTGAGATCATGAAAGGGTGGCTCTTTTGACAGTGGTAAATATGAAGTAAGGAAAGAGTCCTTAATTAAGTATATTCAATGGCTGCAGTATGCAATGTTTAAAAGTATGTATCCTAAGTAAAAGACAATATTATAAATAGTCTAGGATAGTGGGAAAATGTTATATAGTTAGAAGCCCCAAGTTCAAGTTCAGTGTCTGATGACTTATTAAGCACTTATACATCTTCTAGGTCTCTATTTCCTTTCTGTAAGACTCAGATAACATTTACTATGCCAAAAACAGTCTTGTTTTTGAAAAAAAACAAAAGAATTTATACAAAAATGATTTTTAAATTGTGAAGTTTTTTTTGTAAGTTTTGCTAATACCATTAGTATTTCTTTCAGTCATATTAATACCTAATTCCCATCACTACAGCTGTCCATTCCCTCATACTCTGAAGCCAGAGAAAAAAACTCTACCTCTTTATCCCAACTAAGCTTCTCTCAAAACTTACTTCCTAACTGACTTCTATAATAAATCCACAACATTTGCTGGCTCCCAGTTTTAATCCCCCACATTCAATTTGAGAGCATATGCACAAAGGCAGTTGCCTTCCACATATCATACCATAATATTCAAATGCCGGTTAGAATGATAACAAAACTCCTTTAAAAATACACAATTTTGTGTCTTAGCTGATCACTTACTACTCTATATTCAAATACATCTCATTAAGTTCTATAAACCTATGAGAAAAGTTTATAAACAACCTCAGCAGGATATCTGTCTATTTGTGAAAGAAACAGCAGAGATTACTTGTGATTCCTTTTAATTATTCACCTAGAAGGGCTTAACTACCCAGCATTTTTCATTTTAAATATCAAGAAAGATTCCTGTGTCATTTCCCTTAGGTGCTCCAGCCTCAAAAACCAAAGAAAAGTAAATATAGTCAGCACTTACTTGCTCATTCATTTGTTAATATTTGTTGATAACCTACTATATATGGATACTGTTCTAGACACTAGAAATACCTCAGCGACCAAAAGAGACAAACATCTCTGCCCAAATGAAACATAAGTTCTAATGGGGAAAAAAAAATCAAGATAATTCAGTAATATATATCATATGAAAGACTGTGGTAAGCACTAAGAAAAGCAAAAAAAAAAATGGGAAAAAGTGTGTATCAACACATGTATATGCATACATATACATGTGCAAGAAAAATATTTATGTACAGTGATCAGGAAAATAGTGTGTATTTTAGTGAAGTCAGGAAAGACTTAATAAATTATTTCATTTAAAATTTATGATTTATCTACACCATCAGTTAAATATACACAGACACACACACATCTCCAAATTAAATCTTGTTACAGGAACATAGAATAATCAGTATTATTTTAAAACTGGCTTTAAAAAATAATACTTATGAGCTCTGTCATAATCATATCACCTTAAGTCATGACTGTGGGTGGCAACTGCCTGGTGGATGGAAAATTTTAATTTGAAAATGCCTGAAATAAAGTATGTGAATGTAGTTTAACTAAAAACATATCATGTCTTAGGATTAAAACATATCCAAAGGAATATTTTCAAAGCACCATATACATTATCACATCACAATTATACACTCAAATCCATAAACATATCACTAAATATAACACTAATGTCGAACACTAGGTGAATTTCCCTAGCACCAAGAAAAAAATGTAAAACTTCACCCTAGAACTCTCATAAGTATAATTTTTTTAATAACAGTTTACTTTTAGGCCCAAAAGGCTGGAAATACAAATATATTTTTGTGACCCCAGAAATGCATTTAAATTACAAATAATAATATATTGTTCTGAGAAAGATCAGATTATTATTTAAATAAGCTTGACACATTAATCATTCTGAGTATATGGCAAAACAAAAAATTAGGATTCCCTATCCAATTTAAGAATATGTGGTAGATTCAAATAAGCTTAGTCCCTTCTTAGGTATCAAAATTCTAACTGAATGGTCTGGTTATTTTAATAACATTTTTAATGATTTGGTGATTTGAAAACAAAACCTATCAAAAACTACTATATAGATAATAATGTAAAGAAGTTTACCAAAAGAAACCTGATTAAATAAGCATTAACAAAAGCATGATGTTTATTTAACTGCCAATCTCTTCTCCCTAAAACAGGAGTAGGCAAACCATATAGGCTAAATCTGGCCCACCTCCCATTTTGTGAATAAAGTTTTATTGGAAAGTTACACCCATTCACATTTACATATTGTCTATGGTTATTTTTGTGCTAAAACAGCAAAACTGAATAGTTGAGACAGAGACCATATGGTCCACAAAGCCTAAAATAGTAGTTATCTGGCCCTTTATTAAAATATTTGCCAATCCCTGCCTTAAAAGATAGGTATAAAATCTTTTATACACAGGTACAATCTTAGTTTCGGTTTAGCCTCATCCTCATCCATTTTTTACCTAGGGTTCCATATCCATTCTCACCAGGCTGATAACTTCTTTTTGAGAGGTGTTGTCTTTAGAATCATGCTGATGGGGTTTTCAGGCTCACCTTTCAAATACTAATTTCCAGTTTGTAATGTGGATGTCATTCAGCTGCAAATGCTACTGTAACAAAATTCATCTTTCAAACGTTTTTTGTATTCCTGCATATGGACACTTGTGCAATGATTGGAACATTCACCTCCACATAGTTTGTCTAGTTAATTGCAGATCTTTTCATGGTTTTTACTTTGAACTTAGTGCAATGATGACCACCATTTTCTATAAGCTATATCATTTGTTAAATAATTTTAATGGAGCTCTACTCTTAGACAACTATTTGAAATCACTTCCTCATGGGCCAATTAACTCTAGAGAAAAAATTCAGGTGCCCTACTCTTTTAAGAACTCTGTATGCAGCTATCTTATTTCTAGCCTCACTCATTGACCACGTTGGCTTTACTAACCACATCCTGGCTGACTGAACTCGGGGAAATATTAGTCTCTTCTTACCATACCTTTTTTTCTTCCAGGCTTCACTGATCCCCTGGCATCTCCTCTCAACATGAAAGGCATGGCTCTGCTATGATGATGGTGAATGAAATGAAATCGATTCTAGGCAAAATACTACTAGAAAAATATATAACTAAGGAATAAGATCTTGACCTCTGAGTTTTTTCTTGGTTCTACCAACATCTTTTCCTTTTTGCAAAACTACAGAAAGCCCAAACACCTAATTTTAATATGGCAAACTATAGGTCACAAAGTGTTACTATGCCCCCCAAAAGTATTTTTTTCATTGCAATATTTTTAATTTCTTTTACTCCTTTCTGCGTATTATATAGTGTATTTTAAAACTCAGTTGGATTTAGAAGAATCTAAAAATGTTATACATACAGCTGAAATATCTCCCACGTAAAATAAAAGCATGTTTGTAAACAAAGGTCATTTATCAAAATGACACACTGCAGAGAGCATCCCAATGGACACAAATTATTTAGAAAAAAGAAAAAAGAAGAGGCCCTTTTTTTTTTAAGTCCAATTAAAAAAAATCTTACTGGTAAAGAAAATGCAAAAAAGTGATAATGATTAAGTTTGTACTTACCAGAATTATGACAGTAGTCTATATATTGTGGAACTTGGACTGTGAAGACTATCAAATCTGGAGCTAAGAGAGATTCTGGCTTTCTACTCTCATTGAGCCACTTGCTGTTATGAAGGTCTTTAGTGTCAGAAGGACCCTGAAGCAATGGAATCAACTTCTCTTTTCCACTATCACCTGAGTAAAAACATTAATGAAAAAAAATCATATAAAATATAGAAGTAGCTTGAGGATACTTGATCTTGAAATATACTATCATAATATAACATTTCTATTATATTTGGTCATTTTAGCTGTACATTTATTCTCTAAAAAACATGACTAAGATAAAAGCACATTTAACTCTTAAAAATTAAGTTTTAATATTTAGCTAATTAATGTAGAACATGTTCAGCAAGCTTACAAAAAGGAAATACACTATATTCTAAATATTCAGAGGACTCTGTACCACTTTAAACTTCTCTAGAAATTTAGTTTTCACTGAAAAAAAATTACAAATAGTTTAAGGAAAATATTATGAATTAAGTATTGGTAAGAAGGTGAAGTATATTACAACCTTAAATTGAAAAACAGCTGGGTTTTCTTTTTTATTAAACTAACATTTTAATTTAATTTGAAGTGTCATATATATCTATATCTCCTATTCTCCCAAAAAGTATAAGAATAAACTTTAGTTGTTCTCCCTCATTACCATTCTTGAAACCATGCAAAGAAAGTGTTTTTTCATTAAATGGAAATTAATTTATTTAAGTAAAGAAGTATCATCCTGGAACAATTTTAAACATTTTTTTAAGTAAAAAAGAAAAAATTTAAAACCTCTGATTCATAGGAACAATGAGCAAATTCTTGTTTCAGTAACGTTCCTTATAAAATGCAAGGCCAATTCTCCTATACAGGCAATAAAATTTTACATGGTCCAGCTGCACATACCTGGGGCTTTGGCACAAATTTTTATTGATCCCATGGTCCCAGAGGCACATCTGACCAATGATGTACTGCAGTACTTCAGTTCAACATTCTGGACTGAGCCCTCAAGAGTTGGCAGGGGATTCTTAGATTTCACACCTAATAAAAGAAAACTGCAAATGTACTAGCCGATTGAATTTAAATAATTTTTATATTTCTTCACCAAGGCATTTAAACTTAATTATACTTTAATTATCTGCCTCAGATGTTCTTACAGTATTTGTGTTAGGTTTCATAGTTCAGTGTTTAGGAGGTGAAAGGATGCAAGTTTAAAATAAATGCGCTGAACCTCTCATAACTACAGTTATGCAGTCAGCTCTTGATTAGTCAAGCCCAAGAAGTAAATATCTTAAATAATCATGTTTTTTAACAAAACAGGAGACTTTAATAATCATATTTGGTTTTAGAATACAAGAGCAAGATTTTTAACAAATGTAACTTATAAATTGAGTTTCATTTAGGCTGAGACATTTTATTTCAACAGGAAATTTTTAGAGTAAACAGACTCCTCAAAATATCCTGGTCGGGTAGGTTGAGGAGAAAGAAACAAGGTATCTCAAAACAGCAATTAAGTTAAAATACAATAGCTTGTAAACAAAATTGACATGCCATGTGTAGATAAAAGAATCAAAGGGATTCTATATCAAGTCACCAAAAGTGAGTATTAACATCTCTATTATATGCTATATGCTGAAGGACATAAAAGTGAAGGGAATAATTACCATGAAATAAATGGTAGAAAATTTTTAATTTAAAAGGGAGAAACTCATTTTGGCCTGAAATGGCAGGTGAGAATTAAACAGGTGGGAAACTTTAAGAATATTACACTAACAATATTCCAAACCACTAAAATGATAATGATAATGATGAAAAACTCTAATCAACTAATATTTATTGAGGACTTACATTATTTTATGCTCATTATCTCTCTCATTCAACCCTCACAACAGGCCTACAATAAAAACGTTTTATCCTCATTTTCAGATTAAGATGCAACAGATTAAAGGAAGTAAGTCACTTTTTTGCTCAAAGTTCTATAGTTAGTGAAAGAGCTAAGGTGTATAATACAATTTGATCCCATCACAGAAGACTGTACCCTCATTTTGCCTATATTCATAAACATCTACCAATATAATTTCCCTTCTTTTCCTCATTTCAGATTTGATTAAATATATACTATTTATTATTTATATATAGTCCCTCTTAAAGGACTTTCAAATAAAAAGAAAATCATAAACTTCCTATGATAGATATATTAAAGATTATTCTGAAATCTTTTATCTTTAATAACCTTAATGAGGTCAGAAAGTCCCATAACCCCCAACAGTTTTCCTGAGATGGGGCCCAAGAATCTGCAATTAACTAATACACTATGATTACAAATAGTTAAAGGATATCATCAAGAAACGCCTTCTCACTGCTAACCCTTACTTCAAAAACAATTGACTAATATCTATTTGGGTGTTACATAAGCAAGTATTAATTGGCTGCTATTTTCTAATAAACCACCTGTGTTGTTTCCATTTGAAGTGGTATTTATTATCCTCAGAGCAAGAGTCTAAAATGTTATGTATTTATACACTTTTCTGTAATCAGATTCTCAAAATCCATGACTCAAAAAACTCACTCAGAAGATTAAATGATGCCTCAGCTTCCTTTACAGTATACAAAGTTTAGGACTCTACCTTCAGTCACAAATGGTAGGTCTTTGTTAATATCTAATGCATTTATACATAAGACTTTTATCAAAAGAGGTTGCCTAATATGTGAAACAATATCAAAATTGTTATTATAATAACAATTTCATATACCTATATAATGCACCTTGGTTTAGATTAACAGTATCAAGAACTTAGTTCACATTTTTATGATCATTCCACTTCTCTCATATTTTAAAACTTCTTCTAATAGCTAAAACATGATTATGTATGATTTCACAAGAAAGCCTTTTTTATAGTTTGTTTTTAATGCCACAAGCTCAGATTTTTAAAAAATAAATTGGAGTCATCTCTTAATGGATTTCAACAATGGAGAAAAGTTGCTAGTAAAAAACAATCTTGGTAATGTAAACCATGGACTTTGGGTTATTATGATGTGTCAGTGTAAGTTCATCAACTGTAACAAATAATGTGCCACTCTGGTGGGGTATATTGATATAAGGGGAGGCTATGCAGGTATAGAGACAGAAGGTATATGGGAAATCTCTGTACCTTCTCAATTTTGCTGTGAACCTAGAACTGCTCTAAAAACAAAAGTATTAATAACCTGGGTTTCTTTCCATTCCACTTTAAACCCAAAATCTGTAAATGTCCCAAATGTAAGCACTAGAATATAGAGAGGAACAGAATCTTGGCATTTACAAAACTCACGGTACCACTCACATTGTGTTCTACATGAATGCTGCTTTCTGAAATTGTGTAAGGAAATCTGTTAGGGATGCAGCACGGTTAAACAAAAAGAACAAAAGCACTGAAACTAAAAAACCATGGCTTGGATATAGGCAGTATTACGTATCCAGTAGTTAGGTAACAATGCAGGCCACTATTTATAATTGTTACAAGTGGAGGCCAAAATACTGTAGTTACTCTTCAAGGTATTTATTTATGTGAAATCAGATGAACTTTACAAAGAACTTAAAAAGGAACTTCAGTATTTTGGTAAGATGTACAGTCAGCTGGTGTGAGTCAATAGGACAATCACAAAGATAGTGACAATATTTTGCATTTGAAACATTGCCCTTTACAAAGCACTCCTACATACTTATGCTCAAATACTGCTGCCATATAGTCCATTAGAGGAGAGAAGAGAGAATCCTTAAGGCACTGCAATTGAAATACTGTTTTACTTTGTATGTACTATCAATGGAATAATCTAAAAATAATGAAATTTGTAATACAATTAAAAATAATACATTGTTATTTCTCCTTGAAATACTTTTCTGAAAAACATCAACTCCTAACACATTCTTAATCCTGTAATAAACCACTAACTCTTCATCTTTTTTCACCAACTTTCTTGCCCACCATAATTCTTCCATCCTCAGTGAGACCTTAACCTCATGTCAACTCTCCAGTGTTCAGTAATCAATTTATGATTACTCCTATAATTATCATCTACAAATTAAAAGGAAAACTAATGAAAATAACCTGTGTATCTGTATGGAGGTAAAAGATTAAGGTCAAATCATATATAAGTTTACCTCTGTTCCCTCCTTAAACAACACCAAGACTGTTATGAAAAAATTTTACAGCCCTAAACCAACAAAGAAATGAAAATGAAAAGATAAGAGCTGAATGTGAAGCTCTCAACTTTGGAAGATGGATATTCATTAAAGAAGTAGAAGTATCAATGAGATGACTCCTGTAGAACAGAGAAAAGTGCCCATAGGTAAGTAATCTAAGAAGCAAGTTGATCTGCAATAAGCCCTAGAAAGATAAGAATGAAACCAGACAGTTCAGAGGGTATGAATGCAGGTAAAGCTAAAAAAATTAGGAGTGACTTAACGTCTATCTGATGATCACAGATCACTTCCCCTAAACCATGCAGCCATGCCAGCTACCTCACATTCATCTTGACAAAAGACTGAAAGGTTCACTCTGGATAAGTTAAACCAGAAGGACTTTGGACTGAGGCATACAATCAAAAAAAGGGCACACACTAAAAATGGGGGATTTTCTAAAATTAGAGAGAATATATATACTGAACAATGTCTAAAACCTTTTTCTTTTACTGTCTAAGAACTTTGAGCGCCAGGCTTCTAACCTCCGTAAAGGGAATGGAAGGATTTCTCTCTGCAGAAACTGGACAATCCAAGAAAAAGGAACCACAGATACTGATAATTGATTATTCCTAAACAAAAAATGAATTATTATTATTATGAGTATCCAATTCCCCTACAATAACACCAACCATTCAACAAGCTCCAAGTTCACACAGAGGTTCTAATTATTCAGTATTTTAGTCTATAACACAAAGGATCACAGAGAAATGAAAATAATATGAAAGGATCGGCATAAACAAATATTTGAAAACTAAAAGTTGTAGAAAGAATTATTAAAACAAAATGGAGAAAATAAATAATTCAAAAAGATTTCCCCAAACTGAAGAACAGGAGTTTCAATTTACAATGGTACACCATATACCCAGCACAACAAATGAAAAAGCATACACACAGAAGCCCACCACCTGAACAATGGGGCTAAAGAGAAGCTCCTAAAAGCTTCTGAAACAAGAAACAAACAGATGCATAAAAAGAGAAATAATTTTATGAACATACAATATACAATTAGAATGGTATCAAACCTCTCAACAGAAACATCTAAAACAAGAAGATAATAAAGTAATACTGGTAAAATTCTGTAGGAAAATGATACCCAACCTATAAATTTATGAACAGCCAAACTATGAAGGTAGAATAAAGATTCATTCAAATATGCCAGATTTGAAAAAAGTTTACTTCCCTTATTGGAAAGATTACTAGGGAACTGTGCTGCACCAAAAGGTGAGAGTAAATCAGGAAATAATAACATATGTGATCCAAGAAATAGGGGATCCAAAATAAGAGAAAAAGAAATTCCCAGAACAATGATTAAAGGAAACTTCAAGACATCTCTGCAGTAGAATCAGATGCAAAAAAGAGAGATTGAAACAGGAGAGTGCTCTAAAGAATAATGACTCCAAAAAAAAGACTCATATATTTGAGCATATTGAGAGATTTATGCTTCTGTAAGAGTTTTGGGGAATTAATTAGTAATAGGTATATGGAATACCAATCAAACAAAGGCAGTTATTAAATCCAAAAATTAAAGTTGCTTAAGAAAAAAATACTTAATGATAGTACATTATAATTCATACATCATCACAATATAATACTATTAAATATAAACTTAAGTTAAAATTTGTGATACTATATTACATAATTTAGGTAAGATTAGAAATAGAGATAGTGAGTACAGGCTTTAAAAGCTAAATCCTCTTTGGTAGGCAGAATAATCCTGCCCTGCCTTGCAAAAAATATCTACATCCTAATTCCAGGACCTGTTAATATGTTACCTTACTTGTCAAATGAGAATTAAGATTGCAGATGGAATTGACGTTACCAATCAGCTGATTTGAAATAGGGAGAGTACTATCACCAGAGACCTTAAAAATGAAAGAAGAAAGCAGAAGAGGAGAGTCAGAGAAAGACACATGATGACAGAAAGAAGGCCACATGCCAAGGAAAGCAAGCAAGTGGCTTACAGAAAGTGGAAAAGGCAAGGAAATGGATTCTTTCCTAGGACTTCATTAAGAAACATAGCCATTCTGACACCTTGATTTTTGTATGAGACTCATTTCAGACTTCTAAACTACAGAATTCTAGGAATAAATTTATGTTGTTTTAAGGCACTAAGTTTATAGCAACAGAAAATATGTAGATAATATTTAAGCATGGAAAGTAAGAAAATTTCAATATAAGCATTTTATTTAGAAATTTAGAGGTAAATATATGCAAAACTATAATAAAATAAATGTCATTCAGGACGCTCAAGCAGTCAGGACTCAAGCTTGATACACAAAAACAGTAAAAAGCACAGGACAGTGAACAATAATGAAGTTTCTAAAAGAGGAAGGAGGTAAATTATTTTAAAATATTCATTGAAGGGATAATCACCTTAGCAGAGTTAAAAAGGACCTCAATTACACAAAATAAAATAGCAAAGACTTCCCAAATGGTTGATACTACAGTAAAAAGAAAGCATTAATGTCAGGGGGAAAAATAAAAGGAGAAAAAGAAATGAGAGGAAGATACATCACATAAGAAAGTGGGAGTCAGAATAAGAGTGGTTAGAACAGGAAAGATAGGTGTACCAAGAAATCTGGCTGGTTCTAAGACTCAATATTTGACAAAGATTGCAAATGGCTCCCTCTGATGAGACAAGCAAATAGGAGACAGCAAACTTTAAAAGGCAGTGGTTATCTTTTCTTGTTGATAATGTTTTTAACATGGAAAAGAAAGTGAAGTGATAATCTAGGGTTGAGTTAAGCCAAAATGTCTGGATAAATTAATAGATATAAAATATAACTATTGAACTATAATCAATTAAACAGCATGAAATAAAAAGTAATCTCAAAAGTGTAGCTCACAGTGATAATTAGGTGACAGAATTGATCTTTATATATTCACAAGAAACAAAACACAAAGTCTTTTATAGCAAGAACAGTATTATTTTTCATTGCTATACCCTCACTTGCATCTCAGCAATCCCTGTCCATACTGCTGGAATTAACAGCAAAAAAGAGAGTCAACAAGCATTTAATAATGACTAATATGTTCCTATAGATCTGCTTCTCTGATTCTTAACTGTTTTTAGTATCAACAATGGCATATAAACATTTGACAAGACTCAGCTTCACACTGTCAGAATAATAAAAGGGATGCCTTAATTTAAAGCAATATATTCTGCCACATAATTTATGACATAAATCTTAATATAAAGATTAAAAAAATAAATTTGCTTCTAACTAAAATCCTATGAATCAGAGTCTTGCTCCTACATGTCTGTGTCATATTAACCATGGACATTGCCAGAAAACTAATTTGCATTATTAAGAATTAACCTGTTCCCCTTCAAGTTTACTTACTTAACTTTGATTGCTCTACTGCTGTGTTATGATTACAGGTGTGGAAATTTGGACATTTCTGAGTATAACCACCTAGAAAAATTAATATTTTCATTTGGAAGGGGACAGAACTGATTGGAATACTGAAGAACTTACAACTTCTGGATGTAGTCTGACAAGATTCAGTAACTCATTTTGGTTGCAAAAGGGAGGATCACTAGGCTCTACGGACTATGTGATCTATCTCTTCCATGGGCATAGAAGAAGAGAATTCCAGATACCTTAGCACTGTGCCTCAAATATAATAGATATTCAAGAACAGAAAATTCTCTATATCTTTAACATACTCATTATCAAGTATGGGAAACTAAAAAAAAAACTAACATTAATGTTGGCAGATCATGTCACTAATTTCTCTTCCCTTGAGCTGTTCTTAAATAGATTTACACTGGAAATTTATATTGTAAATCTTTTAGCACCTGGGGTTTCACCACAATGTATCTTAAGGATTTTGGCTTATTTTTCCAGTTTCAGATTTATGATTCTTAAATCTAAAGATTCCCATCTTGTAACAATTTTATGGGGTAAAACAATCTCTAAATATTGCCCTCTCTTAGTTTCTCCTTCTCAAAGTCTTATTTCAGAAGGAAATAGACTCATGCTAGTGCCCTGATTTACTGACCTGTATTTTCACATTTTCATCTCTATTTCCAGTGCTGCATTCTGGATAATTTCTTTATAATGACCTTCAAGTTCACTAATAGTATTCTTGGCTCTGTCTAATCTGCTATTTAATCCATTCAATGACTTTTGACCTCCAAAGCTTATATATCATTTTTAAATTCTCTGGTCTTTATTGACAGTATCTGTGCCTCTCATATTTTCAACTCCATTTTTTGCTTCTTTAAATATTTTAAACAGTCATTTATAATGTTTCTGATAATTACATTATCTGAAATCCTACGAGTCTAAATTGGCCATCGGAGGTCTCTGTTAACTCTTGCTTTTGGTGGATTATTTTCAAGCTCTTGGTAATTTTTTAATTCTGAGTTTACATTTCAAATACACTGCCAGAACTGAAGGTATCTGCCACAGCAAATACCTGTAACTGCTAGATATCCAGCAGTTAACTGCCAGGTAACCAGCCTATGCAGGATCACACGTTAACTTACTAGTTTGATTGATCCTAGGTGATACAAGAAATTAACATCTGACTGATGATAGCGCTATGGTTACAAATTCTCAGGAAATGCACCCTTCCCACTTCCTCATCAAGGCCAAAACAAAGAAGCTTCTTTATTAAATTCAAAGTGTGGCCGATTTTTTAAAGAGTTCACCTTTTCACTGGTCTTTAGTAGTGGTGAGAGTAGGGAAACAGAACAACCCTTCTCCCTCTTCTTGTCCCACCCCCTTTTGGTGATTAAAAGTCAAGACCCTGATAACGAACTTGCCACAGCCCATTAGTTTAGTCAAAGTTTGAGTGCCTCTTTCCTACTCTTGGTTTTCAGTTACCTCCTCGTTTTTTCTTTCATGCAGGTTCAACAATTCACTTAGAATTTATGTGTTATATATTATCAAGCATGGGTGTTTGTAGAGGAAAGGTTTTCAGGTTAACTAGTATCCCATGCTGCCAGGAATAAAAGTCACATCATGCTATGCTATATGTTTCTTAAGTAAATGTAGCTTATAAATGAATTTTCTCCTAAAATTTCATCCATGATAGAAGAGGAAGCAACAAGTATTTTTTAGGTTAAACACTGCAGGATATGCAGGGATATTAAACACGTTATAAACCCCAAAATGTACTTACCTACACTGTTTCAGTTTCCTTCTCTGTAAAGTGGGTGTATGTCACTAGCTACCGTACAAAATACCATGAGCACTCTAATAATAAATGGACAGTGGTTAACAGAGCAGTTGGCAAGTAAGCGCTTCAATAAACGTCAGCTAGTATATTTTCACTGTTGTTACTATTACTACAAACAGTACACATGCTTGGATTAGGGAAATTCAGTTTACAAACATTAAGGAGCAATAAGGAAGTTTACTGAAAGATATATTAATCATTAGACATTTACTCTAGTATAAACTCTGCCATGAAACAGCTGCCATCTTGGATTTAAAACCTTGGTGGCTCAGTTTCTTCATCTGAAAAAGTGAGTAGTTGGGTTCAATTATGACTGTTTCTTCTGCTCTGAAAGCCAATGATTAGCTGTAGCGAAAGTAGATTAAATACTATATGATGGGATAGAGAAAAGTGGTCTTTGAAGGGAGCAATATTGTCATAATACTGTCAATATTTTTTTAAAGACAAAGAAAATTTGCAATAAATGAAGCAGTTAATGTTTTTGTAGATATGGCAAAGGTCAAAGATAAAGACAGAGTATTAAAGGCAGCTAGAGAGAGAAAAAAGATCACCTACAAAGGAAAACCCATCAGACTATCATCAGACTTCTCAACAGAAACCTAACAGGCCAGAAGAGAATGACATGATATATTTAACGTAATGAAACAGAAGGCCCTCGAACCAAGAATATTGTATCCAGCATGATTACCATCTAAATATGACGGAGGGATTAAACAATTTCCAGACATAGGAAAGTTGAAAGAGTTTGCCTCTCATAAACCACCACTACAGGATATCTTAAACGGACTGCTCTAGAGGGAAGCACCCCTAAGGCTAAAAAGATGTCACCAGAGAAAATAAAATCATAGCAAAGAAAGCAGACCATCCAAATACTAACTAAAGGCAAAGAATGAAACACCCAATATATAAAGAATGGAGGAGGAAGAATAGGAAGGGAGAGATAAAGAAACATCAGACGGCGTTCACAACAACTTAGCAAGAAAGTTAAGTTAGATTCTTAGATTGTAAAGAAGCAACCCTTTAACCTTTGGTAACCACGAATCTAAAGCCAGCAATGGCAATAAGTACATATCTATCAATAATCACCCTAAATGTAAATGGACTGAATGCACCAATCAAAAGACACAGAGTAACAGAGTGGATAAAAAAGCAAGACCCATATATATGCTGCTTACAAGAGACTCACCTCAAACCCAAAGATATACACAGACTAAAAGTGAAGGGATGGAAAAAGATATTTCATGCAAACAACAAACAGAAAAAAGCAGGTGTTGCAGTACTTGTGTCAGACAAACTAGACTTCAAAACGAAGAAAGTAGCAAGAGATAAAGAAGGACATTACATAATGATAAAGGGGTCAGTCCAACGAGAAGATATAACCATTATAAACATATATGCACCCAACACAGGAGCGCCAACATATGTGAAACAAATACTAACAGAATTGAAGGAGGAAATAGACAACAATGCATTCATTTTAGGAGACTTCAACACACCACTCACTCCAAAGGATAGATCAACCAGACAGAGAATAAGTAAAGACACAAAAGCACTGAACAACACACTAGAACAGATGGACCTAACAGATATCTACAGAACTCTGCAACCAAAAGCAACAGGATACACTTTCTTCTCAAATGCACATGGAACATTTTCTAGAATAGACCACATACTAGGCCACATAAAGAACCTCAGTAATTTCAAAAATATTGAAATCCTACCAACCAACTTCTCAGATCACAAAGGTATAAAACTAGAAAGAAATTTTAGAAAGAAATCAAAAAGGCTCACAAATAAATGGAGACTTAACAGCATTCTCCTAATTAATCAATGGGTTAACGACCAAATCAAAACAGAAATCAAAGCATATATGGAGACTAATGACAACAACAACACAAACCCACAACTTCTGTGGGACGCAGCAGAGGCAGTTCTAAGAGGAAAGTATATTGCAATCCAGGCCTATTTAAAGAAGGAAGAGCATTCCCAAATGAACAGTCTAAAGACACAATTTTTGAAATTGGAAAAAGAAGAACAAATGAGGTCGAAAGTCACCAGAAGGAGAGACATAATAAAGATCAGAGAAGAAATAAATAAAATTGAGAAGAATAAAACAATAGAAAAAATCAATGAAACCAAGAGCTGGTTCTTTGAAAAAATAAACAAAATAGATAAACCCCTAGCCAGACTCATTAAGAGAAAAAGAGAATCTACACACATAAACAGAATCAGAAATGAGAAAGGAAAAATAACGACGGACCCCACAGAAATACAAAGAATTATAAGAGAATATTACGAGCATCTATATGCTAACAAGCTCCAAAACCTAGAAGAAATGGACAACTTCTTAGAAAAATACAGCCTTCCAAGACTCACCAAGCAGGAAACAGAAAAACTAAACAGACCAATCACCAGCAATGAAATTGAAGTGGTAATCAAAAAACTACCCAAGAACAAAACCCCCGGACCTGATGAATGAAACTGGACTACTGTCTATCCCCATACACAAAGGTAAACTCAAGGTGGATCAAAGACCTGAATGCAAGTCATGAAACCATAAAACTCTTAGAAAAAAACATAGGCAAAAATCTCTTAGACATAAACTTGAGTGACTTCTTCATGAACATATCCCCACGGGCAAGGGAAACAAAAGCAAAAATGAACAACTGGGACTATATCAAGCTGAAAAGCTTCTGTACAGCAAAGGACACCATCAGTAGAACAAAAAGACGTCCTACAGTATGGGAGAATATATTCATAAATGATGCATCTGAGAAGGGGTTGACATCCAAAATATATAAAGAACTCACGCACCTTAACAAACAAAAAGCAAATAATCCAATTAAGAAATGGGCAGAGGACATGAATAGACACTTCTCTAAAGAAGAAATTCAGATGGCCAACAGGCACATGAAAAGATGCTCCACATCGCTGCTCATCAGAGAAATGCAGATTAAAACCACAATGAGATATCACCTCACACCAGTGAGGATGGCCAACATCCAAAACACAAACAACAACAAATGTTGGCAAGGATGTGGAGAAAAGGGAACCCTCCTACACTGCTGGTGGGAATGCAAATTAGTTCAACCATTGTGGAAAGCAGTATGGAGTTTCCTCAAAAAACTCAAAATAGAAATACCATTCGACCCAGGAATCCCACTCCTAGGAATTTACCCTAAGAATGCAGCAGCCCAGTTTCAAAAAGACAGATGCACCCCTATGTTTACTGCAGCACTATTTACAATAGCCAAGAAATGGAAACAGCCTAAGTTTTCATCAGTAGATGAATGGATAAAGAAGATGTGGTACATATACACAATGGAATATTATTCAGCCATAAGAAGAAAACAAATCCTACCATTTGCAACAACATGGATGGAGTTAGAGGGTATTATGCTCAGTGAAATAAGCCAAGCCGTAAAAGACAAGTATCAAATGATTTCACTCATATGTGGAGTATAAGAACAAAGAAAAAAAATCTGAAGGAACAAAACAGCAGCAGACTCACAGAACCCAAGAACGGACTAATAGTTACCAAAGGGAAAGGGACTGGGGAAAGTGGGTGGGAATGGAAGGATAAGAGGGTAAAAGGGGCATTACGATTAGCAGACGTAAGGTAGCAGGGACACGGAGAGGGCTGTACAACTCAGAGAAGACAAGTAGTGACTCTATAGCATCTCACTACGCTGAAGGACAGTGACTGTAATGGGGTTTGTGGGGGGGACCTGATGAAGGGGGTAGTTTAATCACCATAATATTGCACATGTAACTGTAGATTAATGATACCAAAATAAATTGTAAAAAATAATTTTAAAAAAAGTGATGCAATATTAAAATTTTTAAATGTATATATAATTTCTCGATTGTAAAAGTAAGTAACATCCAATTATTAGTTATGATTATTTAGTATTATCCCCATACATGAACTTAAAAAAATAACACTTGGATATGAAAATAAAATGCTTAGAAAAATCAAAGTTCCTGCTTCTTAGATTAGGTAATTTCATAACACATATGGGAAGAAAATATGTGAAACTAAATTATTAGTAATAACTACTGGTGGAAATATCCAAAGGACAACTACTATGCAAAAGTTGATTATATTAAACTCCATATTCTGACAGCCAAAGTGGGGAAGGCGTAGAGGAAATCACCACTCTTGGTCACTAGATTAATAAACAAACCAATGTAGACATTACAGCAATAATGAAATGAGATCATTTAAAAATACCATGCAGGAAGTGTAAAGTCTATCTTGAAAGGCCTTATTATAAACACAAATGGGAAATTGGGGCAAAGATTATTTTACATTTTTTAAATGTGGTAAAGATGCTAAATGACTAGCTGACAAAGTAAAAGAAGCCATAATAAAAGGAAAAACTGTCTTTCAAATTAAGGAAACATTGTGTGTGTGTGTGTGTGTGTGTGTGTGTGTGTGTGTGTGTGTGTGT
>JAQQAC010013450.1:28607688-28634781 GCA_029783875.1 Phataginus tricuspis | reverse complement strand
GTGTGTGTGTGTGTGTGTGTGTGTGTGTGTGTGTGTGTGTGTGTGTGCAGGGAGGTAGTAAAGGTTTGTATTCGCATCAGAATAAAAACAAATGCGACACATCCACTCACTGTGTTCGCGACAAGATCACTCTTCCTTCCTTAGGTTAAATTACATTCTGTCGTGACACACCCTTAATTCTACGTTATTGTACAATTGCCAAGATAACCATCTGACCACTATGAAACCTTGGCTCTGATAAGCTACTCTTTGACTGTAAGAACTATGACTGCATGCAACCATGATTCGATCTTGCTACTTCAATCACTGGCCTCCAATCCATGACAAAACCAAAAGGCCCCTGCATATAATGCTGGACTGTTTCTTTAATCCTGGTTTAAGGAGGTGAGTTTTTGTCTGCACCTACGCATGATCATCTCCAGATGCTCCCTCATGCTACACTGACTCACATGTCTCACTCATTCATTCACTTAGTAAGTTTTTACTATACACTGCTATATATCAAGCAGAATCTGGGACTATAAGGGTAAACAAGATCAAATTAGGCTCTTCTCTCATGAAATCCACAGTCTAGTGAGAGAAGTATTATTGGCCATTAAACCAATAACTACACAAATATGTACCTACATAGTACTATGAAAAAGCCAAAAATGGGAAGTATAGAGTGCTATAAAAACATAAGGAGGGAAGGGATTAAACTAGCCTGGGGAGTCTTAAGAAAACACCACTTAAGCTACTGCAAAGGAGTTAGCCAAAAGAAGGAACTGGGGAAAAGGTTTCCCACTCATGTAATACTGTCTCTGCCTAGACACAATGTCATAATAAGAACAGCAAACAGATGGCTGCTGTGGACACCATTCAAAAGACCATACACCACCAAATGTTATTTTCATAAAGGTCATAAATAATAATAATAATAATAATAATAATAATGAAAATCATTGACTAGTTAAGTATGCAAAACCTGTAGGCAAAAGATATTGTTATAAATAGAAATCAAATGTGGCCGGCCCTCTTTGACAAGTCATTTCCATTTTTATTGTATAAATATTTATACGGAGAAGCCAAAGACTTCACAGAAACTTCCAAAATTTCTTTGAAAAATACATTAAAATTTTAAACAATCACATTAAAAAGCACTTAGATATCTGTTGAATGAATAAATGAATTCATGAATCAATCACTGGCAAAGAATACAAAAGCAAATTCACATAAGAGGAAACAGAAGTAATTAAAAGATATATGACAGAAGATCAATTTACTGTAGCTAAAGAAAAGTGAATTAAAGGAAAAGTGAAGTATCTGCATGTACAATCTACTATATTTAATATTGCTGAGGCCACATTAAAATAGTTACTACCCTTGTTTACCAGTTGCATTATATATTCATGGAATGATTTGAGAAGCAACACATATTATTTTTTTTTATTTTATAATCTATCGCCAACTTATTCTAGGGAATTTATCTCAAAGAAATAACTAAAAGAAGAAGAAAATGCTTATAGCAATATTAATTACACATCAGCAAAAAATTGGAAAACACAAATGTCACAGAAAAGGAGAATAGTTAGGTGTGTTATGAAATCACTATTATTACTATAATCATTATTAAAAACCTATGTTACTTAATGTTTATGTAAAAGTATACAAAATATATTTATTAAGAAATGTTATATCAAACAACAGAACATAAAATGGTACATGAAATATGGTTACAATTATGTGAAAACTACACATGGAAAAATATTAGAAATTACATTGAAATTGCAATTAATGTAGAAAAATGAAAATTGTTAAACTTCATAAGTAATCTAAAAACTAAGTTTGGAAACTTAAATACTATCACATAATAAGGTTTCATATTAAATACTCTTATTATTACTCTATTAATAACTACTCTATTATTAAATAAATAAATTATGCTCTGTAATCAGTGTAGATAGAATTAGGAACAAAAACAACCCCTACTAATTTACATGTGTGTGTATATGTGTGTGTGCATGTGTATGTGTGTGTACATACATGTGTGCATGTGTGTATATATATATATACATAAAAACATAAATGAAATGAGAGGATAGAGTACAAAATATAAATTTACAAATAACACTAAGCTTTTCCAGTGAATAACCCAAATATAAAAATAAAATAGATGATGATCTCAGAACTATAAGAAACACATTTAAAAGTAATGTGGAAGGAGAGGAAGAACAAATGACGGTGCAATCTATAACATAAACTGAGCTCTAAATCATTCAGAAATCAGTATAGAACATATGCCTAAAGAACAAATGTCATTATAGTCAAATTCAGAGTAAGATATCAAGTCAGGTAGCTGAGGTGTGGTTAAGCAAAGAAATAACAGCATCATCAACAAACAGATGACTACTCAAGGCCACATTCACTCTAATTCTAATCAAAGAAGAAACATAATTAAGATTTTTTAAAAGGGTACTTTTTCTTAATTCATTATACAAATTAACTAGTTCTATATCCTGTATTCCAGGAAGACACGGTAGACTTTTCCCTACTTCTCATGCTAAGTACAACTAAAAACCCAACAATATATATAAAACAAAAATAAGAAGACTGAAAGAGGGAAACAAGAAGGCAAACCGGTTAGGGAACCACAGGACCCAAAGAAAGAAACAATGGTGAAGTTTTGTTTTTGCATAATATACCCCAGATTTGAAGCTAAAGAAGCCAGGAACCCAGAAAGGATAAAAGGTACAGACATAAAAATTCCCAACAAAAGCCAGTTCTCCCTCACAAAGGACCTGTATGTAATAAGCATCCCAGCAAGACAAAAAAATTTTAGGTAACAATTCTACTCCAGCCAAACACCATAGAAAAAAACTGTGGTCGAACACTTTCACCAACTCCCAGCCATAATGAGCTGCCCCACTACCTGTAACCAGTACCACCACCACAAGGGACCTCAGCAGAGACCCCTCATGAGGAGCAGCAATGAGGCAGAAGTCCGACCATTCCAAACCAGGGAGATACCAATGGAAATAAAAATGAAAGTCAGAATTCCCACCATAGGCCAGAAGTTACATGGATCCCCCTGTCCTTGAATAACAATGGAAGCCAAGCGAAAAGCCTGGGCTTCTGCCCCCAACTGGCGGTAACAAGGGTTCATGTCACCTTCCAGTGTTGGAACATTATCAAATGAAGCCAGACAAAACAAAAGGTTTAAGTAAAATCCTGAGTCTTAGAAAATAATACCCAAAATATCCAGATTTCAGTTGAAATCACTTGTCATACCAAAAACCAAGATCCCAAACTGAATGAGCAAAGACAATTAATAGATGCCACAGAGATGACACAGATGTTAGAACTGACAGACTTTTAAAACAGCCATAGTAAAGATAGTTCAATAAGCAATTATAAGCATGCTTGAAACAAGATGAAAAAGATATAGCAAAGAAATAAAAAAAGAGGAAGGGAAGACAAAGGGAGAAAGAAACAACAGTGACATAAAGAGCCACCAAAAAGAAATTCTAAATTGAAAAACACAGTAACAGAAATAAGAAACTCAATGGATGGGTTCAATACCAGAATGAAGAAGACAAATGAAAGAACTCTAAACTGGAAGACAGAACAATAAAAATTACCCAATCTGAAATGTAAAGAAAAGAAAAAGACAAGACAGACCAGAATCTCAGGATCAGTGGGATCATAACAAAAGACATCACACACATGTCATCAGAGTCCCAGAAGGAGAGAAGAAAGATGGGGCTAAAAAACACATGAAGAAATAATAGCTAAAAACTACCCAAATTTTGCAAAGGCATAACCCTGGAGATTAAGCTGAGCTAGCCTCAGGGTACTCAAAAAAATCAAAACACTTTATAGATAAACTTCTGAAATTAAAGACAGAGGAAAAATCTTGAAAGGCGCAAAAGAGTAGTGCCACTTTTACCAATAAAGGGAAAACAATTCAAATGATTTTTCATAAGAAACAATAAAGTCCAGCAGGAAGCAGCAGAACATTTTCAACTGTTGAACACATCCTTCAGGACTGAAGGGGAAAACCAGTCTTCTCAAATAAGGAAAGCTAAGAAAAATTGCATTATATTGTTAAGTATTCAACTTAATGGAACTTTTACTCAAGAAGGGACAAACTTTTAAGTAGAGGACCTACCCAAAAGCTAAAGTAAGTCCAAGCAGAAAGCATAAAATAAGGAACTTTGTAGTACTGGGAAAAAAGAAAGAATAAAATAAGCAAAAATATGGTAAGTATAATAGACTTTCCTTCTCAAATTTTCTATACTACATTTCATGTTGACACAAAAATAAGAAGAATATATGATATGGGTGTCAACATATATAGATGAAATATTTAAGACAATTATATTAGAAATAGGGGAAGGTAAAGAAATATAAAGGTAAGTATGGATTCTACTCATCACTTGAACTGGAAAAATGATAACACTAGTAGACTGTAATAAGTTAAATATATGGAAGTGTAATCCCAAAACTATCACTAAAAAAGCTTCATATTCTAAAATTCATATGGAACCACAAAAGACCCCAAACAGCCAAAACAATCCTGAGAAGGAAGAATAAAGTGGGGGGGATTATGCCCCCAACTTCAAGCTCTAGTACAAAGCTACAGTAATCAAGACAATTTGGTACTAGAGAGCCCAGATATAAACCCAAGCATATATGGTCAATTAATATATGAGAAAGGAGCCATGGATATACAATGCAGAAATGACAGCCTCTTTAACAACTGGTGCTGGCAAAACTGGACAGCTACATGCAAGAGAATGAAACTGGATTATTGTCTGACCTCATACACAAAAGTAAACTCAAAATGGATCAAAGACCTGAATGTAAGTCATGAAACCATAAAACTCTTAGAAGAAAACATAGGCAAAACTCTCTTGAATATAAACATGAGCAACTTTTCCTGAAAGCATCTCCTCGGGCAAGGGAAACAAAATAAAAAATGAACAAATGGGACTACATCATGCTGAAAAGCTTCTGTACAGCAAAGGACACCATCAGCAGAACAAAAAGGCATCCCACAGTATGGGAGAATATATTTGTAAATGACATATCTGACAAGGGCTTAACATCCAAAATATATATAAAGAACTCACACGCCTCAACATCCAAAAGGCAAATAATACTATTAAAAAATGGGTGAAGGATATGAACAGACACTTCTCTAAAGAAGAAATTTAGATGGACAACAGGCACATGAAAAGATGTTCCACATTGCTAATTATCAGGGAAATGCAAATTAAAACGACAATGAGATATAACCTCACACCAGCTATGATGGCCAACATAGAAAAGACTAGGAACAACAAATGCTGGTGAGGATGCAGAGAAAGGGGAACCCTCCTACACTGCTGGTGGGGAATGTAAATTAGTTCAACCATTGTGGAAAGCAGTATGGAGGTTCCTCAAAAAACTAAAAATAGAAATACCATTTGACCCAGAATTTCCACTCCTAGGAATTTACCCTAAGAATGCAGCAGTGCAGTTTGAAAAAGACATATGCACCCCTATGTTTATCGCAGCACTATTTACAATAGCCAAGAAATGGAAGCAACCTAAGTGTCCATCCATTTAGATGAATGGATAAAGAAGATGTGGTACATATACACAATGGAATATTATTCAGCCATAAGAAGAAAACAAATCCTACCATTTGCAACAACATGGATGGTGCTAGAGGGTATTATGCTCTGTGAAATAAGCCAGGCAGAAAAAGACAAGTATTAAATGATTTCACTCATCTGTGAAGCATAAGAACAAAGTAAAAACTGAAGGAACAATACAGCAGCAGACTCACAGAACCCAAGAATGGACTAACAGTTACCAAAGGGAAAGGGACTGGGGAGGGTGGGTGAGAAGGGAGGGAGAAGGGGAATAAGGGGCATTACAATTAGCAAACATAACATGGGGGTGGGGCACAGGGAAGGCAGTATAGCACAGAGAAGACAAGAAGTGACTCTATAGCATCTTACTACTCTGATGGGCAGTGACTTTAGTAATGGGGTATGCGGTGGGGACTTGATAATGGGGGAATCTGGTAAACACAATGTTGCTCATGTGATTGTATATTAATGATACCAAAATAAGAAAATTATTTTAAAAAAAGCTTCACAGTAAGATACACTCAAAATAACTGAACATAAGTCAAAATGTAGTCTAAATAATGTTCAAGTAACTGACAAGAAGGAAGAAAATGAAAAATTTTAAAAAGAAAGATCAAACAGAAAGTAAAAACTAAAAAGGCAGGCTTCAGTCTTACCCTACCAATAGTTACATTAAATATATATGGTCTAAATATAGCAATTAAAAGACAAGATTGGCAGACTGGAGTAAAAATATGACCAAACTCAATGCTGTCTAAAAGAGACTCAGTTCAAATTAAGTATGTAGGCAGGCTGCAAGTAAATGTTTAGAAAAAATTAAACCATACAAATATTAATCAAAAGAAAACAGAACATATTAAGAGACCACTTCACATCAAGTAAAATGGCTATTTAAATAAAGACAATAACAAGTATTGGTATGGGTGTGGAGAAACTGGAATTCTCATACACTGCTGATGGGAATGTAAAATGGTGTAGCTGTTATGGAAAACAACTTCACACTTCCTCAAAAAATTAAACTTAGAGATCCATATGAACAAGCAATTGCACGCCTATGTAAATACACAAGAGAACTGAAAACATATGCCCACACAAAAGCTTATATAAGGATGTTCATAACAGTATTATTCATAATTGTCAAAAAGTAGAAACAACTGTCTACCAACCAATGATGGATACACAAAATGTAGTATATTAGTACTACAGAATATTATTCTACCACAAAAAGAAATGAAATACTAATACATGCTATAAGATGGATGACCTTGAAAACATCATGCTAACTGAAAAAGGTCAGATAGAAAAGGTTACATATTGCATTATTCCACTTTCAGGATATACTCAGATAGGTAAATCCAGAAACACAGAGTAAATTAGTTATTGCCGAGGGATGGAGGTAAGTGGGAATGGGGAGTGTCTAATAAAGATATGGGATATCCCTTTTGGTGATAAATGTTCTAACTATAGACAGTGGTAAAGGTTGCATAACTTTCTGAATATAATAAAAGCCCCCGACTGTACACCTTAAAATGACGAAATGGTAAATGTTGCTATGTGAATTTAATCTTAATTTATTTTAAAAAGCAGAAATGATTATATTAACATCAGATTAAAGTACATTAAAGAGCAAAAAAAATCCCAGATAGCAGAAACCAATTAAATTTAAACTAGTCTTTAGTTAAAGATAGCAGAAACCAATAAAATGTATTTAAACTAGTTTTTTAAAAAATCCGTAACACTGACAAACACCTAGTAGGGCTAACAAAGGAGAAAAGAAAACTAGAAGCCATAAATTGCCAATACAGGAATGAAACAGGATATTACTACAGACTGTGCAGATACCAGAAGGTTAATAAGGAAATACCACAAACAATTCTGTACAGAGAATTTGACAACTTTGATGATAAGGACCAATAATTCAAGATAAAAAACAAAAACATTCCCAAAAAGTAACTCCAGGGAAAGATGGAGAATTATACCAAAGGAATTGATATCTCTTCTATACAATCTCTTCCAGGATAAAGAAAAAAAGGAAACATTTCCCATTTCATTTTATGAAGCTAGAATTACCCGAATTCCAAAAGAAAGCCCTCCCAAAAAACCTACATACAAATATTCCTCATCAATATACATGCAAAAATATAAAATATTAGAAAATAGAATCCTGCAATAAGTTTGAGTGTGCATAAATATAAATATAAATAATACACTATGACCAAGTGTGGTTTATTTCAGGAATGAATGTTTAGTTCAATATTGGCAAATCAATGTAACCCACCATATTACCACACTAAAGACGTAAAATCATGATATCTATCAATGCAGAAAATGCACTTGACATAATTCCACAACCATTCATGACTAAAGTTTCCAGGTAAACAGAAATAGAAAAGAACATCCTTAACATGAGAACGAACATTTACAAAATATCCAAAGCTCTTAATGGTGAATAACTGAACACATTCACACTATAATTCAGACAAAGCCAAAGATATTAGCTCTCACTGCTGTTATTCAACATAATGCTAGAAGTTCTAGACTGTGCAATAAGACAATAAAGAAAAATAAGAGGAATATAGATCAGAAAGTAAAAACAAAACCAAAAAGCCCCATCCGTATGTGCAAAGCCCAAGGAATATTTTTAAAAACTTCTTGACCTAGTAAGTGAGTTTAGTAAGGTTGCGGGATATAAAATAAAAATAGAAAAATCTGTGTATTTTTATACATTAGCAATGAATAGATATGTACACTGAAGTTAAACATACAGTATCATTTAAAATCATTGAAAAAATGAAATACTTAGGAGTAAAATTAATAAAACACGTAGAGGATTTGTATGCTGAAAAAAATGCTGATGAAAGAGATTAATGAAGATCTACATAAATGAAGAGACATATAGTGTTCATAGATTAGAAGACTCAACTCAGTAAAGATTTTTTTTCAGACATAGATAATTTTTTCCTAAAATATTCATGGAAAAGCAAAGAACAACAATAGCTAATATGATTCCAAAAAAAGAAGTGGGAGGAATTATTCCACCTAATTGCAAGATTTATTACACAGTTACAGTAATCAACACTGTATGGTATTGGTGGAAGAACAGATATATAGATCAGTGGAACAGAATAGAGAACTGAGACACAAATATGCCAAATAATTTTTTACCAAGCTACAAATGCAGTTCCATGAAACAAAGACAGCCTTTTCACCAAACAGTGCTCTAACAGATGAATATTCATAGGCGAAAAAATCTACAACTTAGGCCTAACATCTTATTTTCAAAAAGTCAAAATGAATCATGGACTTAAATGCAAATGTTAAACAATAAGCATTCAGGAAAAAAAAATACAGCAGAAAATCTTCAGAACGTAGGCCAAGGCAGAGTTCTCTGAGTTCTCAGAAAAAAGCACAACACACGCAAAGGAAAAGTTTTGATCTCACCACAATTAAAAATTTTGCTTTGTGAAACGCTTTCAAGAGGATGAAAAAAAGAAAAGCTACAGACTGAGAAAAGATTCTATAAACCACATATATGACAAAGGACTAGTATGTAAAATATATAAAGAACTCTCAAAACTCAACTGTAAAAACACAAACAACCCAATTAGGAAGTGCGCTGAAGACATAAACAGATTATTTCACTGAGGGGATATATAAATAGCAAATGAGCATCTAAAAAGATATTCAATATCATCTACATTGCTATCAGGGAAATGCAAATTATAACCACAATGAGATATCACTATAAACCTATTAACTAAAATAAAATACAGTGATAAAATAAAATGATGGTGAGTATGTGTAGAAAAGGGATCATTCATACATTGCTTGTGGGAATATAAAATGGCTCAGCCACTCCTGAAAATGGTTTGGCAATTTCTTGCAAAACTAAATATGCAACTATCATGTAGCACAACAACTACATGCCTGGATATTTATCCCAGAAAAATGAAAATTTATGTTCATACAAAAACCAGCACACAAAATGTTTACAGCAACTTGGTCAGTAATAAACGAAAACTGAATACAACCCACATGTCCTCCAACAGCTATATGACTAAACAAATTTTGATATATCCATACCACAGAATATGATGCAATAAAATTATTGATACACACAACAATTTGGATAGATTTCCAGAGAATTGTGCTGACAGAAAAAAGCCAAATTCCAAAACATCACACATTATATGAGATTCTGTTTGTATGGTATCCCCAGAATAGGCAAATCTACAGAAACAAAAAGCAGATTAGAGGTTACCGGATGAGGCAGAGAAGGGGTGAAGGAATGGTTACTTGAAGGATATAGAGCAAGGGAAAGGTTTTTAAACCAGATAGAACTGGCATTTACACCACCATGTAAAAACAATCAATACCACTGAATTGTACACTTTATAATTGTTAATTGTATGTTATGTGAATTTCACCTCAATAATACAGAAAGAGAACAGAAAGAAATCAATCTAGAACAAGTTTAAAAAGAAAATCCATTGGTTCACATATTTCAAACCTAAAACATATCTGAATACCTATATATTACCCTTTCAATCTCCCTTTTAGTTCATATTTATGAAAATTCATTTAATGAAGAATGATCCAGGCTTAAACTATAAGCAGGTGTTTGTTCTAAGAGTTGAAGTGAAGAGAAATACAGGCATTTGCATATGTAGAAGGGACCACTATGAACCTTTATGGACTAGTAAGTATACCTTTCAATTCTTAATATCTTCATCAACTTATTTTAGACCTACCCTAAAAAGAGCTATTTTACAATCCAAAATGTACACAGTCTTAATGCCTATAAAATGTTCTATAATTCTTGGAGAGCAAATACTGAAAACTACAAAGAAATATTATTTAAGATTTTCAAAAACTATTTTTAAATTCATATATGTATCTTAAAAAGAAATTGTGGAAAATGGCATTTCTTTATTATTAACAAAGAAAAACTCGAAAATTACTCCTGTGTCCCTGAAAATAATTTTTATTAGCCAAGTCAGCAACAAATTTCATGCTACACAACGTTGATGCTAACAGGTTATTATATACCAAGAGAATATTAACCTTCAATCCCTGAACCACTCAAGAAATGTTTGCAAGAGTACTTTTACCTTCTTTATCTGGTCCAAGCACTAGAAGCTAAGTGGTATCTGTACAAACCGATCATTTCACCAGCAGTTTTATATTTCTTTAAAGCCTCATATAAAAAGCACCTGCCTAAAGTGAGTGATGGACTTTTATATTCATTGCACTTAGGAACAGCGTATGTAACCTATTCCGTTTTCCTCCCTTGTGGAATATATTTCAGCTTATATTGCACAACACATTACCAGTGCATATAAAGACTCTCCAATCAGCCATCTGGACTGCAGTTAGCAACCTGCCTAAGAGCCTTATTTTTTTTCCTTGCCCTATATAACATACTCACTTTATTCAACTAAAATGAGAAAATCTTTTTAAGATGGTGACCTTACTTTCTTAATAAATACATAATAAATGCATGTGTACTAACGGGAGTACAAATGTTGAGACACATCCTTGAACAATATTTTTGCAGTAATAGTTGAAATTTTATTGAACACATCATTCTAGGAGAAAACAGAAGCCTATATGGGATGCCTTCATGTCTTCTCTCCTGAGCAACCTACAATTAGAAAACTATTATAACCATACTAGCAAAAAAGGTAAGTTAATTTTGAACCACGAAAGGCCTGGAAGTGGGATCAACTTATTATTAAAATTGGATCAACCTCTTATCTGCCAAACCTGAAAAAATTTCAAGACATAAATACCCTACTCATTGCCAAAACTTCCCAAAACATGAATGAGGGTAAACTTTTTAAAAAGTAATTATGGAAATGTGGTATGATATTTTATAGCTGAGACATATCTAAAACTTAGGTAACTGATAAAAAGAATAATGAAAATTGAAGGGAAAGAATTATATTTGCCATTATTATAAAATTATGATTTGGTAATAGTGTAAAATACTGTAATATTTATTTAAACAAACTACTACAGAAGAATTAATAAAACATAAGAAACTGAATGTGTTCAAGGCAAAAACTCCATACTGCCCCTTGCTGGTACCCTCAGGCAATAACCTAACGTGAAGAGCTAGCATCAAATAATGGACACTTACACCCAACTATACAATTTTAATTACATTAAGTATTGAAGTATTCAAATAGATATCAAATATAGTGCCTGCTCTCTAATAATTCATAACCCATTAGGCAAGAAATAAAAAAAAACAAAAATCTAGCTAATTCACTAATAAACACATCAAGTACAATACAAAATCTAGGAAATTAGCAAAGCTGTGATAATCAAAGCTAAAATCTAAGGCAAGTTTTGGCCAAATTTTCCTGGAAAAGGATAGATAGCAAATGTTTTAGGTTTTATGAGTTATAAGGTCTCGGTTGGACTTTGTCAACTCTGTTGTTGTAATACAGTAGCGCCATAGACAATAAATAACCAAATTACAGTGGTTCCACACCACTGAAAACTGGACGGTGGCCTAAATTTGTTCCATAGGTCGTCCCTTGCCAATCTTTGTTCTAGGGCAGCTGTTCTCAACCCTAGATCTGCATTAGATAAACACAAAGAATTTTTTTTAATGATCAACATTCAGACCACACCCTCAGAGATTCCAAAATAAGAGGTGCTGTGTAGGGCCTGCACATCAGTATATTTTAAAAGCTCCAACTACTGCTCTAGAGGCAAAGAAGTTTTGATATGACAAACATACAGGACATAAAATTAAGCTTTATGTTTTGGCACCCATCAGCTTTTGGCCTGACAATGGAGAGAAAGAGGAACAATGGCTGGTCAGTCTGAAAACCAAGAGACTTATACTCACAAAATAATCTGACACTAAAAATCAATAATATTTTAATAGAACAGACAGTGTAAACTGTCATGTTGGTTGCACCATTATTTACAAAAAATCAAGAAATGGAAACAACCCAAGTGTCCATCAATGAATGAATGGATAAAGATGTAGTATAGATATGCAATGGATGATTATACAACCAAGAAGGAGGGAGAATTCCTGCCATTTGCAACAACATGGAAGGATCTTGAGGGCATTATGCTAAGTGAAATAAGGCTCACAGAAAACTACACTGTATCACTTATATGTAGGATCTAAAACAAAAAAGGGCAAGCACAAAGAAACAGAGTAAAAAAGTGGTTGCCAAGGGCAGTAGGGTGGGGGAAGTTGCTAAAACGGTACAAACTTTCAGTTATAAGATGAGTAAGATTTAAGGAGCTAATGCATAGCATGATAACCAGAGTTAAGAACACTGTATTGTATAATTGAAATTTGCTAAAAATTGAATTTAAATGTTCTCACCATATATACATATAAATGTGTGGTGGATGTGTTAATCCTTTCACAATGTATATTTATATCAAATCATCATGATTTTCAAAACAACGCATGTTAAATCTTACAATTATATTGTCGATTATACCTCAATGAAGTTAAAAAATCGATATCTGAAAAATAACTATAATCAAGAGCAATTTCTTAGACTCATAAACAGAGAAAGCAGACAAGTGGTTGTACAGAGGAGTGAGGGTGGATGGGTGAAAAAGGTTTAGGGGTAAAAATAAGTAGTGAGAAAATTTGATATCTTGATGTGGGAGATGGCCAAATGATAGTATACACATGTCAAACTTCATTCATCTGTACACGAAGATTTGTGCATTTTTACTACATGTACCTCAATAAACTAATATTTGTAAAAAAGAATAAATTCTTAATGTTACGTAAACTAAAAAAAGAAAAATTAACACACATTCTTTCATTCTATCTATACTCAAAAAGCAAATCAAAATTGAAAGTTGGGGTATTTGATGCAGGACTTTTACCACTAAAGTTAAATCAGCAAAATGGGCTCCGAAATTTACAGAACCAACTACAATTCATTCCAATTAGTTACCAAGTTCTTACATGTTCAAGGCCTGTTGATAAACACTTAGGAAGCAGCCAGAAACAAGACAAACACATTCCTTCTCCTCAGGATGTTTAAATTGTACCAGAAAATAGTAAGGTTTATTAAACTTTAAAAATATACAAGGCACCATCCACAATCCTTTCTTTATCCCTGAAATATTATAAAAACAACATGATAACTATTATGAATATTTGATAAATATCACTACCATCACTGAAAAGCTAAGGATTGGGAGTTAAGTAGCTTGTCTAAGATCATACAATATGACCAAACTGGATCTTGAATCCAATTTAACACCGAAGACTGTGTTCTTAAACACTGTGTTTAAAACATTATCCATTACAACATATGGAGGAGCTCAAGATGGCGGCATGAATAGGGCAGCAGAAATCTCCTCCAAAAACCGTATATATTTTTGAAAATACAACAAATACAACTACTCCTAAAGGACAACAGCCAGGCTACATCTACATCTGCAAGAACTCAGCTTCTCACAAAAAGGGTGAGATACAAAGCTGTGACCCGTGGGACTCGAGCACTCCCCTCATCCCAGCTCACTGGCAGGAGGAAAAGAATCAGAGTGGGGAGGGAGTGGAAGCACAAGACTGCTAACTAACCAGCACTAGTAATCTGCACCGGGATCACAGATACACATTGCATGGTGTACTGGATATTAAGAGAAACAGAAAAGTAAAATCTGAGATGGAGACTGCGAGTGGATCCACACAGCTGCCTCCCCTGGGACAAAAGAAAAGCGTGCGCATTTTTAAATTGTTGAAGGGACAAGTGTTTACCAGCGGGACAAAATCGTCCAGGCACACACAGGCCAGCAGGCTGGGAATCTTAAGGAACTTCAGGTGCCCTAACCCCCTGGGGGTTAACCCAGCCCTGAAGCCCCTCACAGTGATAAGCATCCTGCCATTCATTCCCCCCAGCTGGCACTGCAAGCAAACCGGCTGACATGCCACAGCTACAGAGCACCCTGGGAACAGCCCCACCCACAGCAACCACACAGTCTTCTCCCAGTGTGCAGATAACCAGGACAGACCCAGAGGCTGCCGGTGAGTAGCTGCCCAACACAGACAGAGGAATCCCTAGCAAGGACCTGAAGGCACGAACGGGCACCATTCTCACACGAGAACACACCTGACAGAGAGGCAAACCTCCCACCCGCAGGGCTCTAGGCTATCCCGAGGACCGCCCCGCCCATGGCAGCTCAGGGGATTATCCCAGAGACTGCTTCCGGTGTGCAGGTAACCAACACAGGCAGCAGAGAAGTACAAAGCGACAACCAAGCAGGAAGTGACATTGTTCTCCCACCTGACACAAGTGCCACCTGCCTGTGACTTCGCCTTTCAGCGTGAAAAGGCATAAGAATCTGGTCCAGCCAAAAATCACTCAGACAACACCACAGACAGGGCCTAGTGAGATAGAAAAAAACAATCTTCCTGAAAAAGATTTCAAAATAAGTCATAACAATAATTATGGACCTGCAGAGAAATATGCAAGAGCTAAAAGATGAAGTCCGGAGGAAAATAACAGAAATGAAACAATCAACAGAATGCCTTAAGAGCAGACTGAATGAGGTAAAAGAAACTGTTAATGGAATAGAAATCAGAAAACAGGAATACAGAGAAGCTGAGGCAGAGAGAGATGAAAGGATCCCTGGGAATGAAAGAATATTACGAGAACTGTGTGACCAATCCAAACGGAACACTATTCGCATTATAGGAGTATCAGAATAAGAAGAGAGAGAAAAAGGGATAGAAAGTGTCATTGAGGAGGTAATTGCTGAAGAAGAGAGAGAAAAAGGGATAGAAAGTGTCATTGAGGAGGTAATTGCTGAAAACTTCCCAAAACTGAGGAAGGAAATACTCTCTCAGACCATGGAAGCCCACAGATCTCCCAACACAAGAAGAACACCACCAAGACACATAATAATTAAAATGGCAAAGATCAAAGACAAGGATAGAGTATTAAAGGCAGCCAGAGAGAGAAAAAAGATTACCTACAAAGGAAAACCCATCAGGCTAACATCAGACTTCTCAACAGAAATCTTATAGGCCAGAAGAGAATGGCATGATATATTTAATGCAATGAAACAGAAGGGACTTGAAACAAGAATACTCTATACCACATGATTATCATTTAAATTTGAAGGAGGGATTAAACATTTGCCAGACAAGCAAAAGTTGAGAGAATCTGCCTCCAACAATCCACCTCTACAGGATATTTTAAAGGGACTGCTCTAGATGGAAGTACTCCTAAGGCTAAACAGATGTCACCAGAGAAAATAAAAACACAGCAAAGAAAGCAGACCTACCAAATACTTACTAAAGTCAAAAAATAAAACCAACTATCCACAAAACACTCAAAGGAAACACAAAAGAGTACAGAATAAAATACCTAACTTATAAAGAATGGAAGAGGAACAATAATGGAAGGGAGAGAAATAAAGATTCATCAGACTGTGTTTATAATAGCTTAATAAGAGAGTTAAGTTTGATGGTTAGATAGTAAAGAAGTGACCCTTGAACCACTGGTAACCACAAATCCAAAGCCTGCAATGGCAATAAGTACATATATTTCGATAATCACCCTAAATGTAAATGGAATGAATGTACCAATCAGAAGACACAGAACAATAGAATGGATAAAAAAGCAAGACCCATCTATATGCTGCTTACAAGAGACTCACCTCAAACCCAAAGACTGACAAAGACTAAAAGGGATGGGATGGAAAAAGATATTTCATGCAAACAATAGGGAGAAAAAAGCAGGTGTTGCAGTACTTGTATCAGACAAAATAGACTTCAAAACAAAGAAAGTAACAAGAGATAAAGAAGGAGACTACATAATGATAAAGGGGTCAGTCCAACAAGAGGATATAACCATTATAAATATATATGTACCCAACATAGGAACACCGACATATGTGAAACAAATACTAACAGAATTAAAGGAGGAAATAGACAACAATGCATTCATTTTAGGAGACTTCAACACACCACTCACTCCAAAGGACAGATCAACCAGACAGGAAATAAGTAAAGGCACAGAGGCACTGAACAACACATTAGAACAGATGGACATAACAGCCATTTTACAGAACTGTACACCCAAAAGCAGCAGGATACACATTCTTCTCAAGTGCACATGGAACATTTTCCAGAATAGACCACATACTAGGCCACAAAAAGAACCTCAGTAAATTCAACAACATTGAAATCCTACAAACCAACTTCTCAGATCACAAAGGTATAAAACTAGAAAGAAATTGTACAAAGAAAACAAAAAGGCTCACAAATACATGGAGACTTAACAACATTCTCCTAATTAATCAATGGGTTAATGACCAAATCAAAACAGAAATCAAAGAATATATGGAGACTAATGACAACAACGACACAAAGCCACAACTTCTGTGGGACACAGCAAAGGCAGTTCTAAGAAGAAAGTATACTGCAATCCAGGCCTATTTAAAGAAGGAAAAACATTCCCAAATGAATAATCTAAAGACACAATTGCTGAAATTGGAAAAAGAAGAACAAATGAGGCCCAAAGTCAGAGAGGGAGGGGCATAATAAGGATCAGAGAAGAAATAAATAAAATTGAGAAGAATAAAATAGAAAAAAAACAATGAAACCAAGAACTGGTTCTTCGAGAAAATAAACAAAATAGAAAAACCCGTAACCAGACTTATTAAGAGAAAAAGAGAATCTACACACATAAACAGAATCAGAAATGAAAAAGGAAAAACCATGACAGACTCCACAGAAATAAAAAGACTTATTAGAGAATACTATGAAAATCTATATGCTAACAAACTGGATAACCTAGAAGAAATGGATAACTTCCTCGAACAGTAGAACCTTCCAAGACTGACCAACGAAGAAACAGAAAATCTAAACAGACCAATTGCCAGCAATGAAATTAAATTGGTAATCAAAAAACTACCCAATAACAAAACCTCTGGGCCAGACAGATTCACTGCTGAATTTTATCAGACATTTAGAGAGGACATAATACCCATTCTCCTTAAAGTTTTCCAAAAATAGAAAAGGAGGGAATACTTCCAAACTCATTCTATGAAACCAGCATCACTCCAATACCAAAACCAGGCAAAAAACCCACAAAAAAATAAAATTACAGACCAATATCCCTGAAGAACATAGATGCAAAAATACTTAACAAAATATTAGCAAACCAAATTCAAAAATACATCATGAGGATCATACAACATAATCAAGCGGGATTCATCTCAGGGTGCAAGGATGGTACAACATTCGAAAATCTATCAACATCATCTACCACATCAACAAAAAAAAGGACAAAAACCACATGATCATCTCCATAGATGCTAAAAAAAATTCCACAAAATTCAACATCCATTCATGATAAAAACTCTCAACAAAACGGGTATACAGGGTAAGTACCTCAACATAATAAAGGCCATATATGACAAACCCACAGGCAACACCATACTTAACAGTGAGAAGCTGAAAGCTTTTCATCTAAGATCGGGAACAAGACAGGGATGTCCACTCTCCCCACTGTTATTCAACATAGTACTGGAGGTCCTACCCATGGCAATCAGACAAAACAAAGAAATACAAGGCATCCAGATTGGTAAAGAAGAAGTCAAATTGTCACTAGTTGCAGATGACATGATATTGTACATAAAAAACCCTAAAGACTCAACTCCAAAACTACTAGAATATCTGAATTCAGCAAAGTTGCAGGATACAAAATTGATACACAGAAATCTGTTGCTTCCCTAAACACTAATGATGAACTAGCAGAAAGAGAAATCAGGAAAACAATTCCATTCACAATTGCATCAAGAACAATAAAATACCTAGGAATAAACCTAACCAAGGAAGTGAAAGACCTATACCCTGAAAACTACAAGACACTCTTAAGAGAAATTAAAGAGGACACTAGAAAATGGAAATGCATTCTATGTTCTTGGCTAGGAAGAATTAATATTGTCAAAATGGCCATCATGCCTAAAGCAATCTACAGATTCTATGCAATCCCTATCAAAATACCAAAAGCATTCTTCAATGAACTGGAACAAATAGTTCTAAACTTCATATGGAACCACAGAAGATCCTGAAGAGCCAAAGCAATCCTGAGAGGGAAGAATAAAGCAGGGGGGGGTCTTGCTTCCCAACTTGCTGAACTACAAGCCACAGTAATCAAGACAATTTGGTACTGCCACAAGAACAGACACACAGACCAGTGGAACAGAATAGAAAGTCAAGATATTAACCCAAACATATATGGTCAATAAATATATGATAAAGGAGCCACAGATATACAGTGGAGAAATGACAGGCTCTTCAACAGCTGTTGTTGGCAAAACTGGACAGCTACCTGTAAAATAATGAAACTGGATCATTGTCTATCCCCATACACAAAAGTAAACTCAAAATGGAACAAAGACCTGAATATAAATCATGAAAGCATAAAGCTCATAGAAAAAAATATGGGCAAAATCTCTTAGACATAAACATGAGCAACTTCTTCATGGACATGTCTCCCCGCGCAAGTGAAACAGCAGCAAAAATGAACAAGTGGGACTATATCAAGCTGAAAAGCTTCTGTACAGCAAAGGACACCATCAGTAGAACAAAAGACATCCTACAGTATGGGAGAACATATTCATAAATGACATATCCGATAAAAGGTTGCCATCTAAAATACATAAAACGCTCACACACCTCAACAAACAAAAAGCAAATAATCCAATTAAAAAATGGGCAGAGGATCTGAATAGACACTTCTCCAAAGAAGAAATTCAGATGGCCAACAGGCACATTAAAAGGTGCTCCACATCGCTAATCATCAAAGAAATGCAGATTAAAACCACAATGAGATATCACCTCACACCAGTAAGGATAGCCCCCATCCAAAAGACAAACAACAACAAATGTTGGCGAGGATGTGGAGAAAGGGGAATCCTCCTACACTGCTGGTGGGAGTGTAAATTACTTCAACCATTGTGGAAAGCAGTATGGAGGTTCCTCAAAAAACTCAAAATAGAAATACCATTGGACCCAGGAATTCCACTCCTAGGAATTTACCCTAAGAATGCAGCAGCCCAGTCTGAAAAAGACATATGCACCCCCATGTTTATCGCAGCACTATTTAAAATAGCCAAGAAATGGAAGCAACCTAAATGTCCATCAGTAGATGAATGGATAAAGAAGATGTGGTACTTATACACATTGGAATATTATTCAAACATAAGAAGAAAACAAATCCTACCATTTGCAACAACATGGATGGAGCTAGAGGGTATTATGCTCAGTGAAATAAGCCAGGTGGAAAAAGACAGTATCAAATGATTTCACTCATATGTGGTGTATAAGAACAAAGAAAAAAACTGAAGGAACAAAACAGCAGCAGACTCACAGAACCCAAGAATGGACTAAGTTACCAAACGGAAAGGGACTGGGGAGGATGTGTGGGAAGGGAGGTATAAGGGAAAAAAAGGGGGCATTATGATTAGCACACATAATGTAGGTGGAGCACGGGGAGGGCTGTACAACATATAGAATACAAGTAGTAATTCTATAGCATCTTACTATGCTGATGGACAGTGACTGTAATTGGGTATGTGGTGGGGACTTGATGATGGGGAGAGTCTAGTAAACATAATGTTGTTCATGTCATTGTAGATTAATGATACCAAAAATAAATTATCCATTACATACACTAAAGTGACTATGAAATGAGAGAGAAAGCACAAAAGTCCAGTGAATAAGAGAAAAATCAGTCATATTCATTTATAGTTATTTTCTCCAGCATAGACAGGAGCTCTGATAGATGATAACAAAGAAGAACTAATCTTTCACTTCCTGTGTGCTACCCACATGCAATCATATACACATATTTTAAATATATAAACATGCCTGCATATCCTCTCCAGCAGTTTTCCATGATGAAGTACTGGCAAAGCTAATGTAATATAGTCTTTCTTACTATTTATTTTATTGCATAAAAGTATTCACATGGACAAATATAGACAAGTAATGTGCTGTTCATCTAGGATATCAAAACACAGTTTATCAATTTCGGATACATGGACAAATGATGTATATCTTAATGCTATTGGAAAATGATCTTCTAAAATGTGACTATCTTACAGATACATTAAGATATATTTCAGAGTTATATTCCAGTAACTCCCAGGAGAATATTAATAACTTTTTTAAATGTGTAAGTCCACACAAATTTTTTTCTCCGTAAGAATTTTTGTTTTGTAACCAAGATTGAACCTTATGTGCCGAACACTGTGGTAGAGCTGGCATATGCTACTTTTTGAAATCTACATTAATGAAGTTTTAAGGAAAATACTAAATATTTGAAAAATGCAAATTACAACATTCACAAATTAAGAATTAACTTTAGAAACTGAAATATTTATTATAAAAACTATTATTTCAGACTTCTTTGTTTTTTAATATCAGTAATTCTTAATGCAACTTGAAACAGTTATAAATTTAAGATTAAAATAATTATTTTATAATTTGGCTTAATTTGTGAGAAAATATCATATATGAATGCCAGTTGTACTTCTCTGGAAAGATCAATGTAAAAGTATTTAGTCATCTGATTTTCTTTCATCTTGTCTCCAGTTTCTGCATAGATTTATAATGTTCATTGTTTCCAATTTTAACAAATCACCTAATGGCAGAAAGGAAAATATGTTAACCTTGGAATTATTTGCAGTTGGAGAAATCCCTTTTGTCTGGCCCAAACAGGCCCTGCAATCTGTTTTAAACACAGATTGTCTGTCTTTCGTCTGACAGCCACCAAGCTGCACAAATTACTTTCTGCCTGTTCACCTGTTTGCAGCTGCGTCTGTAAGCAAAAGATTCTGCAGTTTGACTTGAGCAACCACTTCAGGATTGATGACATGTGCTGCTGATAAAGTGAGCAATTTGAAGAAATTACTGGCTATAGTTATTGAAAGACATCTGGGCATGAGCTGAGAACTAGAAGCCTTCAATCATGTGCTTGCAACCTGCAGTGGCGGCAGCAGTGTTTGAAGTGATACCCTACTAAAAGAAGTTGGCCCTGGCACTAAATAACCAAGCAATGTATGGAACATAATCTCTCAAATGAGTAATAAAAGGTTCTGTCTTGTAGTTATAAAAATCTGAGAGTTGGTCCTTTCTTTACAATATTCTTTGAGGAAAAATATAAAGCTACAATTAATCTTTCCTGTTTGTACTGTTTTCTGAGTTAACATATACTTTTTATTTCCCATGTCATTAATTTACATCAAACTGCTAGTTCTATGACAGTTACAAAAAAAAAAGTCAACAATCAATACCTACTACATGTTCCACATCATAGCTTTAGGAAGAGCTTTATTTCTATTATCTTATTAACACTCACATCAACTTTATTAAATCAGGACTACCATTCTCTTTCTCTAGTGAGAAAACTAAAGCTCCAGGAATCTAACCTAATGTCACACAATGTGAGTAACAAGGTTGGGGTCTGTCTCCTGATCAAGAGCGCATTCAACTATACTAAACTGCCATTCTGCTCTGCCTTTTTTTTTCCCCTGGGAATTTTGTGGCCTCTGGATGTACTTCTAATGTGTGAATAACTGTACATTTTGACAGAATCATTCTATCCCTCAAGTTAGCCATTAGGAGATACGGTTTCTATTCCTCCTTTCTGTCTCATTATATAAAAATTAATGCAAACCAAGCTGTCTTCATGAATTGAGAAGCCTAACTCAATCAAAATTCATATTTTTAAGACTAAAGGACAATGCTAAAAGCTCAGACCCTTCCCACATTTGAAATCAGATGATAATTAAGTTCAAGTAAAATTATGCCAGAAATAGCAAATGCACATCCTTTTGTGAGAAAATAAAGCATACTATTATTCTGAATAAAAATAAACCATGCCTACTAAGGTAATACTTAATAAAAATAAAGGCATTATTTTAAATATTTACAAGTTTGATATTATTAATAACCAAGAATGGATAATTAGTAAAGCATACAAAATATCAGCACAAATAAAATCAAATAAGGAACTATGATAAGGCAGTTCTACAAATACAAATTACAACAAACTTCCATCAAGGCCAGAAGAATAATTATTACAGTTAAATGTACATGTGTGAAATACACATATACTGTTAGACAGAAGGTTATAGGCCAACATATCTTTATAGCATCATTAAATTTTTCTAATTAAGATCAATACACTTTTGGATAGGATTTGAACTCTTCTCCACCTGCAAATATTTTATATGCCAGTATTTATCAACTAGGGTAAGATTAAAAACCCTTAAGAAGTCACAGAAAAAACAAAACTAAGTATAGCCATTCAGATAAACAGTTCTCACTGTGCAATGACTAAGAATTCTTAATTTATACACATATTTCAAAAATAATGAAAGTCAATACAGTTGACCTATGAACAGGGTTTGAACTGCATGAGTTCACATAGATGCAAATGTTTTCCAATAAATATATTAGAAAATTTTTCAGAGACTTGAAACAATTTCAAAAAACATTTTCTTTTCTCTAGCTTATTTTATTGTAAGAATACAGCATATAATACATATAACATACATGTGCTTGACACATACAAAATATGTTTATGATGTCAATAAGGCTTCCAGTCAACAGCAGGCTAACAGTTAAGTTTTGGGGGACTCAAAAGTTATACATGGATTTTTTGACTACATGAGGAGTTGGCACATCTAAACCCTGCATTTCTCAAGGGTCAACTGTACTTTTGAAAATAGTTCAACTGAAACATGCCCATTAACACTAGAAATATATTGAAAAAGTTCATTAGCTGGTAACCTATGATAGTTCTTAGAAAAAAATGACTATATCAAACACTAATAAAAAAGAATTCCAACTTTAAAATAAGTTAAGGAACAGATAGGAGAGGTCTAATTTGTAAATATTAATTTGAAGATTCAATTTGATCCAAATATGAAATCATTATTTTTGTTAAGGGTATACACACTAAATAAAATTGACTTCGTTTAGTTAGAGGGACAAGTTAAAAGAAAAAAAATGCCTCTTTCAAAGGTTATTTTGAATAAATGATTTTCCTACTATTTTGTGTTGGTGTTTAAATTTACATAGGCTTGGAAAATACTATCCCTGTATATACTGTTAAATTCTTTCAGAAAAATTAAATACATTGGTAAAACGCCACCCAAAATATACAATCACTTCAACTTGTTAAATTAAGAATATTGAAAAAAAAATAAGCTAAAACCTTCAAGTAACTATATAAATTTGCCTTTCACATTTCAGTATTCATAAATTGGATTAAACACAGGCGTGACTAGCTCTAGCCACAAAAGATATAAATTAATGATTATAATAAATCAAGTTTTTATTTATTTACATAATTATAGAGCAGTAACATTCTTCCATACAAAAATAATAGTTAAGAAATACCATCTATGTCACTACCCTCTTTCCCAGTCATGACATGAATTCATATTTTTAATAGCACCTTTTATTTTAAAAACCTAAGTCGTGAGAACATTCTTCTGTACCACTCCATAACTTTGACACAAAGTATGTATAAAAAGATTAGACTTTATTTGGTATAAAATCAGTTTGCAATTTTACATCTGTGCATGCAACATAAATACACCAGCTGGCATCTCAAGCACACACACATATGGACTTCAAAACAGAAACTTCCTTATTTGCAGCACTGCCAGGGTAATTTTGTATCCTCTGCATACTACAGCTATTTGTCAGGCCCCTGCAGGTGTGCACTACACATAAACACACAGCTGTCGTCCAGCAAGCCAAGTGTTCCATCAAACACATAAAGGGAGACCTCAGCAGTTGGATTAGTCATCTCTACAACAGGTCCAGGGAGAACAATATGGGTTAGTATTTTTGGAAAAAGCATGGATGGGAAATTTATGATTATGCTGGTCTTACCAAATAACTGGTGGATTGGGTCATTTTTAAAGCAATACCTACTTATTAAGTTTTTGTTAGAATGGCTAGAGAAAAGTGGAATTTGTTTAGGTTTAAATATAAGCAATAATCTATAAATTCGTTTATTAAGTGCAAAATGTGAAAAGGTTTTCAAATTTGTCTGGTTTTTGGAAGCCACTGCAATTACATACCTTGGCTATAATGTTTACATATCATAATGAGTATACCTTAAAGCATTTACCAGTTCTATATTATTACATTTATAATTCTACTTTTCAATTCATACGCATTTAAGATGAACTTGCCAATGCAAGCTTATTTGTGTGTAAAATTATACAGAACAATTGACTATCAAAGGTTACAAGCTATATTAATAGAATGTCGACAAATATTTAGTTCTCAAATATGAAAGTATATTAACCTACCAATGTCTACAGAAATGAGAATATAAGACATGACCATTTTGCAATCATGTGAAAGCTCCCAACCAAATGAAATATGACTTTACTAATATTTTTTTAAATACCAGGTAAGCACTAGATGCAGTGGATAATTATGACTCTTTAACCACATTCCCCCTAAAATGCTCAAAGTCCACCTGTCAGTTGACAAAACATGAAAGATAACTTAGAAAATGAGCTTGACTGCATTATGCCTAATATACTAATCTTCAGTGAACCTGAGGTCAAAGAGTTAGTAATCAAGAAACACTAGCAGTCTCTGATATTGGGGGATTCATGTTTTCTTGTATCTGGAAGGTAAAAATGAACTTAAAATGTAACAGCTTGATACAAATCCCATCCTTCTACATGGAGCCTAACTTTATTAAGTACTACTGTAAATGAATCACAAAAATATGATCTAAAGTAGGAAAAGATAAAGTAACCAAGGGGGAAGTAGGGACAGGCTTATAATTATTAGTTCACTCTAAATTATCTCATGCCTAATTTTATTTTATGTAACTATCAATAGGAAATACTTGAAATTCAACCTGGATCCCTGTATTACCGATGGGTCCTTGAGGTGTGACTCATAGCTCTTTAAAGCTTCCTAGTAGACTTAAATGCTCCAGGGTGAATCTGGCTGAGCTGTGGTTCTGAACCTCAGAATAACTCTTAATCTGAAATTCTGTTTCAAACATTACATCAGTATCTTTTGGCCCAAAATACTGTTATCAAGTGTCCAATGATGAGGGTGAGTAAGATATCTTGGCCTTTCATGTCCACAATAAAACACAATTAAAACAAATTTTAGTTAACAGTATCTGCTCCAGTTATTTATTGCTGTGGAACTACTCCAAAACTTAGTGACTTAAAGCAACACTATTTTTATCTCTTTTAGAGTTCTGTGGATTTTCTGGACACATCTGAGTGATTCTTGCCTGGGTCTCTCTCATGCAGCTACAGTCAGATGGTGGCTGGGTTCAAAACATCTGAAGTCTCAACCTGAGCTAGAGATCCTAGATGGTTTCATCACTCAAATGTCAGATCCTTCAACCAACATGACTGAAGAGTTGGGAGCGAGATAGGCCTCTATCACTCCATCTTTATATTATTAGTCTATGTGACCATCTTGGGCTCCTTACAAGAAAGTCCCAGGGACACTGGACTTCTACAAGGAGGCTTGCAGTTCTGCCTGAGTCACTCGGAATATCTGCTCTGAGGAAAGCCAGCTACCATGTAAGAAGTGTGATTCATGGACATCTATGGAAACTGGGTACCTCAGATTAGTCATAACGTCGTTTTAAAATGTATGTTCTATTTTTGGCTAGAAATTAATGTGTTAATAATTTAATGTTTTATCTTTTTAATTATTTTGTTATTTGCTATTAATATTAATATGTATGTATTTGATTATAAACTACAGTGAAGAAAGGACAGTAAGAAATGACTCACATTTCTTTTTTTTTCAAGTTGGTTTCACTGACTCCTTATAAGTTAAAACTACACTCTAGTTTTACTCTAATTCTGCTTCTATTTTTAAAATCCAAACATAAACATTGTAAGTTTGACTCAGTCACCAAAAATGATCTATCTTTAAGGGTTTAAAGTATTTACTGCCAAATATTAAGAAGTTTGACACTTACCTAAATAAATCCTATCTCACATGCTTTAAATTTCTATAGTTAGTAAATAATTAGTAGGACTTTTAAGAGCTCCCTTACATGAAAGGAATGGAGAGTCAGGGAAAGCAGGGTTAATTATAATAGAAATAGCCAGCTAGCTACACAAACATAAACAGACAATACACGTGACAAATCATAATAGGCATAAAACTCTTGTTTATGGGAGGCTAAGAGCAATTCTTATAATGCTAAAAGCTAAACCAAAGGATACATTTTTCCGTACAATTAGAATTTTTAGGAGATAAAAGAATAAATAAGGGAGAGATCAAGAAAAAAAGGGGAATAAAGTTTCTATTTATTCGGTAAGATTATGTTCTACCCTTACCCCATTTTAAAAAATACTTAAACAAAAAATGACAAAGGAGAGGGGGGACAAGTTGGAAACACACACACACACACACACACACACACACACACACACACAC
>JAQQAC010013450.1:28459813-28607678 GCA_029783875.1 Phataginus tricuspis | reverse complement strand
ACACACACACACACACACACACACACACACACACACACACACGCACACACACACACCAAATACACTTATACCTGAAAACCACTTGAAGACTGCAGAGCAGACCACCTACACCTACAGAGGAAGACCACACAGAGAAGGGGAAAGTGGCAGAGCAGGATTGAGTAGGACCCAAGCCCTTCCCTCATCCCAGCCCACAGACAGGAGGAAGAGGAACAGAGTGGGGAAGGGGACAGGTGCTCAGGAAATCTGCAAACCTGGCCCAGGAGATCTGTTCTGAGAACACAAGTCCCCATTGTACTGGGTTCTGGTGACTGGCAGAAATAGACACACCAGGAAGAGTTGGAACACTCTGGGAGGCTGAGTCTCCAGACCATTGTGGAGGACAGGCACACTCTGTCAGTCCTGGTGAAACCCAAAAGAGAGGCAGCAGTTTCAAAGTTTTGCCAGAAACAGGAGGGGTGCCAGAGACGAAAGTATTGGATGGAGCTCTCTCCACTAAAGAAAGAGGCAGGCAGACTGCTACCTCAGGCTCCCTGTGAACCAACAGGTCAGGCACTCCCAGGAGCCCCAAATACTCCATCCCCCTCACTGGCAACTCTGACTCAAGTGCTTACCTATGTACCACAGGAATTCCAGCCCACTCGGTGAGCAGCATCAGACTTTGCTGCCTGGCAGGAGGCTTTCCCAGGGTTTCCACCCTGTCTCAGCATACTTAGAGAAGCACCTGCAGGAGCCAGTTTCAAACTCTCCTTTCTCCTCTTGCGTGGCCCAGCCCAATGCCTCACTACTCCCTGCCACCTTTTACCTGCCTCAGAGCCATACAACCACCTCACTAACCCCATTAATCCACCACACCATCACTGCAGGACAGAAAGAGGGCAGCACCAAACATAATGATCCCAGCAGAAGCATCCAGCTCACAAAGGGCCAGCTGAGGTATGCTGCACCCACAGCAGACTGAGATAGACCACTGCCAGCAAACAGGCAAAAAGGCAACCCCACCCACTACCAACCAACAGCAATTGGGGCTCCACTGCAGAGGGGAACCAGGCACTGGGCAGTAAAGAGTCTTGAGCTTCTGGGCACCACAGGACACATTCTTCATAAAGGCATTACTCTTTAGACCAGGAAGCAGAGCAGAGCCATCTAACACAAAAGAAGAAACACAGCAACGCTGACAAAATAAAAAGGCAGAGGAATATGCTCCAAAAAAAACTACAGGATAAGACACCAGAAAAAGCACTAAATGAAACAGAGATCACCAATCTTCTTAATAAGGATTTCAAAGTAACAGTCACAAACATGCTCACTGATTGGAAAACTATTGAAGATCTCAGATATGGCTTCAACAAAAAGACAGAAAAACTGAAAAAGAGCCACTCAGAGTTGAAGAAAACAGTAACTGAAATGAAATTTACAATAGAGGGAATTAATAATAGATAGCTTCAAGTAGAGGAGACAATGAGGTAGAAATGAGACAATAGGAACACAATGAAGCTGAGAGAAAAAAGTATCTCTAGGAATGAAAGAATGATAACAGACCTGTACGACAAATCCAAACCAAACAATATTTGCATAATAAGGGTACTAGAAGGAGAACACAGAGAAAAAGGGGTAGAAAGTCTGTTTGAAGAAATAATTGTTGAGGAATATTTTTAATCCTGGGGAAGGAAACCCAGATCATGGAAGCACAAAGAAATCCTAACAAAAAGAACCCCAGAAAGTCAACACCGAGACATATACTAATTTAAATGGCAAAGATAAGGATAAGAACAGAGTACTGAAAGCAGACAAAGAGAGATTACTTATAAGGGAAACCACATAAGGCTACCAGCAGACTTTTCAGAAAAACTATAGGTCAGACAGGAGTGGCATGAAATATTGAATATACTGAAACAGAACGACCTTCAGCCAAGAATCCTCTACTCAGCAAAATTATCATTCAAATTTTAGGAGGGATTAAACATTTCCCAGATAAATGAGGGCTGAAGGAATTCACCACCACTAAAACAGCATTACAGATGTGTTAAAGGGACTCCTGTAGATGGAAATATTCCTAAGCCTAAATAGTTTTCACAAGTGAAAATAAATCCACAGAAAAGTAGTAGCCCCATTACTTACAAAACAAGTATGAATTTAAAACAAATGAAAACAAAAGTAGTGAAACAAGTACACACAAAATCAGTCCAGGAATACACAAAATACAGATGATGAAATCTAACACATAAAGTGGAGTGGAGGAAAAAGAAAAAAAAAAGAAGTACTTTTAGGTTGTGTTTGAAAGAGAGTGATTATCAACTTAATATAAACTGTTATATAGTTAGGAGGCTATCCTTGAAACTTATGGTAACCACAAAACTAAAGCCTATAATAGATATACAAAAAATTAAGAAAGAAAAATCCAATCACAAAACTAAAGAAAACCATCAAATAAAAAGAGAAGAATATACAAGAGGGAAAAGGAAGAGAAGAACTATAAAAACAAACATAAAATAACTAATAAAATGGCAATAAGTACAAATCTATCAATATTTACCTTAAATATAAATGGATTGAATGCACCATTCAAAAGACACAGAGCGGAAGAATAGATAAAGAAACAAGATCCAAGTACATGCTGCCTACAAGAGACTCACCTCAGACACAAATATACACAGACTGAAAGTTAAGGGATAGAAAATGATATTTCATGCAAACCATAGGGAGATAAAAGCAGTCCTAGACAAAATACACTTCAAAACAAAGAAAGGAACAAGAGACAAAGAAGGACATCACATAATCAGAAAGGGATCAGTCCAACAAGAGGATATAACCATTATAAATACTTATGCACCCAACATAGGAGCACCTAAATATGTAAAACTAATACTAACAAAATTAAAGGGGGAAACAGATTGCAACTCATTCATTTTAGAAGACTTTTACACACCACTCATGTCAACAGACACCACAGACAGATCAGCCAGACAAAAAATAAATGAAGAAACAGAGGCACTGAACAACACATTAGATCAGATGGATTTAACAGATTACATAATATTCCACCCAAAACCAGCAGGATGCATATTTTTCTCAAGGGTACATTGACCATTTTCCAGAATGGGTCACATATGAAGCCACAAAAAGGGCCTCAATGAATTAAAGAAGATTAAAATTGTATCACACCAACTTCTCAGACCATGATGATATATGAATTAGAAATAAATTACCTGAAAAAAAAAGCCTGAAAAAAAAAATGAGGCTAAACAACATGCTTCTAAATAATCAATGGATTAATGAAAAAATTAAAAGAGAAATGAAGCAACACATGGAGACAAAGGAAAACAAAAATTCAGCAGTCCAAAATTTTGGGGGTGACGCAAAAGCAATTCTAAGAGGGAAGTACACAGAAACCCAGGCCTACCTATACAAACAAGAACAATACCACACAAACAGTGTAAACTTTCAACTAAAGAAACTAGAAAAAGAACAAATGAAAGCCTAAATTACAAAAAGGAGGGACATAATAAAGAGCAGAGTAGAAACTGCAAAAAAGTAGAGGACAGTAAAACAATAGAAAAAAATCAACAAAACCAAGAGCTGATTTGCTGAGAAAATAAATAAAATAGACAAACCCAAGCCAGACTTATCAGGAGAAAAAGCGAGAATACAGAAACAAAATCAGAAACAAAAAAGGAAGTCACAACAGATACCACAGAAACACAAAAAATTACTAGAGAATTCTGTGAAAAAAATTTTGCCAACAAATTGGACAAACTAGAAGAAACGGAAAAATTCCTCGAAAAAGACAACCTTCCAAGACTGAACCAGAAAAAAACAGGAAATCTAAATAGACCAATTACCAGTAACAAAATTCAACTTGGATCAAAAAACTCCCAAGAAACATAAGTCCAGGAACAGACAGCTCCACAGCAGAATTCTAACAAACATTTTAAAAAGAGCTAATACCCACCCTTCTTTAAGTATTCCAGAAAGCGGAAGAGGATGTAATCCTTAAAAATTCATTCTATGAAGCCAGCATCACTCGAATACCAAAACCAGACAAAGACACTTCAAAAAATAAAATTATACACCAATATCCCTGATGAACATATATGCAAGAAGCCCCAAACTGAGTTCAAAAATACATGAAAAGCATCATCCATCACAACCAAGTGGGATTTATTCCAGGGATTCAAGGATGATATAAATATATCAGTGTCATACACCACATAAAAAAAAAGGATAAAAACTTTATGATGATCTCAATAGATGCTGAAAAAGCATTTAACAAAATTCAACATCCACTCATGATAAAAACTCTTTCAATCTAATGGGTATAGAGGGTACAGTACATACTTCAACATAATAAAAGATATATACAACAAACCCACAGCTAACACCATACTCAATGGTAAAAAGCTGAGAGATTTTCCTCTGCGATCAGGAACAAGAAAAGGATGTCCACTCTCACCACTTTTATTCAACATAGTACTGGAGGTCCTACCCATGGTAATCAGTAAACACAAATAGGTAAAAGCCATCTAAATTGGTAAGGAAAAAGTTAACCTGTTACTATTTGCAGATGATATGATATTATACATAGAAAACCCTAAAGACTAAACCAAAAAACTATTAGAATAACTGGATTCAGCAAAGTCGAAGGATACAAAATTAATACAAAGAAATCTGTTGCATTTCTATGTACTAACACTGAGGTAGCAGGAAGAGAAATCAGGAGAACAATGCTATTCACAATGGCATCCAAAAGAATAAAATGCCTAGAATAAACCTAACCAAGGTGAAAGACCCATACTCTGAAAATTATCAAACACTGATTTAAAAAATTAAGGATGATACAAAAAAATGGAAATTTATCCCATACCTATGGATAGGAATAATTAATAGTAAAAATGGCCACCCTGCCCCAAGTAATTTACAGATTCAATGCAATCCCTATCAAAATTCCAATAGCATTTTTTCAATGAACTACAGCATATAACCCTAAAATTCATACGGAACCACAAAAGACCTCAAATAGCTAAAGCAATCCTAAGAAAGAAGAATAAAGTTAGGAGAAATATGCTTCCCTGCTGAAAAGCTATACTACAAAGGCTACAGTAATCAAAACAGGATGGTATTCACACAAAAGAAGAACCACACATCAATGGAACAGAATAGAGTCCAGATATAAATTCACACATATACAGTCAATTAATATACGATAAAGGAGCCATGAATAAAACATGGGTAAAAGACAGCCTTTTCAATAACTGGTGTTGGGAAAACTGGACAGGCACATGCTAGAGAGGTGTTCGGTAAACTGGACAGTTACATGCAAGAGAATGAAACTGGATTACTACCGAACTACATACACAAACGTAAACTTGAAATGGATCAAAGACCTGAATGCAAGACATGAAACCATAAAACTCTTAGAAGAAAATATAGGGGAAAATCTCTTGAAAATAAGCATGACCAATTTTTTCCTGGATGCATCTTACTGGGCAAGGAAAACAAAATAAAAAAAGAACACGTAGAATGACATCAATTTTAAAAGATTCTGAACAGCAAAGGACACCATCAGCAGAACCAAAAGGCAACTGACAGTATGGGAGAATATATTCATAAATAATTTATCCAATAAGAGGTTAACATCCAAAATATACAAAGAACTCATATGCCTCAACACCAAAAAAAAAACAAACGGATTAAAAAATGGGCAGAGGACTTGAACAGACATTTCTCCAAAGAACAAATATATACAGATGGCAAACAGGCACATGAAAAGATGTTCCACATCACTAATCTTCCAAGAAATGCAAATCAAAACCACAATGAGATACCACCTCACAACAGTCAGAATGGGCACCATTGGAAAGACAAGAAATAACAAGTGCGGGTGAGGATGTGGAGAAATGATAACCCACCTACACTGTTGGTGGGACTGTCAATTGGTGAAACTATTTTGGAAAGCAGTATGGAGTTTCCTCAAAAAACTAAAAATATAAGTAACATTCAATCCAGTAATTCCACTTTTGGAATTTACCTGAAAAGAAAATACTGATTGAAAAATATATATGTCACATATGTGTATCAACACATTATTTACAATAGCCAAGTTATCAAAGCAACTTAAGTATCCACAAATAGATGAATGGATAAAGAACAGGTGGTACATATATACAAAGAAATATTTTTCAGCTATTAAAAAAAGAAATCCTTTCATTTGCACCAATATGGATAGACCTAGTGAAATAAGTGAAATAAGCCAAGCAGAGAAAGACAACGTATGATTTCACTTATTTGTGTGCTCTAAACACAAAACAAAATGAACAAAATAGCAGTAGACTCACAGACAATGAGAAGTGACTGTGGTTACCATGAGGGAAGGAGTTGGGGTGGGGGTGTGGGTGCAGAGTATGAAAGGGATAAAGGGGTACAAAAATTCTCAATCACAATATAAGTTGGTCATGGGTCTATACCATGTACAGCATGGAGAATACAATAAATGATTTTGTAACATCTTCCTGTGATGACACTAACTACACTAGCGGGGTGAGGATTTAATAATACAGATAACTGTTGAACCATGGTGTTGTATACTTGAAAACAATATAAGACTATATATCAATGATAAAACAATTAAACAAACACGTAGGACTCCCCATAATTGTGTGGCTTTTTAAAAGTTTATCAAGAAGTGGACCTAACGGACATCCGGGAAGACGGAGGCATGAGCAGGGTGGTGGAAATCTCCTCCCAAAACAAAATATATTTATGAAAATGCAGCAAATACAACTATTCCTAAAAGACAGACCAGAAGATACAGGACGACACCAGCCAGCAGCTACACCTGAGAGGACTCGGCACCCCGCGAAGCAGGTAAGACATGGAGCCACATCCCGGCGGGACTCGAGTACTCCCCCAACACAGCGCACTGGCGGGAGGAGAGGATTCAGAGCCAGGAGGGACTGGAAGTAGAGGCCGGCGAAATAACCAGCCCCAGTGATGTGCACCAGGAGCGCTGACACACATCGCGCGGTGTATCAAAGACTGGAGAGACAGAGGGTGCACGAACTGAGCCAGAACGCACCCAGCTCCTCACAGCCGGATCCCAGGGACAAAAGAAAAGTGTGCGCTTTTTTTTTTTACCTGTCTTAAAGAGACAGGGGCCCAACAGAGGAGCAGGATCATCCCAGCATACTCAACCCAGCAGGCTGGGAGTCCTGGAGAATTTCAGACCCCTTGGCTGGCGGCGGGGAAAAACTAGTCGCACTGAGACATACACAGAGGTCAACAGCCTCCCAATCATTCCCGCCCTGGCCAGAGCTACAAAGGGCCCTGCAGAGTGGTGCACCGCAGCCGCGGCTGCAGAATAGTGGGGCAACAGTGCCACCTACAGCATCCTCACAGAATCTACACCTGGAAGACGATATTTTTTTCTTCCATTTTCTTCTTTTTCTCTCCTTTCTTTTTTTTCATTCTTTCTATTTCCTTCCCTCTCTCTTCCTATCTTTTTTTTCTCTTTTTAAAAGTCTCAAAGAGCTCACCTGACATACGGGGCACCTACCAGCGACCACTTCTATCACCATAAAACAGAGAGGAATGTGGTCCAGACTAAGATCAAGCTGAAAACCAAACACAGGGAGAGTGAAGGGATGGAAATGCACAATCTTCCTGAAAAAGAATTCAGAATAAAACTCATAACCATACTGAAGGATCTACAGAGAAATGTGCAAGAGCTAAGGGAGGAAGTGAGGGAAGTGAGGAAAGACAATGCAGTAATCAGACAAGCCATCGAAGTACTTAACAGCAGACTGGATGAGATGCAAGAGACTCTTAATGGAATAGAAATCAGACAACAGGAATACAGAGAACCTGAGGCAGAGAGAGATAAAAGGATCTCTAGGAATGAAAGAATATTAAGAGAACTGTGTGACCAATCCAAATGGAACAATATTCACATTATAAGAGTATCAGAGGAAGAAGAGGGAGAAAAAGGGATAGAAAGTGTATTTGAAGAAGTAATTGCTGAAAACTTTCCCACGCTGGGGAAGGAAACAGTCTCGCAGTCCATGGAAGCCCACAGATCTCCCAATACAAGGGACCCAAGGAAGACAACACCAAAACATATAACAATTAAAAAGGCAAAGATCAAAAAGATAAAGACAGAGTATTAAAGGCTGCTAGAGACAGAAAAAAGATCACCTACAAAGGAAAACCCATCAGACTATCATCAGACTTCTCAACAGAAAGTTACAGGCCAGAAGACAAAGGAATCATATATTTAACGTAATGAAACAGAAGGGCCTTGAACCAAGAATACTGTATCCAGCACGATTATCATTTAAATATGACGGAGGGATTAAACAATTCCCGGACAAAAGAAAGCTGAGAGAGTTTGCCTCTCATAAACCACCACTACAGGATATCTTAAACGGACGGCTCTAAAGGGAAGCACCCCTAAGGCTAAAAAGATGTCACCAGAGAAAATAAAATCACAGCAAAGAAAGCAGAACATCCAAATACTAACTAAAGGCAAAGAATAAAACACCTAGTATATAAAGAATGGAGGAGGAAGAATAAGAACGGAGAGAAAAAGAGAAACATCAGACTGCGTTTACAATAACAACAAGAAAGTTAAGCTAGATTGTTAAATAGTAAAGAAGCAACCCATGACCTTTGGTAACCACGAATCTGAAGCTAGCAATGGCAATAAGCACATATCTATCGATAATCACCCTAAACGTAAATAGACTTAATGCACCAATCAAAAGACACAGAATAACAGAATGGATAAAAAAGCAAGACTCATCTTTATGCTGATTACAAGAGACTCACCTCAAACCCAAAGATATACACAGACAAAAAGGGAAGGGATGGAAAAAGATATTTCATGCAAACAACAAGGAGAAAAATGCAGGTGTTGCAGTACTTCTATCAGAGAAAATCGACTTCAAAACAAAGAAAGTAGCAAGAGATAAAAAGGGCATTACATAATGATAAAGGGGTCAGTCCAACAAGAGGATATAACCATTATAAATATATACACACCCAATACAGGAGCACAGGCATATGTGAAACAAATACTAACAGAATTAAAGGAGGAAATAGAAAGCAATGCATTCATTTTAGGGGACTTCAACACACCACTCACTCTAAAGGACAGATCAACCAGACAGATAATAAGTAAAGACACAGAGGCACTGAACAACACACTAGAACAGATGGACCTAACAGATATCTACAGAACTCTGCACCCAAAAGCAGGAGGATACACATTCTTCTCAAGTACACATGGAACATTTTCCAGAATAGACCACATACTAGGCCATAAAAAGAACCTCAGTAAATTCAAAAATATTGAAATCCTACCAACCAACTTCTCAGATCACAAAGGTATAAAACTAGAAAGAAATTTTAGAAAGAAATCAAAAAGGCCCACAAATACATGGAGACTTAACAACATTCTCCTAATTAATCAATGGGTTAACGACCAAATCAAAACAAAAATCAAAGAATATATGGAGACTAATGACAACAACGACATAAAGCCACAACTTCTGTGGGACACAGCAAAGGCAGTTCTAAGAAGAAAGTATACTGCAATCCAGGCCTATTTAAAGAAGGAAGAACATTCCCAAATGAATAGTCTAAAGACACAATTACTGAAATTGGAAAAAGAAGAACAAATGAGACCCAAAGTCACCAGAAGGAGGGACATAATAAAGATCAGAGAAGAAATAAATAAAATTGAGAAGAATAAAACAATAGAAAAAAATCAATGAAACCAAGAGCTGCTTCTTTGAAAAAATAAACATAATAGATAAACCCCTAGCCAGACTCATTAAGAGAAAAAGAGAATCTACACACATAAACAGAATCACAAATGAGAAAGGAAAAATAACGACAACCCCACAGAAATACAAAGAATTGTAAGAGAATATTATGAGAATCTATATGCTAACAAGCTGCAAAACCTAGAAGAAATGGACAACTTCTTAGAAAAATACAACCTTCCAAGACTGACCAAGCAAGAAACAGAAAAACTAAACAGACCAATCAGCAGCAACGAAATTGAATCGGTAATCAAAAAACTACCCAAGAACAAAACCCCTGGACCAGATGGCTTCACCTCTGAATTCTACCAGACATATAGAGAAGAAATAACACCCATTCTCCTTAAAGTTTTCCAAAAATTGAAGAGGAGGGAATACTTCCAAACTCTTTCTATGAGGCCAGCATCGCTCTAATACCAAAACCGGGCAAAGACCTCACTAAAAAAGAAAATTACATACCAATATCCCTGATGAACGTAGATGCAAAAATACTCAACAAAATATTAGCAAACCGAATTCAAAAATACATCAAGATGATCATACACCATGATCAAGTGGGATTCATCCCAGGGATGCAAGGATGGTACAACATTCGAAAATCTATCAACATCATCCACCACATCAACAAAAAGAAGAGCAAAAACCACATGATCATCTCCATAGATACTGAAAAAGCATTTGACAAAATTCAGCATCCATTCATGATTAAAACTCTCAACAAAATGGGTATAGAAGGCAAGTACCTCAACATCATAAAGGCTACATATGACAAATCCACAGCTAACATCATATTTAACAGCGAGAAGCTGAAAGCTTTTCATCTGAGATCGAGAACAAGACAGGGATGCCCACTCTCTCCACTGTTATTCAACACAGTACTGGAGGTCCTAGCCACGGCAACCAGACAAAACAAAGACATACAAGGCATCCAGATTGGTAAAGAAGAAGTCAAATTGTCACTATTTGCAGATGACATGATACTGTACATAAAAAACCGTAAACACTCCACTCCAAAACTACTAGAACTAATATCTGAATTCAGCAAAGAGGCAGGATACAAAATTAACACACAGAAATCTGTTGTTTTCCTATACACTAACGATGAACTAACAGAAAGAGAAATCAGAAAAACAATTCCATTCACAATTGCATCAAAAAGAATAAAATACCTAGGAATAAACCTAACCAAGGAAGTGAAAGACCTGTACTCTGAAAACTACAAGACACTCCTAAGAGAAATTAAAGAGGACACTAACAAATGGAAATGCACCCCATGCTCTTGGCTAGGAAGAATAAATATTGTCAAAATGGCTATACTACCTAAAGCAATCTACAGATTCAACACAATCCCTATTAAACTACCAACAGCTTTCTTCAATGAACTCAAACAAATAATTCTAAAATTCATATGGAACCACAAAAGACCCTAAATAGCCAAAGCAATCCTGAGAAGGAGGTATCAACAGGGGGAATTATGCTCCCTGACTTCAAGCTCTACTACAAAGCCACAGTAATCAAGACAGTTTGGTATTGGCACAAAAACAGACCCACAGACCTGTGGAACAGAATAGAAAATCCAAACATTAACCCAAACTCAAACATATACAGTCAATTAATGTTTGATAAAGGAGCCTTGGATATACAATGGGGAGATGACAGCCTCTTCAGCAGCTGGTGTTGGAAAAACTGGACAGCCACATGTAAGAGAATGAAACTGGACTACTGTCTAGCCCCATACACAAAGGTAAACTCAAGGTGGATCAAAGACCTGAATGTAAGTCATGAAACCATAAAACTTTTAGAAAAAAACATAGGCAAAAATCTCTTGGACACAAACATGAGTGACTTCTTCATGAACATATCTCCCCGGGCAAGGGAAACAAAAGCAAAAATGAACAAGTGGGACTATATCAAGCTGAAAAGCTTCTGTACAGCAAAGGACAACATCTGTAGAACAAAAAGATATCCTACAGTATGGGAGAATATATTCATAAATGACATATCTAATAAGGGGTTGACATCCAAAATATATAAAGAACTCACACACCTTAACAAACAAAAAGCAAATAATCCAATTAAGAAATGGGCAGAGGACATGAATAGACACTTCTCTAAAGAAGAAATTCAGATGGCCAACAGGCACATGGAAAGATGCTCCACATCGCTAATCATCAGAGAAGTGCAGATTAAAACCACAATGAGATATCACCTCACACCAGTGAGGATGGCCAACATCCAAAACACAAACAACAACAAATGTTGACGAGGATGTGGAGAAAAGGGAACCCTCCTACACTGCTGGTGGGAATGCAAATTAGTTCAACCATTGTGGAAAGCAGTATGGAGGTTCCTCAAAAAACTCAAAGTAGAAATACCACTGGACCCAGGAATTCAACTCCTAGGAATTTACCCTAAGAATGCAGCAGTGCAGTTTGAAAAAGACATATGCACCCCTATGTTTATCGCAGCACTATTTACAATAGCCAAGAAATGGAAGCAACCTAAGTGTCCATCCATTTAGATGAATGGATAAAGAAGATGTGGTACATATACACAATGGAATATTATTCAGCCATAAGAAGAAAACAAATCCTACCATTTGCAACAACATCAATTGAGCTAGAGGGTATTATACTCAGTGAAATAAGCCAAGCAGAAAAAGACAAGTATCAAATGATTTCACTCATATGTGGGGTATAAGAACAAAGAAAAAAACTGAAGGAACAAAACAGCAGCAGACTCACAGAACCCAAGAACGGACTAATAGTTACCAAAGGGAAAGGGACTGGGGAAGATGAGTGGGAAGGGAGGGATAAGAGGGTAAAGGTACTTCTGCATTACGATTAGCAGAAGTAATGTTGGGGGGGCATGGGGAGGGCTATACAACTCAGAAAAGACAAGTAGTGATTCTATAGCATCTCACTACGCTGATGGACAGTTCGTGAAATGGGGTTGGTGAGGGGGACCTGATGAAGGGGGTAGTTTAATAACCATAATATTGCACATGTAATTGTAGATTAATGATACCAAAATAAATTATTTTTTAAAAAAAACCTAGTCATTATTTTCCACACTTGGAAAGAAACAGGGGAAACTGAGGTTCTGAGAGGTCAAGTAATTTAACCAAAATCCCATGACTAATCAGGTAGAAGCCACATCAAGAACTCAAGTTTTCTCAGTTGTAATTCAAAGCCATTTTTCCTTTTTATTTTAATATTGTACTTTCTAGACTGGATTACAAATTTTATTGGAAGTCTTTAGCTATCCTCTCTAAGCAAAAGTAGCAGGAAAGAACAAGAACTTAAAAGTTATAGGTCTTAAAAGAAAGAATACCAAAATTAGGAACTTGAAATAATTTTGCAAAATCTTCCTCATTAGGTAAAAATAAGACCTAGCTATATATATCACAACTGATACGGTGAATTGTAATAAAAATAGTAAATGAGAAAAATAATTGGAAAGCTAAATGCTCTAATTTAGCACATCAATTATGTTTTGGTAGACTTATGGATAATTTTTATTTTATTCTTTGTGTTTTCTAGTAATTCCCACATTCTACAATCTATTTTTGTAATAAAAAGTTATATAAAATTTTACACATTTTTCAAAGGTAATTCATTAAGCTGAAATATACATTCTTATTGACCTACAATAGCACATTTAACATCCATCTACAGATAAACTAAAATATGTAGAGTTTTATATGCAAAGTTATCTGTTGCATACTATCAGTAGCTGCAAAAGAGGGAAACATCTTAAATATTCATTGAGAGGAATGACAGAAAAAATAATAGTACTCCTATACTATTTTCCTATACTATAAGGTAATGTGCAGCTATTAGGATGGACAAGTTATACTTGTACTATTATGCTGGAACAATAACGATAACATGAGATTAAGTGTAAAGGGCAGGTTATAAAATACGCATACCATCTCATTTAAACTACAAATATGTTCGTATAAGCATTGAGAAAGTGAAGTGGGAAAAGGAAGAAGGGAAAGAAAATTAACTTTTTCTTTATCCATAAATTCCTTCACATGTTAAAATAACATATTTAATTTTATAAAGAATTTAAAAATAAAATGCAGTAAATGCCTAAGCATTGTATCATAAGCAATATTTAATCAAAGAATATCCAAGATTAAAAAGGAAAAGTTACTCTCTTAAAAAATCAGGGAAACATGCTGCCAACTACCTTTTTTTAACTGACTATTCTTAAAAAAACAGTTTACCACAGAGATTATTAAAACGTAATTATTATCAGGATATGGCCCTGGTGTAATGCCAGAAATACCAAAGTAAACTGTACAGTATAAAATTATTGTTGTTCAGACTATTAGACATTGCAGACATTCATGTAATATTGTTCATTTTTATTTTTCCACAGACTGTAACAAAAAATCGGTTGTAGTAATTTATTGTGCAATGTTGGGTACCCACGGAATGAGTATTAACTAATTTGACTGGTTTTATCAATCCACTTACTAAGCTTCATTAATTCAAATGATAATATTCCATTCAATGTACTTAAGAGAATTCAAAATTCATGAAAGAATGGCTATAACTGTTCAAAAGAACTTCAGATTTATATAGAATGGGTCAACCCTGCCACTTACATGGTCAGAAGAATAAGGATCAAACACTAGTATCAGAATTTCCTGGAGAAGTCAGTGCAAAGGCCTCTTCTACAAAACAGGATGGGCCTGAGAATGTACACTTTAGCAGCATGCCCAGATGGATTCTCATGCAGATGAAAGTTTGAGATATTTCTTTGTGTTATTTGGCTAAGTCAAATATCTTCCTTGCTGAGATGAATCTTTTGAAGGGGAGAGAGGTTTTCGTAAAATCCTAAAAACAAGTTTCACCAAAGGACAAATATATCTAAAACATACTGTTATTCACTAGACTAAATAAATCACTATAGAACAGCAAAATGCCACCATAGGATATATTATGTATTTTGTATCTAATGCTATTTATTCTTTATTACCCAGTTAATCTCTTAGTACTTAAAGCTGTTTTAACTCTTCATTTTACTATGAAGAAGTAAAATAAACTGGCCAATAATTGCCAATACTAACATGAAGCGTTGGCACATTTCAGATTTTTTTTTTCATTTGAAATTAATTTCTAATGAAATTTTAATTTTTTCCAATATAATCTTTATTATAGGCTAACATCCTTTGGCTTCTTTTCTGTTCTATAAACTAGTGCCAGAATACACAGGAGAAAAGTTCCTATCAACATTTAATCTATTTTTTTTTCACCAGCTACCAGGTCCAGATTCACTCACCCTTCAGTCCAAGCCACCATCTTTTCACCTAATCTTGCCTCATGGTTACTTGAATTTAAAAAATTAAAAATAAAACAAGTAAATGCCTAAGCTTTGTATCTTCTATAAGCAATATATAATCAAAGAATAACCAATATTAAAAGGAAAGTTATTCTCCCACCAGAAGAGCCCACCAGACTGACTAGGAGGTAATATTTAAGTATTTAATAAATATTTCCTGTATTTAAAAACTGGTAAATATTATAACCAAATCCATTCATTCATAACATACTTATTTTGTGCTTACTAAACCAAAGATATTTTATTTTCCTACAAAATCTTAAACTCATTTAGAGAAATGGATAATTAAATAAGGAATTACAGTGAAATGTGATAAATACTATGGTGAAGGTATAGGGCACTATTAAATTATATACAAAGGCACCCCTAGCCTGATCTAGAGAAATGAGACTAAAAGATGAGGAGAAGCCAGAAAAGGGAATGAGAGTAAAGTGAACTGGAGCACTCTTGCAATGGAAAACACGAGCCATGAACCTGAGGAAAGAGAAATGAAGTCTACAGGAGCTATTCCAGAAGCTCAGTAGAAGTAGAAATTATTCAAGGATGGGAGTGATACAGATATGAGCTGAAGCTGAAGAAATGGGTACCATTAAGGGTTCTATAAGGGGTTTAGCCATTCCTAAGTTAAAAAACGATCACCCAAAACTGCATATTATATAGTCAGGTTACAGAAAAACAGTACTTCCTAAATTAAGCCCATATCTCTATAGTGTACTCTATTGTCCAAAGATATCCATTACACTGTTTTAATCAGGATTTTTTATTAAATATTTATTCACTTCCCATTTCTCACTGACAATACAGTTTCATGACCTGTTTTCCTCATTGCTAAAATATTATCCTAGTCATTTTCCCCCATTTTCACAACAGGCTCAATCGTTACCCTTGCACTGGCAACATACTGAAATATGACAGTGACATAATATTAGAGTTATAATTCTTTATTTTCATAGCAATTTGTAAAGTTTTTATCAAGTAATCCAAAATGAATCTGTAAAAGCAAAATTAAACATCTGCAGAAAAAAAATGCTGATACTTCATCTATTCTAAAAGTTAAAATATGGTTATAGAACTGGAATTTTTGTAACTGCTCTATGTCTATGACAGTTGACACAGCATCAGGAAATGGTATTAAGAATTTCCAGAATATTTCACATATATCAAAAAAATGCCATCTTTTTTCTCCATCCTCCACCTGCCTTCTTTTGGCAATAGAAGCTATTTTATAGGGTGAATGTAATAGGTCATGATAATCATTACTGACTATAGCTAGAAACAAATCTATTTCATCTGCTCTCTACTTCAGCAAACAGGTAAAATCATAGTTTCATACTAAAAAGTCAATCAGAAAATATTTTAGAAAGTCCACTTAATTAACAAATGAACTCTACATTAGACTTATCATTAAAGCAAAATCCATGAGGATGTTTTTCCAGACCTTAGATAATGTCTCTATGACACATTTTGCTAATGAAAGTGAATAAAGAAACAAGTAGTGCTTTGAAGCATCAGACAGTAAATGCCACTATGGTTTACCATGAGGGAGATGCACACCATATTAGACCACAGTTAATTAAATTAAACTAGTTCTAGTACTGTTAAAATGTGTCCACATATGTGTATTTGGATACCACACAAATGCTTTTAAACTTGAAGATCTCTGCCCCACAACTATACTACACACTATTCTGTTTCATCTATTGGTAATGGAATCAAGAAGTGGTTACCAGTGTGCTGGCGTAGCAAAGACACAAAAAGCAAAATTTTGCTTTACTTATGTATCACCCTTTTTCACAGTAAGGGTCTTAATAATTTTATCTTATGAAAGAACTGAGAGTGAGTATTGTATGCATTAACCTAAGGGGAAAATGTAATAACAGAGAAACAGTAGTATTTTCACGGCAGTATTCTTTGTACATACATTATGTTGGAAGGTACTTTGGTTTCTTTTTTTTTGTTTATTTAATGTAATGCATCTTAGTTAAGAAAAACATTTGGCAATGATTCTGATTGTACATGTTAAAACTACCAAGCAGTCCTTCAATTTCTGTATGTAATATGCAATCTATTGAGTTAATTAAAATAGAAAGTAGCCTCTGAAAAAGTTTAGAATGAAAATCCAAGACTTTGGTGTTAACAGTTCATTCTTCTAAAATTACCCAATATTCTATATACTTTCAACAAATTGATAAATATGTTAGACACATAGAAGGAAAAAAAGATTTCACTGCTTTCGTATATTATTAAAATATAGCATAGTGCTCAGCTAGGGCCAAAGCCAAATATCATCATAATACAATAAATGTCTGGAATATAACAGTAAACATTAATTCTAATAAAAAAAATTATCATTAAAAATTTTGATTAAGCATCTTATGAGCTGACCTTTGCTCTGACAGAATAGTACACAATTTCCCACTTGTCACCTGCTAGGTTATTTCTATAGTGTCTAGTCTACACACATTTGCACTACATAAATGTTCGATTCCAACTGAAGTAGATGTGGATTAACATTTTTTTTGGACTAATAGTGTTGATGCTGTTTTTATCAGTTATTATATTAAGCTTTCCTTCCTCTAGAATAATAGTAATTTAAAACCTCCATAGTAATGGTTGTATTCTTGTTAAAAGCCTGTAATTCTCACTGAGAAAATAAGATGTGCTCTAGATACCTCATTTTTCTCTAACACCTTCTCTTTTTCATACTTTCTATATTTTTTCATTATTATAATTTGAATCAAGGATTCTCTTAGAAATTATTGAACATCATTTTGAGTTATCCCTCCTCAAACTCTCTGATTTATGCCTTTCATTCAACCTTATAAGATGTGAAGAATTCCCAAATAAGAACTTATCTTGAGGGACTTGTTGCTAAAATAAAGTTAAATAACTAGAAAATGAATACAATTTCAGTTTCATTAATGCAAGTACATTAAAAAATTCTACAGATTCTACAAATAAGGACATAATCCAAGTTCTATTAACATTTATTTTTATTTAAAAGTTTAAGAACATTTTTAACCTAGAAAAATTATAAAGACCTTCATAATAACTAAATAACAGTCTGTTAATATTCATGGTAACTATTAACACTTTTTTACCTAATTATTGAACTTTTGAAATTATACTTTTGTACATAAAACGAACAATTTTTACAACCATTGGTACTTGTAGTATTTTACTCTTATAATATACTTTTATACTCCAACTACAATAGAATTTTAACACATAAAACCAATGAGAAAATTATCATTCTTGGTTACACATAGAATGGTTACCTGTAATTAAAAGTGAAAATTGAGACATCAATAATAAATCCAATTGACGTGCATCATTTATTAAACTGATGCCATTTTAAGCTATTAGATGTGATGGTAAGCATTTGTACACACAAATTTAAGGATGCCAGAAATGCCACTGAAATGGCTATTCTGCTATTCAATCTTTCAAAGGCTGAAGCCAGAGCTAAAGCCAAAGAGCAGATTTTAGATGAATACCCAAACTGAATCTGTACTTCCATACAACCCTAATAAAGTAATAATCGCATTTAAGTAGCAGTAAAAAATAGCAATAGGTTTCATTTATTGAACAGTCATGGTACTCTATATTACTTATAGACCAGGCATTCTTTATTTATTTTACTTATTTCTCACTATAGGCCTATAAAATAGATAACTGCTGGTCTTCCCCATTCTACAGAGGGAAAGTGAGTCTCAAAGAGGTAAAGAGACTTGCCTGAGTCACAGGCTTAATAAATGGTGGGGCCAAGGTTCAAACTTTAGCACTGAGAAGATACTTCTCAAAACTGGAACTTAATTTTCAGTAAATACAATCCTTAAATAAGAGTCACAAATAACTAAAATCATTCTTAATTGAACAAGTTAATATATGGGGTAAAAGTAGAGTTCTAAAAATTCCTATGAGAGAAGGGCAAACTTCTGATCCCAAGAAAAATAAGAGCAGTTCTGGAAAGCCAAAAATGTATATATAGGTCTCTGCCATAAGCAAGAAACATAGAATTTTTCAATTTTGTCCCATACTACACCAGAGAGCTATATGAAGATCCAGTGAGGGACTAAACTTTAAAAACTCAACGCATTCTCCTGAAGAGTTTCAAATACCTAAATGAATTCCTATAGTTTGCTATTCTCAGAGCTAAGAACAGGCCAAAAAAAAAAAAAAATGAACAAATTCTACATACAGTCAACTAAAAATTTGAATTAGCATGTCTCTTATAATTGAGTAATGAATGCTTAAAAATGAAAGAACTGACTGATTAAAGAGTTACCTCAGAAATATGGAAAATGAGTAAAACAAACTGGTAATGGAATTATTGATGTATGTTATCTTTTCTGTAAATGTTATACCAATGCCAGCAAAGTAAAAATTCTCCAAGTGACTACATAGTATAAGTTAGAAAGCAAGACATATCTGCATTATGACAGTTAAATGTGGAAACTGGTAAGGAGGAATAAACTTTCAAACCATAAGTCAAACTGTATCAGTCCTCTGGTTGAAATCCTCCAATGACCTCCCACTGCAATTAGAAAATCCAAAGTCCTCACTGTGGCTTGCAATGCTGTAGGGGCTCCCACCAAACTCTCCTATGTCATTTATTCCCTCCCTCCCTCACTGTACTGCTCCTCCTACCTCTCTCCCTTTCTCCCTCTCTCCTTCTCTCCCTCTGCCAGGACTATCCAATTCAAGAGACCTTTGCCTACTTTTTGCCAAGGTGTTGCCCATACTGGGGTTTTATACCCAATGTTCCCTTTTGCTTGGAATATTCTTCAGAACCTTGCCCTACATGAGAACAGGGATATATCTGCTTTGCTCATATCACCCACACCCGGCCTTATTCCTAGCACATAGTAAATATCCAATATTTATTGACTGACCAAATGAATGAATGATTATCATCCTAAGGCCCATTCCACCCTGGTTTCTCCAGGCAGACAGATGGATATGTCCGTTATAGATCATCTTTCAACAATGGATACACTGCCCCACTACAAGTGTGATCTGCTGACAGTCTTCAGCTGTTAGCCTCTTTATAGAGTTTCCCTTAGCTTTCCAGTCAAGGACATACTCCTCTCAAGGAAGTTCACAGCAAACACTGAAAAAATGGTGGTAGAAAGGCCTAGTCATTTCCACCCCATGTAGGACGCCTCCAACCTTTATCCAAAGGTCTCTGTTGGGTTGGCAATGAGTTTGAGTTGACTTTACAATGTGACAACTGCTCTTGACTAATACTGCTCCCATTCTTTTCTTTCCACAGGTGTTACTCCCCAGGAAATCATTTGCAGTCCTAACTCCCCATCCCAGTGTCTGCTTCCTGGAGAAGCCAAGCAACACTGTCTCCATTTAAAAAATCACTCATGCCTATAAATTAAAATGGCCATTTTTTTCCTATATTCCCTATGCTGTACTTTTCATTGCCATGGCCATTTTTAACAGTACACAAAGCATTCATTCTATACCAAGCATCTGATGAAATAGCTAGCACCACTCACACTCCCCACTAACATTCACACAGAAAACACACAACACACCCACACTCCCCCTAACTCCTAACCACATGGCACTTAGCAGATTGTTACTTTATTTACATATGTCTTATTTCAAATGTTACCTCCTCTATACAAGCAACTGCTCTTTTATATGGCTCCCTTTTGAACATCTAGCAGAACCTACCATGTAATTACATGCTTATGTTACTTTCCCTATTAAGGATGGAGACTCTTCAATATGTGCCTTCCTCTCATTAATAACCCCAAAGCCTTATAATGTACCTGGTTCAGGGAAGATATTCTATAAATTTCCTGATGAAGAAGAGAAATGAACTAAAAATTTTTAAAAACCTTTTAAAAGCCTATGATTTTTACATAATTTTACAAGGCTGAGTAACTATGGTTGGCATATTCAAGCCCCAAACACTAACATATTCTAATAACAAAATAACTTTATTCTTCTTAGTGAATGAACTTCATTTTGTTTTTAAGAGGCAGTTATTAATGTTAAAATTGAGAGCTACTAGGCAATTTAGAGGCCTATTCATTTTGAACTTCTTCAGACACTTCCTTACAAGTAATGTATTAGTTACCAAAGAAAAATGAAACACTGGTTTTTACAACTCATTGAATTTCTTTTCAACTTCATATAACCTGTCAGTTCTCAGTTACACCCTCCCAGGACAAAATCAAGTCAAACATTTCTAGCATAGAAGCATAAAACTAAACCATGAAAAACAAACACACAGAATAAAAGTGTCTGCCCGAAAGACATTTTACGAATTTAAAATTTTTAATTTTGAGAATTGTTTAACACCGATGGTTAAGCCATACTAATTTGTTTTCTAATTCACTGGGTTAAAATGGGCAAGCATCACCACTTCTCCACCCAGCAATCACAGACTAGGTGAACAATTTTAAAATCCTAGTATTTTAAAGGATGGCTAAACCTCCCATAGGAAATAAAAGTGGAAATGAGTCCAAGGGAGAAAATGGCTTGGTTCCACACCCTTAAAATTGCCTACAGCAATGCATCAAAAAATAAAATAAAATAAGCCCCTAGAGTCTGGGTCAGCAGCATAGTGTTACAGCTTAAGCATTGGGTCATCAGTGGCAATGGTAGGCTGATTAAGAGTTGAGGTAATGTATTTACTTACTGTAGCAAGGAACTGTGTTACAGTACTGCCAACAGTACAAAGAGTTCTTGTGTGGATTTGAAGTACAAAGAAATATTATAACCATCAACTTACATTTTAATACTGAATATGAAACATACCACAGTTTAAGAAATAAACATAGACAAACTATATTACAAACACTGATAGTTCAACTTTAAAAAAAATGAATTTCACTCAGCAATCTATTCATTATGTTTTGTAACAAAAAAACACTTCATTTTTATTACTCATTAAAATCAGATCCTATGTGAAACAATCCGCCTCCAACATAAGGCCTAAAAGCAAAAATACAATAATATGGGAAAGGGTGAATTTTCAAATAATAAAGCCACTCTCAAATATAAACAAAATTTGTTAAAACTTTTGGCATTAATATGCTAAATTTAATATTGATTTGTCTTCATATTTAACAGGCAGTTCAATTGGTGGAATAAACCTGTATGAATTATATTATATATATTATTATTCAAGGTTCTTGGTAAACCTACTTCACAATTAACCAAGAAAGGACTCAGGAAGAAGAGTCTTACTATATTTGTGTTCTCTGGCACAAAGAGTGGCATACAAGGTGCCCACATGTGTTTTACTAAATGTAATAATTAATGAATATCCCAAGATCAATTTTTGTAAGGATAAAAAATTTCTAGACAGAGAAAATGTTACCAGTACCAATAGTCTGAAAATTACTCTACTTATCCTATAACATACATTTTTGGGCAAGATTATTTTAAGAATCATTACCCGAAGAATGATGTCCAAGAATCATAAAAAGTGTCCCTACCTTGGATTAAATATTTCTTCAGATATTTTCATAGGGAAATAACTTTTAAAAATATTAACATGCAGGAGATGCAAAATGCTTTATCTAATAAACAACTATTAGTCACCTAAATTCCAAGGTTAAAATTAATTCAATGGAATAATGTTTAATAATTCAATTAAAAAACATTTTTGAGGCATATACTACATATCTGGAATCATGTTAGCATACTCTGGGAATACAAAAGAAGCACACCTAACTCAAACCAGAAGATAATGCTTCAATTAAGTCTTTAAGGAAAGAAGTGGTTAAGCAGACAAGAGGAGGAAATGGATATGAGAGCAGGAAACGTGTTCCAAAAGATCCAAACTCATGCACAACAGCAAGGAGGTATGAGAGACTCTTAGTTCAAAACACATAAAGGAAAGGGCTTGAAGAAAGTTTCCAGAGATGAGTCTGAAATCATAAAATGACCTTGTACTTACATGCAAAGAAGCTCCAATTTTATCTTGAAAACAAATAGGAAACAACTAAAGGACATAATCAGAATTGCATGTTATAAAGATCACTGAAACTGCAAAGGAGAAAAGAATTAGAATAGAATTGAGAAAAGAAAAAAACTGGGAAAGAGCAAGAGAGGACTGCGAGATCACTAAGAAGATTCTTCAACAATCCCAGCTGGAAATAAAGACATTGTAACACAGAAGTCAGGAAGATTTAGGGGAAGAACTGACAGAACATGACTCCTAGGTGTTTTGTATAAGACAATGCGTGAATGGTGATACCATTAGGTATGAGAGACAAAGAATTAAGTTTCATTTAGAATATAGTGAGTTCTAGATACCTTGGCACATCCAAATGAATTTATCAGTCTCAGGAAAAAGTTCTGCTAGAGAAATGAATAAAGCAGTTACCGGTGTAAGGGTGGTAGTTGAAGCCACATAGGAGAAAGAGATGAGTCCAAGGTCAAGGATAAAAGACAAAGGAGAAGAAACCACAAATCAAGAAGAGAGCTCTATGTGAGTTAAATATGTAGTCAAGGAAGACAGAAACTACAAAATTAATACTGGATTCAGCAACAAAGCTAAGTGGAAAAGCAACATGTACATCATTTAAGTTATTTCTCTGTGAAGGAAAAGAGGAGGATAAATGAGAGGTTGAAAGGGACTTAGAATCTAAGGAAATTTTCTTTGTATGCTTTTCACAATGGGAGAGACAAAAGAATGTTACCACCAAAAAGAAAAAAATATTTACTGCAATGTTACAAAAGAAAAACATAAACTGGTATATACATAATAAATAGAACCATGTAAAGCCTTGTATATAATGACATGGGTTAGAAGGGAACATGGAAAATTAAAAAAATAGTCATGTTATACTTGTGGCATTTTTTCCTTTTATGATTTCCTTTAGTTTGTCCTATGCTTTTACAGTTTAAAAATGACTAGAAAGAGAATAACTACTCTAAATATCTCCTTACCAAACCCATCATAATGTTAAAATAATTAGATGAATAGGCTTGTGATTAAAAATTAAAAAAAAAATTCAACCCTAATTTTCTAATGATCATCTAATCTAATTCTAAAATGTGTATTCATAAAAATGATCTGGTTGTTTCAAAACATCACAGTTCCGTTAAGACTTTCATGATTCACTAAACTTGGAAAATATGAGCAAATGACATATTAACTTGAACAATCATAAAAATGCTTAGAAAGTAAAAGGCTCATTTAATGAAAAAACTTAGAAATGTTTCCATATGTTTCTATGAAGTATTCTTTCCCCACTAAATGAACACATTCAAGATTCTGTTTCTGGCTTTGATTCAGAAAAAAACCCATCTGCATAGTACGGCACTTACAAGTACATCTCAGTCATGCAATAGTTATGTCACAGCTCATATATCAAATAAAAATCACATTTAAGCCCACACAACCTCACAGACCCAAAAATCTTCCTTTCTATTAAGAGTATTCCTAAGAGAGCTCTCATTGCACCTCGCTGATGTCACATGACTTTTCTTAGGAAGTTAAATCCTGAAACTAAAATATCAAACAGTTTGGAGTACAGTTGTGAATGACCTAAAAAACTGACTTTCTCTAGTTAGTTATATGAACACTTCCTTTCCACAGAAACAGGTGCAGAACTGGTGAAAAAACACTTACTATACCTCACACTACATTTTGATTTTTTTTAATAAAGCACTATTTCATTATATTAAAGACATGATAAAATGATAATGCTTCATTTAACACTGAGAATAACATGACACATACCTTGAATGTATCCATACTTAATTACATATATGGAATATATGAAAATATATTTTTTATAGATTAGAAATATTATCTACTGTACTTTTCACAAACTTTATGCATTTGTGTACCAAAGTTATTATTATTACCCTACCCACGTACCTTTCGTACTATTATTTACTTAATGAAGTAAAGAAACAGCAGTATTACACAGTGGCTAAAAGCTTGGATGCTGTCAGAGAACAAAGATCAATATTCCAGTTCTGCCATTTACTATATCTATAAACAAAGGCAAGACAATTAATCTATGCTTCAGTTTCTCATTTGCACAATAAGGAGAATAATAGTTCCTTCCTTTCAAAAATGTTGGGAGCATTAAATGATTCAATAGATATCAAGCACTTAGAAGAGTGCCTCTCACATAGTGAGCACCAAATAACTAATTAACACTACGGTTAATATTTTTCTTTAACTTTACCACAATTTTTTACTTTTACTTCATGATAAACTTATTTCATGAGCAAACTCTTATCCCACTATTACCCAAAGCAGTAATATCTGAAATTATGGGTATAAGATATATTTTTTCCTAAAAAACAGTAAAATAAGTAATTTTTATAATTAAAAACAAAATTTCCAACATACTACTTAAAGTCATCCAACAGTGATACAGTGATACTGCCCCAGCAGTGAACACCTAGTAATTATTATATAAGGACCAACTTTTTAAATACATATTAATAACTATGAGCCTCAGAAAAAAATTAAAAAGCCACTCAAAGAAAATGGAGCAATTTAAATGACTGATATTCTATAGTAACTACATTGCTAAATATTACAAGACAAAAACACAATGCTTTCTGTAGGGAAAGAATATTAGAAAACAAGTAATGCAAGGTCATTCCATGAATAACTGTCATCCTGTTCCATTCTAATTTCAGGGATTTAAAAATCCAACTGGTTCTTCTTTCCATCGAACTATAATCCTCCTCCCTTTTGCTCATTTCTTCCTTTATAGAATTAGGAAACCCTGTTATCTTACCTTACCTTTTATAAAATCATGAAATAACATCAGACATTTTATTATTGCTGTCATTATAATAATAGTAGCCATGAGTCATCAAGCCAGGTACTGTGATGAATGTAATTTATTACAATAAGGAAAAAATGTATTATTATTCATATTTCACAACAAAGAAATTGAAACTTCAAGAATCTAAGCAACATGCCTCAGATATCACAACTGGCATATGGCAATGGGGAAGAGGAGGTTGAATGGAAGTAGAATTTAAACCATAAGGTTCTGACTATGCTAACGTGAATTAACAGATACCAAGAACTATCCCTCAAAGTAGTAATAAGCTAACTACCAATGTTCCACTGATCAAAATATTTTCATATGCCTTATTTACAACTACACTTAGGGCCTATGAGTCATCATTCTGAATTGTCCCAATGATGCCAAATTTTTTTATTATTTAAGGGAGTGAGCATGAAAGAAATATGAAAGATATAAATACCATTCGGAGAACTGTAAAGAAGATGAGTGGCACTGGATTTCAACAAATCTTTAGATTCTGACACAAGGCATTGTTCTGGATACAACACAAAATTACATTACATTTTCTCACTGACACTCTTTAAAAGAAGTATTTAAAATTAAGATGCCAATTTCCCTGCGTATCAGATAAATTGACTAGAAAAACTATTCTACAGAGGTTTTTAAAACCTGTGTACATGGCAGTGTCTATGGACTGGAAAGAACTGACCAAAAAAAATTCTCAGAAAAGCAAGTCATTTGGATATACGTTCCGTTTTCAATATAACAGAATAAGCCTCAAAGACAATACTTTAGAGAACAGTCATTAAAGCCTCTCTCTGGCTTCAGAAAACTGTATTTTTCTTATTCTAGAATTTTCTAAATTTGCTTTCTTTTCAAAGAGTTTATTTGATTTTGTTTTTGCTTTTGTTTTCTTTTTAGCATAGGAAAATATCTTTTGTATTATTATTATTATTATTAAGGCATCATTGATATACACTCTTCTGAAGATTTCCAATGAAAAACAATGCAGTTATTACATTCACCTGTATTATCGACCCCCATATCCCAATGCAGTCACTGTCGATCAGTATAGTAAGATGCCACAGAGTCACTACTTGTCCTCTCTGTGCTACATTGTCTTCCCCATGATTCCCCCCCAAAACCATGTGTACTAATCATAATACCCCTCAATCCTGTCCCCTCCTTCCCCACCAATCCTCCCCCACAATTCTACTTTCATAACCGCTAGCCCCTTCTTGGAGTCTGTGAGTCCACTGCTGTTTTGCACCTTAAGTTTTGCTTCGTTATTATACTCCACAAATAAGGGAAATCATTTGGTATTTGTCTTTCTCCGCTTGACCTACTTCACTGAGCATAATACCCTGGGGTTTCTTTCTTAGGACTGAATAGTATTTAATTATGTATAAGTACAACATCTTCCTTATCCATTCACCTACTGTTGGACACTTAGGTTGTGTCCATATGTTGGCTATTATAAATAATTATGTGATAAACAAGGGTGCATATGGCTTTTTAAATCAGGTATCTTGTTTTCTTTGGGTAAATTTCTAGGAGTGAAATTCCCGGATCAAATGGTATTTCTATTTTTAGTTTTTTGAGGAAACTCCATATTGCTTTCCACAATGGTTGAATTAATTTACATTGCCATTAGCACTGTAGGAGGGTACCCCTTTCTCTGCATCCTCTCTGTTATTTGTTCTTCCTAGTCTTTTTGATGTTGGCCATCCTAACTGGTGTGAGGTGATATCTCATTGTGGTTTTAATTTGCCTTTCCCTGATAATTAGCGATGTGGGGCATCTTTGCATGCCTCTTGGCCATCTGAATTTCTTCTTTGGAAAATTGTCTGTTCATATGCTCCACAATTTTTTAATTGGATTATTTGCTTTTTGGTTGTTGAGGTGAGTGAGTTCGTTATATATTTAGGATGTTAAACCCTTGTCAGATATGTGATTTACAAATATATTCTCCCATACTCTGGGATGCCTTTTTGTTCTGCTGATGGTGTCCTTTGCTGAACAAAAATTTTTTAGCTGATGTAGTCCCATTTCTTTATTTTTTATTTTGCTTCCCTTGCCCGAGGAGACGCGTTTAGGAAAAAGTTGCTCATGTTTATATTCAAGAGATTTTTACCTATGTTTCCTTCTAAGAGTTTTATGGTTTCATGACACATTCAGATCTCTGATCCATTTCAAGTTTACTTTTGGGTATAGGGTTAGACAATAATCCAGTTTCATTCTCTTACATGTAGCTGTCCAGTTTGTGGACACCAGATGTTGAAGAGGCTCTCAGTTCCCCATTGGATGTCCATGGTTCCTTTATCATACATTATTTGACCATATATGCTTGGGTTTATATCTGGGCTCTGTAGTCTGTTTAATTGGTCCATGGGTCTCTTCTTGTGCCAGTACCAAATTGTCTTGATTATTGTAGCTTTGTACTAGAGCTTCAAGTTGGGGAGCATAATCCCCTCCGCTTTATTCTCCCTTCTCAGGATTGCTTTGCCTATTCGGGGTCTTTTGTGTGCCATATGAATTTTAGAACTATTTGCTCTACTTCGTTGAAGAATGCTGTTGGTATTTTGATAGGAATTGCATGGAATCTGTAGATTGCATTAGGCAGAATGGCCATTTTGACAATATTATTTCTTCCTATCCATGAACACAGGATGTACTTCCATTTATTGGTATCTTCTTAATTTCTCTCATAGTGTCTTGTAGTTTTCAGGGTAAAGTCCTTTCACTTCCATGGCTAGGTTTATTCTTAGGTATTTTATTTTTATGATGCAACTGTGAATGGAATTGTTTCCCTGATTTCTTTCTCTGCTAGTTCGTCATTAGTGTACAGGAATGCAACAGATTTCTGCATACTAATTTTGTATCCTGCAACTTTGCGGAATTCAGATATTAGATCTAGTAGTATTGGAGTGGATTCTTTAGGGTTTTTTATGTACAATATCATGTCATCTGCAAACAGGGACAGTTTAACTTCCTCCTTTCCAGTCTGGATCCTTTCATTTCTTTGTGTTGTCTGACTGCCGTGGTGAGGACCTCCAAAACGTTGTTGAATAAAAGTGGGGAGAGTGGGCATCTTTGTCTTGTCCCCGATCTTAAAGGAAAAGTTTTCAGCTTCTTACTGTTAAATATGATGTTGGCTGTGCGTCTGTCATATATGGCCTTTATTATGATGCGGTACGTGCCCTCTATACCAATTTTATTGAGAGTTTTTATCATGAATGGATGTTGAATTTTGTCAGATGCTTTTTCTGTATCTATGGAGATGATCATGTGGGTTTTGTCCACCTTTTTCTTGATGTGGTGGATAATGTTGATCGATTTTCGAATATTGTACCATCTTGTTATCCCTGGAAGAAATCCTACTTGACGTGATGGATGATCTTTTTGATGTATTTTTTAATTCGGTTTCCTAATATTTTGTTGAGGATGTTTTCATCTGTGTTCATCAGGGATATTGGTCTGTAATGTTCTTTTTATGCGTTGCTTTTATCTGGTTTCAGTATTAGAGTGATGCTGGTCTCATAGAATGAGTTTGGAAGTATTTGGCCCTCTTCTACTTTTTAGAAAATTTTGACAACAGGTATTAGGTCTTCATTAAATGTTTGATAAAATTCAGCAATAAATCTATCTGGTCCAGGAATTTTGTTTTTATGTAGTTTTTTGATTACCAGATCAATTTCATTGCTGGTAATTGTTCTATTCAGATTATCTGTTACTTCCTGTGTCAGCCTTGGAAATTTGTATTTTTCTAGAAAGTTGTCCATTTGTCCTAGGTTATCCAGTTTGTAAGCTTATAATTTTTCATAGTATTCTCTAATAATTCTTCGTATTTCTGTGGTGTCAGTAGTGATTTTTCCTTTCTCATTTCTGATTCTGTTTATGAGTGTAGACTCTTTTTTTCTTGATAAGTCTGGCTAGGGGTTTATCTATTTTGTTTATTTTCTCAAAGAACCAGCTCTTGCTTTTATTGATTCTTTCTATTGCTTTATTTTTATAGATTTTATTTATTTCTTCTCTGATCTTTGTTTCTTCTACTGACTTTGGGATTCATTTGTTCTTCTTTTTCTAGTTTCGTTAATTGCGAGTTTAGACTGTTCATGGTCAAATAATTTACTTGAAACCAAGTTCTGTATTATTTTTAATATTCTCTAATGTGTAATCAGAAATGCTGCTCAAAATCCTTATTAATGAAGAATAAAATTGATCGACACTAGAAAATAAGCTGCATGAAACACAAGGATCTTGTCTGTTTCCACCTACCCATTTACCCCCTCACTGAGGGGTAATGGCAAGAATGAAGCAGGCACTCAAAAATTCTTTTTTTAAATTGAGTGAACTGAGGGATTAAAGATGGTGGCATGAGAGGTGAGACACAGGCATCTTCCTACAACCACATATAATACGAAAATATAATTAATACAACTAATCCTAAAACAGCAACAGGAAAGAAGACTGTGACAGACTGCACACACATGGAGAAAAGAGCAGACATCACAGAACAGAGTAATGTACCAGAGCTGTGGCCCAGCTGGACCCAAGCGCTTTCCCCACCCCAGCTCACCAGCAGGAGTAAGGGAAATGGAGCAGGGACGGAGTGGAGGCCTGGGACTACTGAATACCAAACTTCAGAGATCTGCTCTGGGAGCAAAATCCTTCATTGCATGGTGCTTGCATGATACTTCATGATTACAGGATTGGAAAGCTAAGACAGGTAGAATTCCTGGAGAGACTGAGATTCCAGCCAATTGTGGAACGCAGGGATCGATATCCGGCTGCTCTGGGACAAAAGAAAGGCAGGCAGTTTGAGACACTTCCTAAGAAGAAAGCCCTTAGCAAGAGGGCTACTAAAGGAGCAAGGATTGCACAGAGCTTACTGCTCAGGAGAGAGGACAAGTAGACAAAATGGTTGGGGTGCACTCTGCCCAGCAGGTTGGGAGCTTTGCCATATAGACTCACATTTAAAGAGGAAAAAGAAATTTTCCTCCTTAGACAATCGTCAGGTGCTCCTGCTCCCTGGCAGGTGAGACAGCTCCAAGGACCCCCTCTGTGATACGCAGCCTACTGCGCCTTTTTCCTGGACAGCCCCACCTGGCTCGCAAAGTGGCAAATGCTACCCTAGCATTAGCCAAGCCAGAAGGAAGATCTGTCTACAACAACTACAAACGCAAAGCATACAGGCTTATACCTGTGTACTCGGGCCACTGGTTCAGGCAGTGGAAACAAGCATAACAGCCGGGTAGCAGGAAACAGCTCTTTCCTCCCGCAACAACCAATACCACTCCCTGCAACCCCCGACACTGCATCAGGGGTTGAGCAGCTCTAGGGAGTAGAGTTTCTGGGCACTAGAGGGCGCCATATACAAATATGAAATGCCAAAGGAACATGGTTCAGAGTAAAATAATTAATACAACTCCCGAGAAAGATTTAGATGACATCAACCTCATGACTCATCCAGAAAGGGAGTTCAAAATAAAAATCATTAACATGCTCATGCAGGTAAGGAAAGATATTCAAGAACTCAGAAATTAATTTCGGTCAGAGATCCAATCGTTGAAGAGAACAATTGAGGGTACTAAAAGCAGATTGGATATGGTGGAGGAGACGATAAATGAAATAGAAACTAGAGAAGATGATTAAAAAGAAGCTGAGGCAGAGAGAGAAAAAAATGATCTGTAAGAATGAAAGACTATTGAGAGAACTGTGCGACCAATCCAAACGCAACAACATTCGCATTATAGGGGTACCAGAAGAAGAAGAGAGAGGAAAAGGGATAGAAAGTGTCTTTCATGAGGTAATTGCTGAAAACATCCCCAATCTGGGGAAGGAGATAGTCTCTCAAGTCATAGAGATGTGCAGATCTCCCACCACAAGTGACCCAAGGAAGACAAAACCAAGACGTATAGTAATTAAAATTGCAAAGATAAAGGATAAGGACAGACTATTAAAAGCACCCAGAGAGGGAAATAAGATCACATACAAAGGAAAGCCATCAGGCTATCATCAGACTTCTCAGCAGAAACCTTACAGGCCAGAAGGGAGTGGCATGATGTATTTAATGCAATGAAGCAGAAGGGCCTTGAACCAAGAATACTTTACCCTGCAATATTATCATTTAAATTTGAAGGAGGGATTAAACAATTTCCAGATAAGCAAAAGCTGAGAGAATTTATCTCCCACAAACCATCTCTACTGTGTATTTTGGAGAGACTGCTATGGATGGAAGTGTTCCTACAGTTTAATAGCTGTCACCAGAGGAAATAAAACCACAGTAAAGAAAGTAAAATAGCTAATTACTAAGCAAATGCAAAATTAAATTACTATCCCCAAACTCAATCAAGGGATAGACAAAGAGTACAGAATGTGATACCTAATATATAAAGAATGGAGGAGGAAGAAAAAGGAGAAAGAAAAAAAAGAACGTTTAGATTGTGTTTGTAATAGCATATTAAGTGAGTAAACTTAGACTCCTAGATACTAAGGAAGTTAATCTTGAACATTTGGTAATCACAAATCTAAAGCCTGCAATGCTAATAAGTACATACCTATAAATAATCACCCTAAAAATAAATGGACTGAATGCACCAATCAAAAGACATCGAGTCAGTAAACGTATAAAAAACAAGACCCATCTATATGCTGCCTATGAGAGACTCACTTCAAACCCAAAGACATACACAGGCTAAAACTGAGGTGATGGAAAAAGATATTTCATGCAACTAATACAGCGAAAAAAGCAGGAGTTGCAATACTCATATCAGACAAAACAGATTTCAAAAGAACATCACAAGAGACAAAGAAGGACATTACGTAATGATAAAAGGGCCAATCCAACAAGAAGATATAACCATTATAAATACCTATGCACCTAACATAGGAGCACATACATATGTGAAACAAATACTGACAGAAATAAAACGAGAAATAGAATACAATGCATAAATTCTAGGAGACTTCAACACTCCACTCACTCTAAGGACAGATCAACCAGACAGAAAATAAGTAAGGGGACAGAGGCACTGAACAACACAATAGAACAGATGGACCTAACTGGTATCTACAGAAATTTACACCCAAAAGCAGAGAATACACATTCTTCTCAAGAGCACATGGAACATTTTAAAGAATAGATCATATAGTAGGCCACAAAAAGAGCCTTGGTAAATTCAAAAATATTGAAATTATACTAACCAGTTTCTCAGACCACAAAGGTATGAAACTAGAAATAAATTACACAAAGAAAATGAAAAATCCAACAAACACTAGGAGGCTTAACAACATACTCCAAAATAACCAACGGACCAATGCCAAATAAAAACAGAGTTCAAGCAATATATGGAGACAAATGACAGCAATAATTCAACACCGCAAAATATGTGGGACGCAGCAAAGGCCGGGCTTAGAGGAAAGTATATTGCAATATAGGCCTACCTCAGGAAAGAAGAAAAATCCCATATGAGCAGTCTAAACTCACAATTAACGAAACTAGGAAAACAAGAAAAAAATGATGCCCAAAGTCAGTAGAAAGTGGGACATAATAAAGATTCAGGAAGAAATAAAAAAAATTGAGAAGAATGAAACAATGAAGGCAAGAGCTGGTTCTTTGAGAGAATACATAAAATAGATAAACCCCTAGCCAGACTTATCAAGAAAAAAAAAAAAGAGTCTACTCACATAAACAGAATCAGAAATGAGAAAGGAAAAATCACTATGGATACCACAGAAATACAAAGAATTATTAGAGAATACTATGAAAAATTGTATGCCAACAAACTGGATAACCTAGAAGAAATGGACAACTTTCTAGAAAAATACAACCTTCCAAGGCTGACCCAGAAAGAAACAGAAAATCTGAATAGACCTATTACCAGAAATGAAATTGAACTGGTAATCAAAAACCTACCTAAGAACAAAACACCTGGACCAGATGGCTTCACTGTTAGATTTTATCAAACATTTAGTGAAGACCTAATACCCATCCTCCATAAAGTTTTCCAAAGAGTAGAAGAAGAGGGAATACTTCGAAACTCATTCTATGAGGCCAGCATCACTCTACTACCAAAACCAGGCAAAGACACACAAAAAAAAGAAAATTACAGACCAATATGCCTGAGGAACATAGATGCAAAATACTCAACAAAATATTAGCAAACTAAATTCAAAAATACATCAAAAAGATCATCCATCATGACCAAGTACGATTTATTCTAGGGATACAAGGATGGTACAATATTCGAAAATCTATCAATATCATCCACAACATCAACAAAAAGAAGGACAAAAAACCACATGATCATCTCCATAGATGCTGAAAAAGCATTTGACAAAATTCAACATCCTATATGATAAAAACTCTCAATAAAATGGGTACAGAGGGCAAGTACCTCAACATAATAAAGGCCATATATGACAAACCCACAGCCAACATTATACTTAACAGTGAGAAGCTAAAACGCTTTCCTTAAAGATTGGGAGCAAGACAAGGATGCCCACTCTCCCCACTTTTATTCAGCAAAGTTTTCGAAGTCCTCGCCATGGCAGTCAGACAACACAAAAAAAAATAAAGCATCCACAATGGTAAGGAAGAAGTTAAACTGTCCCTGTTTGCAAGTGACATGATATTGTACATAAAAAACCTGAAAGAATCCTCTCTGAAACTACTATTCAGCAAAGTTGCAGGATACAAAATTAATACATGGAAATCTGTTGCATTCCTATACACTAATGATGAAATAGCAGAAAGAGATATCAGAAAAACAATTCCATTCACAATTGCATCAAAAAGAATAAAATACCTAGGAATAAACCTAACCAAGGAAGTGAAAGACCTATATACACTCTGAAAACTACAAGACACTCATGAGAGAAATTAAAGAAGATACTAATACATGGAAACACAACCCATGCTCATGGATAGGAAGAATTAATATTCAAAATGGTCATCTTGCCTAAAGCAACAGAGTCAATGCAATTCCTATCAAAATACTGACAGTATTCTTCAACGAACTAGAGAAAATCGTTCTAAACTTCATATGGAACCACAAAAGACCCCGAATAGCCAAAGCAATCCTGAGAAGGAACAATAAAGCTGGGGGGATTATGCTCCCCAACTTCAAGCTCTACTACAAAGCCACAGTAATCAAGACAATTTGGTACTGGCACAAGAACACACCCATAGGCCAATGGAACAGACTAGAGAGCCCTGATATAAACCCAACCATATATGGTCAATTAATATATGATAAAGGAGCCATAGACATACAATGGGGAAATGACAGCCTCTTCAACAGCTGGTGTTGGCAAAACTGGACAGCTACATGCAAGAGAATGAAACTGGATTACTGTTTAACCCCACAAAGTAAACTCAAAATGGATCAAGGACCTGAATGTAAGTCATGAAATCATAAACCTCTTAGAAAACAACAAAGGCAAAAATCTCCTGAATATGGGCATGAACAACTTCTCCCTGAACGCATCTCCACAGGCAAGGGAAACAAAAGCAAAATGAACTCATGGGTATCTATCAAACTAAAAATTTCTATACGGCAAAGGACACCATCAACAGAACAAAAAGGCATCCTACAGTATGGGAGAATATATTTGTAAGTGATATATCCGACAAGGGGTTAACACCCAAAATATGTAAAGAACTTACATGCCCAAAAAGCAAATAACCCAATTAAAAAATGGGCAGAGGATATGAACAGACAATTCTCCAAAGAAGAAATTCAGATAGATGGCCAACAGACACATGAAGAGATGCTCCACATCACTATTCATCAGGGAAATGCAAATTAAAACCACAGTGAGATATCACCTCACACCAGTAAGGATGACCAGCTTCCAAAAGACTAAGAACAACAAATGCTGGCAAGGGCGTGGAGAAAGGGGAACCCTCCTACACTGCTGGCGAGAATGTCAGTTAGTTCAACCATTGTGGAAAGCAATATGGAGGTTCCTCGAAAAACTAAAAATAGAAATACCATTTGACCCAGGAATCCCACTCCCTGGAATTTACCCAAAGAATACAACTTCTCAGATTCAAAAAGACATATGCACCCCTATGCTTATTGCAGCAATTTTTACAATAGCCAAGATATGGAAGCAACCTACGTGTACATCAGTAGATGAATAGATAAAGATGTGGTACATATACACAATGGAATACTATTCGGCCCATAAAAAAGAACCAAATCCTACCATTTGCAACAACATGGATGGAGCTGGAGGATATTATGCTCAGTGAAATAAGCCAGGCGGAGAAAGACAAGTGCCAAATGATTTCACTTAATTGTGAAATAGAAATACAAAGCAAAACAGAGTGAGCAAAACAACAGTAGACTCATAGACATTGAGAAGGGACTGGTGGTTAGTTACCAAAGGGAAGGGGTGTGGGAGGGCGGGTGGGGAGGGTAAGAGAAGGGGATTGCAGAGTACTATGTTAAGTATACATGGTGTGGGGGATCAAGACGAAAACAGTGTAGCACAGTGCGGCAAACAGTGAATCTGTGGCATCTTATTATGCTGATGGACAGTGACTGCATTGGGGTATGGGTAGGGACTTGATAATATGGGTAAATGTAGTAACCACATTGTTTTTTCATGTGAAACCTTCATAAGAGTATATATCAATAATACCTTAATAAAAAAGGATTACATACAAAAAAAATAAAAAATAAAGAATAAAATTAAGAAGAGTGTCTCAGTTCCTCCTGAGTTTTATTTGGAATTAGTCTAAAATCATGTGAGCTGTTTGACCAATGTACTGATGTGTATTCAAGGTATGGATTCATATTCATTATATGTCCAATATAACACCATAATATGTCTTTTTATTCCAATCAAATCTGCTTTCTAGTTTTATTACTTTAATCCAAAACATATTTTAACCTTTTACACTTCTTTTATCTGAATACCAACTCTGACGTATTTAGAAATAACAGTTAATGTGTATATATTTTTCATTCTTTCCTCCATGATATCAATATAAATAAGTAGAAGTGGGTCATGGTGAAATACCAATTAATATATCTCTGATGAAGATGCCAGATCATCAATAATTATATCTGGCATAACACAGTGATTTTGTTAGACCTCATAAAGGTCAAAAACAAAAATCAACTCAAACAACTTTTAAGAAAAGGTTGTGATTAATTGCCTTGTAGAATACCCAGAATGGTTGACAGCCCAGTGATAAGGAAAACATGAAGCTTCAGAACAATTGGTAACAGAGGTCTCAAATGAGTCTGTTTCCCTGTCTTTTTAAAGATCACTTTAATTCTCTGCAGATCTGATTTCTCACCAAGGTAGGAAACAATGATAACTTCCAATTCCTAAATCTTATGTCTTCTGGCACTAGAAAAAATTAAACTCATTTTCTCTGGTTCCAAGTTCAACATTTCCCGAAAAGGATTCTGACTGGGCTAATCTGTGATTTGTGGACTTTTATTTCTTTGCTGCATTATTTTAAAATTTTTAATTGATATGCAATCTTAAATTATTTTGAGGTATACAACATATGGTTCAACAGTTACCCATATTATTAAATCCTCACCCCAACTAATACAGCTACTATCTGACAACAAAGGAAAATGTTACAGAATCATTAACTATATTCTCCATGCTGCACTACTATCCCTATGACCAACCTACATTATGCTTGAGAATTTTTGTGCCCCATTATCCCACTCACCCTTCCCACCCACCCACCTCAACCCTACTCCCATGGTAAACACCAGTCCCTTCTCAATGTCTATGAGTCTACTGTTGTTTTGCTCACTCTGTTTTGCTTTGTATTTCTATTTCACAATTAAGTGAAATCTTATGATATTTGTCTTTCTCCACCTGGCTTATTTCACTGAGCATGAAACCCTCTAGAGCAATCCATGTTATTGCAAATGGCATGGTTAAATTTGGAAATACTTGGTAATTGATAAATACCCATGAACTACGGGTACATGATTAAACATAGGTAAAAAGCAATTACCGTAATCACTTAATCCTATTTTGGATGAGATACTTTTCTTTAACAAAATGGTAGTTAACATTTTTTTTAAGTTAAAAATGAATACTATGTAAAGTCCAGGAGCTCTTCTGCCTAATACTTAAGTGAATTGAAAATTACATAGAAATCAAAATAATACATATGCTAATTTTGTCATAAAATCTTTAAAAACTAAAAAGAACAGTATTTTAAATAGGCATCAAATGAAAAAGTACAAGGTTATACACCATACAAGAGGTCAATAAAATTTTCTGGTAAACAGCGAGATAGATGTTTTTGGCTTTATGGAACATAAGGCCTCTGCTGCAGCTATTTAATCCTACCACTGTTGAACAAAAGCATCCACAGAAAATACTTAAAGGAAGCATAGTTATGGTCCAATAAAATTTTATTTACAAAAACAGTGAGCCAAATTTACCAAACCCTGATTTAGAGGATGAGAAAAAAATGCGAAAGTTGAGGTAAGTGGTCAGTCAGATCATATACAATATCCAATAAAAAAGAATGCAGTACTTATCTCAGCAAGCAACAATTAAAAAGAAGAAAAGTAAAATGGGTAGTCAGCAGGTAGATGCCTTCGATTAGGTCTGATAACAATTATTAAGGAGTAACAAATCCACAGGGTGAAATCTCCAGAACTTTTGCCAGTCTGGAAAGGGAAATTGATGAGCTTAGTTTTTGATGAGATAGGGAATGTGGCTTAGCAGAACAAAGTGGCATCCAGCAACTAACATGACAGTTCCACCACAGCAACTTGGTCAACTTAAGCAGAAGTTCAATCAATAGAACTAAGGAACACAGTCAAAGCAGGATCAACTTAAAAGTTAATAAAAGGAATAGATGTCCCTGAGTCTCCTGGATGTATATTCCTCAGATCCAGATCTGAGGCAGGCTGAAAAAAATGCAGAAATCAAGTGGTTCTAGCTGAAAAGAGTAGATAGGTGTGAATTATCAAGCAGGTTTTTAGACAAATAAACAATGATTAAAAAGTGACTACTTCTCATGGGGGAAAGATTTACAAAAGCAGGTCAAGTCAGATACAGAAAAAATTACTAGCTATTTTATGGATACGTTCTGCTTTCCAATTTATAAATATTAACCTAACATTACATGAAATTTTCTAATGTTTTCTTTTCAGAGTCAATACATTTTAACAAAACAGAATAAAGTGTTTCCTAATTACATACTATTAAAAAAACTGTCAAAAGACTGACTTACTTTTGACGTTAAAATCTGCAGTAAATGTTATTGTATTAGATTATTAAAACCAATGCCCCATTAAATTTAATTCAATATTTGCAATAAAATTTTAATCCAGGTATTATAAGTACTAATAACTAAAAGATACTTCATATCAGATGTGTCTAAACAATGTGATCTATTACAGCATATTAGATTTTATCAGACAAGCTCAGTATAAAAGTAACTAGAACATAGAACAATGTATGTAATCACAGATTAAATATTTCCTGGGTAGACTGAAAGATTTTTGAAAACAGGGTCCAAATCTAGCACTTACTAGGTACTAAGTATCTGTTGAATTGAGCTGATAAATTAATCACAATGACACAACAAAGAAGAAAATAATTAACTCTGGGTGAATGACAGTATTTGCAGAGGAAAGAGTAATGCTAATACTAAACACTAATATTAGTATAACATTTCAAATAGGAAAGAGGTAATCAATCAGTACTCCACACCTGCCAAACCCCAGCAAAGACAAGGAAATGTGAAGAGCAAGGTATACAGGATTTGATTCAGTGAGAAGAAAGGAATGAAGCTGGGGAAGGCCCAGGTCCTGAGAGCCATGCCAGGAGTCTTATTAAATTATCCTGAGGGCAGTGCAGAGCAAATGACAATTCTTAAGGACAAGAGTGATGGGGTCACTCTTGTCTTCTTGGTACAATGTTTGGGAAGGGTGAGCTCAGAAGTGTCTGAGTAGCCAGATGAGGGGAAAGAGGAGGCTAAATCCATTCTTGACAGGAACCCATTCAAGGGAAGTGGATACAGAGAGCATGAGGCTACCTACTCAAAGAGTTTTCCAATCCCAATCCACTGACCTGCCCCTAGCCCCAATCCCACCATCAGGATCTACTGTGGTCTTCTCAAAAGGCCCCACAGGACAGCATGCTCGTTACTCAACTCACTCAGTGCTTTACTGAACCAAGGACACAAAGATGACTCATGAGGGCTTTCAAATACAGCCCTTCTCACATGCTGAGATTCAGAATCTAAAAATGCTCTGTCCTTAGTTTTGCTGCTTCCATGATATTCCCTCTTAGATATGTCCAAACCTTAAATGTAAAGATTCTGTCCACATAGACACACATATACTCCTGTACCAGGCTATCATGAACACTCAGAGGGGTTTGTGTACACATGCGTGTGTAAAGCACTGTGAATCCCATGATAGCTATCAATCTACCATCCATCACCCATCCATTCATACACCCTCAACAAGACAGCAGAAAGTTTTGACAAGTCAGGCCCCAGGGTTCACAGCAGGGTTCTTAAACTCTTCCAAAAAATCAAGAGGAGACACTTCCAAATACATTTTATGATGCCAGCAGTACCCTGACACTAAAACCAGATAAGTTCACTACAAGAAAATAAGTACAGGCAATATCCCAGATGAATACAGATGCAAATATCCTCAATAAAATACTAACAAACAGAATTCAGCAGCACATTAAAAGGACCATTCACCATAATCAAGTAGGATTTGTACCTGGGATGCAAGAACAGTTCAAAATACACAAGTCAACAAATGTGATACATAAAATTAATGGAATGAAAGAAAAAAATATGATCATATCAATAGACTCAGAAAAAGCATCTGACTAAATTCAATATCCATCCATGATACACACTCTCAATAAATTAGATATAGAAGGAATGTACCTCAACATAATACAGGCCACGAAAGACAAACCCACAAAAAACATCAGACTCCATGATGAAAGGCTGAAAACTTTTACTCTAAGATCAGGAATAAGACAAGGGTGCCCACTCTCACCACTCCTACTCAACACAGTACTGGAAGGCCCAGCCAGAGCAATCAGGCAAGAAAGAAACAAAAGGCATCAGAATGGGAAAGGAAGTAGTAAAACTGTCACTATTTGCAGATGATTTTATATACAGAAATTCCTAAAGATTCCACCAAACAACTTTATCTAATCAACAAATTCAGTAGTTTCAGGAAACAAAATTAACATACAAACTATCGGTAGCACTTTTATACACTAATGACATATTATCTTATATTATCTTTAAAAAGTAAGAAAATGATCCCATTTACAACAGCATCAAAAAATAAATATTTATGAATACATTTAACCAATAAGGTGAAAAATCTCTATACTGAAAACCATGACAGTGATGAAAGACACAAATGGAAAAATATCCAGAGTTCATAGACAGGAAGAATTAATATTGTTAAAAAGTCCATACTACTCAAAGCCAACAACAGATTCAATGTAATTCTTATAAAAATTCCAAAGGCATTTTTTTTTTACTAAAGTAGAAAAACAATCCCTGAATTTACAAAGAACAACAAAGAACCCCCAAATAGCTGAAGCCATCCTGAGAAGGAACAGAGTGGGAGGTATCACACTTCCTGATTTCAAGTTTATCTTGAAATACTGTATATTACAAATCTACAGTAATCCAAACAGTATAGTACTGGCATAAAAATATATGTAGACCAATGAACAGAATTTGAAACCAAGAAATAAACCTATGCATATACAGTGAACTAATATTTGACAAGGGAGCCAAGAATACTCAATGGAGAAAGAGAGCTTCCTCAATAAATGGTGCAGGGAAAATTGGATATTTTAGAATGAAATTAGACCGTTATTTTACACCATTCACAAAAGTGAACTCAAAATGAATTAAAGACTTAATTATAAGACCTGAAACCATGAAACACCTAAAAGAATACATATGCGGAAAAAAGCTCCATGACATGGAGTCTTGGCAATGAATTTTGGGGTATAATTCCTAAAACACAATAAACAAAAATCAAAAGTAAACAAGTGGGACAACATCAAACTAAAAAGCTTCTCCCCAGCAAAGTAAATAATCAACAAAATAAAAAGTCAACCTACAGAATGAGTGAATATATTTGCAAATCATCTGAGAGGGGTTAACATCCAAAATATATTGATAACTCATTTAACTTATTAGCAAAAAAACATATAATCCAAATAAAAATGGGAAAAGGACCTGAATAGATATTTTTCCAAAGAAGATATACAAATGGGCAACAGGTGTAAAAAAAGGTGCTCAACACCACTAGTCATCAGAGAAATGCAAATCAAAACCACAAGGAGATAGCACATCACATCTGTTAGAACAATCATCACAAAGAGAAGAGATAACAAATGTTGACAGGGACAGGAGAAAGGGAACACTTGTTCACTGTTCGTGCAGTTGCAAATTAGTATGGTCGATACAAAAAGGAGTATGCAAGTACCTAAAAAATATAACTGCCATGTGATCCAGCAATTATGTTATTGGGTCTATACCCAATTAAAATGAAATCACTATGTTGAAGACATATCTACAATCCCATGATCACTGCAGCATTATTTACAATAACCAAGACATGAGAACAACCTAAGAGTTCATCAATAGACAAATGGATAAAGAAAATGTGGTACACATGTATACTGGAATACTATTCAGTCATAAAAAAAGAAGGAAATCCTGCCATTTACAACAACAATATGGATGGACCATACAGGCATTATGCTAGTGAAATAAGTCATACAAAGATATACTCTGTTTAATCTCACTTATATATGGAATCTGGGGGAAAAAAAGAAATTCATTGAAAAAGACCATATTTCTGGGCACGAGAAGTGAGGGATGATGGGTAGGGTGGAAGTGGATGAGGTGGTCAAAAGGTACGAACTTCTAGATGTAAAATAAATAAGTACTCGTGTCCTCCCATGGAGCTGAACCAATTAGTGGGAGTCTTTTTCTTTCCTTTGCATTCCTCATTAAAAACCTTGCTGGTGGATTAAAGATGGCAGCGTCAGAAGTGACACACAGGCCCCTCCAAAAACTGAAAATAATACGAAAATATAATTAATACAACCATTCCTGAAAGAGCAAAAGGAAAGAAGGCTGTGCCAGACTGCGCACACCTGGAGAAAAGAATAGACCACACAGAACAGGACAACAACACTGCTCCCCTGCAACCACCGACATTGCTCCAGGGGCTGAACAGCGCCCAAGAGTGGAGCTTTTGGGCACTAGAGGGCACCAGATATACACATACAATGTCAAAGGAACCTAGTTCAAAGCAAAATCCTACATGCATCAGATAGTCAAATGAGTCTTCCTGAGATTTCAAAAGAAAAATCATAAACATGCTCATGGAGGTACAGAAACATATTCAAGGCCTCAGGAATAAATTCTGGTTAGAGATCCAATCATTACAGGCCACAGTCTCAGAAATGAAACATACAATGGAAGGTTTTAAAAGCAGATTCGATACAGTGGAGGAGATGATAAATGAAATAGAAAATAGAGAAGAGGAATACAAAGAAGCTGAGGAAAAGAGAAAAAAGGATCTCTAAGAATGAAAGAATATTGAGAGACTGTGTGACCAATCCAAATGGAACACTATTTGTATTATAGGGGCACCAGAAAAAGAAGAAGAGAGAAAAGGGGATAGAAAGTGCCTTTGAGGAGGTAATTTCTGAAAACATCCCCAGTCTGGGGAAGGAGATAGTTTTTCAGGCCATGGAAGTGCACAGATCTCCCAACACAAGGGACCCAAGGAAGACAACATCAAGATATATAAAAATTAAAATGGTAAAGATCAAGGATAAGGACTATTAAAAGCAGCCAGACAGAGAAATAAGATCACATACAAAGGAAAGTCCATCAGACTATAATCAGACTCCTCAGCAGAAAACTTATAGGCCAGAAGGGAGTGGCATGATATATTTAATGCAAAGAAGAAGAAGGACCTAGAACCAAGAATACTTTATCCGGCAAGATTATAATTTAAATTTTAAGGAGGGAATAAACAATTCCAGATAACTAAAAGCTGAGAGAATTTACCTCCCACAAACCATCTCTACAGTGTATTTCAGAGGGACTGCTATAGATGGAAGTGTTCCTAAGGTTTAATAGCTATCACCAGAGGTAATAAAACCACAGTAAAAGCAGAAGAACAGTTAATTACCAAGCAATTGCAAAATTAAATAAACTACTCCCAATGTCAATCAATGGATAGACAAAAAATACAGAATATGATACTTCATATATAAAGAATGGAAGAGGAAGAAAAAGTAGTAGAAAAAAAGAACCTTTAGATTGTATTTGTAGTAGTATACTAAGTGAGTTAAGTTAGACTCTTAGACAGTAAGGAAGTTAACTTTGAACCATTGGTAACCATGAATCTAAAGCCTGCAAAGGCAGTAAGTACATACCTGTCGATAATCACCATAAATGTAAATGGTCTAAATGCACAAATCAAAAGACATAGTCACTGAATGGATAAAAAAACAAAACCCATCTAGATGCTGACTATAAGAGACTCGCTTTAAACCCTAGATGCTGACTATAAGAGACTCACTTTAAACCCAAAGACATACACAGACTAAAAGTGAAGGGATGGAAAAAGATATTTCATGCAACTAATAGGGAGAAAAAAGCAGGAGTTGCAGTACTTGTATCAGAAAAAATAGATTTCAAAACAAAGTCACAAGAGACAAAAGAAGGACATTACATAATGATAAAGGGTTCAATCCAACAAGAAGATAAAACCATTATAAACATCTATGCACCGAACACAGGAGTATCTACATATTTGAAACAAATACTAAAAGAATTGAAAGGGGAAATAGAATGCAATGCATTTATTCTAGGAGACTTCAACACTCTACTCACTCCAAAGGAAAGATCAACCAGACAGAAAATAAGTAAGGAGACAGAGGCACAGAGCAACACATTAGAACAGATGGACCTAACAGACATCTACAGAACTCTCCACCCAAAAGCAGCAGAATACACATTCTTCTCAAGTGCACTGGAACATTTTCAAGAATAGATCATATACTAGGCCACAAAAAGAGCCTTGGTAAATTCGAAAAGATTGAAATTGTACCAACCAGCTTCTCAGACCACAAAGGTATGAAAACAGAAATAAATTACTCAAAGAAAACAAAAAAATCCAACAAACACATGTAGGCTTCACAACATGCTCTGAATTGGTAATCAGAAAACTACCTAAGAACAAAACTCCTGGTCCAGACAGCTTCACTGCTGAATATTATCAAACATTTAATGAAGACCTAATACCCATCCTCCTTAAAGTTTTCCAAAAAGTAGAAGAAGAGAGAATACTCCCAAATTCATTCTATAAGGCCAGCATCACTGTAATACCAAAACCAGGCAAAGTCACCACAAAAAAGGAAAATTACACACTAATATCCCCTTTGAACAAAGATGCAAAAATACTCAACAAAATATTAGCAAACAAAATTCAAAAATATATCAAAAAGATCATACACCATGATCAAGTAGGATTTATTCCAGGGATGCAATGATGGTACAATATTAGAAAATCCATCAACATCCCACGATGATCAAGTAGGATTTATTCCAGGGACGCAAGGATGGTACAATATTAGAAAATCCATTAACATCATACACCACATCAACAAAAAGAAGGACAAAAACCACATGATCATCTCCATACATGCCAAAAAAAAGCATGTGACAAAATTCAACATCCATTCATGATAAATACTCTCAACAAAATAGGTATAGAGGGCAAGCACCTCAACATAACAAAGACCATATTTGACAAACCCACAGCCAACATCATACTTAAAAGCGAGAAGCTGAAACTCTTTCCTTTAAGATCGGAAACAAGACAAGGATGCCCACTGTCAGCCTTTTATTCAACATAGTCCTGGAGGTCCTCGCCACAGCAATGAGACTACACAAAGAAATTAAGGGCTTTCAGATTGGTAAGGAAGAAGTTAAACTGTCCCTGTTTGCAGATGACATGATATTGTACATAAAAAACCCTAAAGAATCCACTCTGAAACTACTAGATCTAATATCTGAATTCAGCAAGGTTGCAGGATACAAAATTAATACACAGAAACTTGTTGCATTCCTATACACTAATGATGAAATAGCAGAAAGATTAATCAGAAAAACAATTCCATTCACAATTGCATCAAAAAGAATAAAATACCTAGGAATAAACCTAACCAAGAGTGAAAGACCTATACTTTGAAAACTACAAGACACTCATGAGAGAAATTAAAGATACTAATAAATGGAAACTCATCCCAAGCTCAAGGACAGGAAGAATCAATGTTGTTAAAATGGTCATTCTGCCTAAAGCAACTGACAGATTCAATACAATTCCTATCAAAATACCAACAGCATTCTTCAATGAACTACAGAAAATCATTTTAAAATTCATATGGAACCACAAAAGACCCAGAATAGCCAAAGCAATCCTGAGAAGCAAAGAATAAAAAGCAAGGGGGGGATTACGCTCCCCAACTTCAAGCTCTACTATAAAGCCACAGTAATCAAGACAATTTGGTACTGGCACAAGAACAGAACAATAGACCAATGAAACAGACTAGAGAGCCCAGATATAAACACAACCATATATGGTCAATTAATATACGACAAAGGAACCATGGACATACAATGGGGAAATGAGAGCCTCTTCAACAGCTGGTGTTGGCAAAATTGGACAGCTACCATGCAAGAGAATGAAACTGGATTATTGTTTAACCCCATACACAAAAGTAAACTCAAAATGGATCAAGCACCTGAATGTAAGTCATGAAACCATAAAACTCTTAGAAGAAAACATAGGCAAAACTCTCCTGAATATAAACATGAGAAACTTCTTCCTAAACACATCTCCTCAAGCAAGGGAAACAAAAGCAAAAATGAACACATGGAACTACATCAAACTAAAAAGCTTCTGTACAGCAAGGGACACCATCAACAGAATAAAATGGCATTCTACAGTATGGGAGAATATATTTGTAAATGACATATCCAACAAGGGATTAACATCCAAAATATATAAAGAACTCACATGCCTCAACACCCAAAAAGCAAATAAACCAATTAAAAAGTGGGCAGATAGTATGAAGAGACAATTCTCCAAAGAAGAAATTCAGATGGCCAACAGACACACGAAAAGATGCTCCACATCACTATTCATCAGGGAAATGCAAATTAAAACCACAATGAGATATCACCTCACACCAGTTAGAATGGCCAGCATCGAAAAGACTAAGAACAACAAATGCTGGTGAGAATGTGGAGAAAGGGGAACCCTCCTACACTGCTGGTGGGAATGTAAGCTACCTCAACCATTGTGGAAAGCAGTATGGAGGTTCCTCACAAAACTAAAAATAGAAATACCATTTGACCAAGAATCCCACTCCTTGGAATTTACCAGAAGAAAATAAGATCCCAGATTCAAAAAGACATATGCACCCCCATGTTTATCTCAGCACTATTTACAATAGCCAAGGTATGGAAACAACCTAAGTATCCATCAGTAGATGAATGGATAAAGAAGAGGTGGTATATATACACAATGGAATACTATTCAGCCATAAGAAAGAAACAAATCCTACCATTTGCAACAACATTGATAGAGCTGGAGGATATTATGCTGAGTGAAATAAACTAGGCAGAGAAAACAAGTGCCAAATGATTTCCCTCATTTGTGGAGTATAACAATGAAGCAAAACTGAAGGAACAAAACAGCAGCAGACTCACAGACTCCAAGAAGGGACTAGTGGTTACCAAAGGGGAGGTGTGTGGGAAGGTGGGTGGGTGGGATGGGAAAAGGGGATTGAGGGGTATTATGTTTAGTACATGTGGTGTGGGGGGTAACGAAGAAGACAGTGTAGCACAGAGGAGGAAAATAGTGAACCTGTGGCATCTTACTACACTGATGGACAGTGACTGCATGGGAGTATGGGTGTGGACTTCATGACATGGGTAAATGTAGTAACCACATTGTTTTTTCATGTGACACCTTCATAAGAGTGTATATCAATGATACCTTAATAAAAATAAAATACAATACAAAATAAAAACTTTGCTGGTTGCTCCAATAAACAAATAAATAAATAAGTACTGGGGATGTAATATACAACATGATGACTATAGTTAACACTACTGTATGGTATATTTGCAAGCTGCTAAAAAAGCAAAACCTAAAAAGTTACATCAAAAGGAAAAACATTTTTTTGTATCTATATGAGGCAACTAACTTTATTGTTGTAATCATTTCATAATATATCTAAGTCATATCATTATGCTGCCCACATTAAACTCATACAGTGCTGTCAAATGTAACCCAATTAAAAAAACATTAAAGGAAAATCACTATATTAGCATAACAGAGAAGTCCCATAGCTTTCATACAATTTCAACTTTTGCCCATTACACTAGAATATCTGTAAAATCACCCTGTATGTGGCAAAGTTAGCGTTTTTTTGCATCAACAGATAAATGGATAAAGAAAATGTGGTCATGACTAAAGATGGTCAGGTAATTTCCGTTATAGCAATGACTGCCCCACCTTATAACCCAGGCAACAAGAAGAGTAAGGGTAAGAATCAGTGGGAGTGTGGAAAGTGGCAAAGTCTGGTAGGTTCCTACAACTAAGCACCACCGCCTGTCTCACAGTCACTGGCCACCTGAGATAGTTCTCACAATTACCCTTGATTTCCTAACCCAAAGAATGCAATACCTCTATCAAAGAGAGTTAGGAATTTTTTATGTTTTAAGTCCTTACAACATGTAAATTGTTCAACTTCTAGACATTTCAACCTTCCAACAGATTGTTCTAACATAAGGATACTAAATGTCAGTGTATAGTGTTTGTACACCAACCACTGCAAAAACAACTTCAGATCAGATCCAGTGAAATCCAATGGTGGTCAAAATGGAAAATCATTTAGAACAAAGTAGAGTGCTACAAAAGTACATCTCAAAAGAGCATAGCTCAATGGAACGTAGTCTCAGAACACTAGGGTCAATAAAAGAATCTGCTGGAAGGATCAGAGGTGAGGCACAAAGAATTTCCAGTATAAAATGAGCTATTGTTTTAGGAAATTATTCATATGACAGGGATTACTGATTCCCAGAACATATATGTGCAAGTGAGGCTTAGTAAAGGAAACAAGATTCTGGTGGCACATTCATCTGCCCTCTTTTCTTGATTCACTTAATCACAGAACCAGGCCATCTGATTTATTACTCAGGACTGTGCTCATATTCAGGATGTGTTTAGTACCTTTTTAACTCTTTAAACTGTACTAAAGAAAAATGAATGTTCATGTATGTGATTATTTAATTATCACATAAACTGTAAATGAGCTTTCAATATTTACACATGAATTCAAATGAAAGGGAATCCTTAAATTTGGTAAACATTTTATGCAAAATTCACACTGGGCACTTTATATTTAAAACAGGATTTGAAAAAGTAATGTCTTTTTTACTCCAATTTAAATGTCAAGAAGTCTTATTGGTAATTCCTCATACAAATCTAACTCAACTTATTTTTATTTTTAGACAAGGATAAATTTATAGTCAACTGCCTCTATCTGGGAAGAAAATCTTAAAACAGCTCAAAAAAATATATTTTAGGACATATAAATATGAGGGAGGAAAAAAAGTAGTTTGAGGACAGAAGAACAGAAAAAGGATATCACTGTATCTCAATCTTTTTCCTAACTGGTTAAAGAACTATTCAACAACTCAAAAATCCTTTTTATACGCACACCTGGGAAGAATACCGAATCTGTAACTTTGCTCCAAGTTACACTGATGTGGTTTTAGACCAGATGTTTAAATGTTACAGTATGTACATTTTCTTCCCCTCTTCTAAGGCAGAAGTAAAGTAAGAGGAATATTTGACTTCACTCCACAAGAGACCTATTTAATAGTTTGGCGGTTATGTAAGTAAAGGTAGCTTGGCTAAGTCAATGTTGACGACATACAGAATGACATGATCCTAATGAGTTGGAAAATATTGGCTCTCATGAGAATCAACCAGATGCTACTGAGCTGAGAAAGCTACTGTATTATTGAATTTCAATTTTATGAGGTAAAATTTATTATTCAACCATTAAGGTATCCCACATGAAATCTTGCATAAAATACTTTTACAGTTACATTCTGGAAAGTAGATTTTTATCTTAACATTAAGACATCACTTAAAAGAGGGATTCAAATGTCTATTTGATTGCCTTCAGCAAAGATTTTTTAAGTCTGTAAGTAATTTTCCTATGAATACCAGATTAACAGAAGTAGACTATTAACAAAACAATGAACTACCTGAATAAGGAAAAGGTTGTAGCAAGTCCTTGTTTTCCTGAGCAAATACAGTCATATGAGACTATATTTTATCTTCTGGCAAAGTGACAAGGGTTAGAATTTCTATGATTTGCACATCATGAGAAACATAAAAATATGTAATTCAACAATTCCAATTAATACATATTTAGTTCTAACATTAACATGTTTTATTCTTCATAATTTCTTTATTTTTAATTCAATTTTGGATATTTGCTTTTCTTTCATTATATAATTTCCAATGCAATAGTAAACTTTAATGATCTTACTCTATTTCTGGTCTCATTTACTAGAAAGTTTGACAGAACAGAAATAATAGTAATAGAAAGGCCCAAAGGCCTGGCTTTGAAAGACACTTTAATCAGCAAATATCTGTGAGACAATATTTAAAAAAAACACTAAATTGTTAGAAGCATAAATTTTCATATGTGTAACACAGGATATATAACCTAGCAACATCAGTATTACTGGTAAGCCAGCGAAACTAATTCATGAGAGTCATCAACTTAAAAAAGGTGAACCAATTCAGACTATTCAAGTAAGTTTTATGGTATCCAGTCCCTACATTATGCAGCTCATTAGAGGAAAAATGCTTAAGACACAGCTGTAAAGTACCTAAAAAGTAGATAAAAGGATAGGGTTTCATATTTCTATTATTGTACTGCACTGCATAGGTCATATTCATATGTCCCACTCCCCTAGCAGAAGAGAGAATATATGGTTCATCAGAGGTTTCTGTGAGCCTAGTGTGGCCTCTTGTAAACAGTTATATTAAAGAGGCGGAACACACAGTTTCTTCAATAACTCCAAACTAAATGTAACCAATGTCTTGAATTTTATTCTCCTCTCATCAAGTTCACTACTCATTATCCTACTTACTTTCTTGTCTTACCCTTTGAATTTACCTTTGCCCTCTATCTTCCCAGATAAAATACTGGATGGATCACAAAACTCCAATTCTGACAGGAGTTACCTCAGTCTCCAAGAACCCCACACCCAAGAACCACATCCATAGGTAATAACCCCGTATGTATGATTCCAGCAGGATTCTATCCAGGACAAGAACAACAAATCAACTCACAAACAATACTGTATTTCGCACTCACAAGAACTCTATGAATAGACAAAGATATTATCACAATTTTACAGATGATAAAGTTAACTTAAACTCAGTGAAATAAACTTCCAGTACCATACCAGTTACTGACAGGATTTCCACATTATAATTCAGTGCTCTTTCCTAAATTTCAATAGTTGAAAGTGAAAATATTCTCATTACCTGACAGAGATAGTAACATATTCATTACACCAACATCTACATGCAACATACAGATTAATAAATTCAATGCAAAAAGTTAAATCTCTAAGCATTAGCATAGATATTTTCGTTACTTAATTTAGTGTATTTTGATTTTATTCTGATTTTTGCAAGAGCTGAGAAAGAAAAATTCATTGGTATAGCTTCAAAGATCATAATAAAATTCAATATTCGCATAGGTATTCTCTTAAACCTTAAACTCATTCACAAAATAGAAAAAATTGATTCAACAAACAAAAATTATCTTGTTTATGTGACATATTATAATATAGTTGTTAAAGAAAACACCTTTTCTTTTTAAAGGCATTTTGCAGTTTTGATGCTTGAAATTAAATTTGACATGACATTATTAACCCAACATTTAGAATGAGAACATTTAGGCACAAAGCTGTTGCATATTCTGCTTTAAGACACAATGAAATCCAACAACCTATTGTTACTTGATTTTATATAGAGTCCTGTTTAACAGCATCAGCTACTAAAAGGAGAAAAGAGGGATACTAGGTATTTTTTAAATATCTAATCAGTAAAATAGATATATAATTGTATGCCTGTAAATCAAGAATAAAATGTTTTTCTGTCCTTAGTTTTCTTTATAAAAAAATGAATAGGACACAAAAAAAACTTAACTATCAAATAATTTATTTCCTTTGAAGATTAGTATTCATATTATTTCACAACTTGATATTGACACAATAGTAACACATATAATAACACAATATGTGTTATTATAATTAGGGAATCAATAACTATATTTTCTTAGGTATCAGGATTTCAGAATGAATATTTTTCACATTTAAATTTTTTAGGAATGTCTTTTACTTTATGTGTACCAAGTATTTTACCAATGATCCCTGCCACATCTAATAAACTGGCATAAAAATCAATACTGCATCTTCTAGCTGAGGAATTTTAGATTTTGAAAGGCATGTCATTAATATCAAACTCTTTTTCTTTAGAAACATGCTAAGGTTTTCCCCATTTTTTGTTGTTGTTGTTATCTGGGCATTCTCCTGTCCTCTCAGTTTCTAAAACTCAAATATTCAAGAAGCAATTGCACAGAATTTTAATTTCTATTCTTACCAAGAAAAAAATTACAGCAGTAACTGTATTTACAACAATGTGCACCTTTAATGTTTATAAATATAATAAACATAATACTTTCTCTTACTACATTACATGCATTCTATTTTATTATTTTCAAACTCTTAGTAGTATCCAACAAAGTTGATTTCAAACAGCCCTTGTAAGTCACAACCTCCAATTAATGAAACAGTATAACAGGAATGCAATTATAAATGACTTTCTCTAAAAATGTCAAGAATCAGTAACAGTTAAGTTCAGAAAGGATTAATGTTGTTTTGGTGGCAGCGGAAATAAATTGTATATAAACACATAGAAATTTCTTATTCACAAGAACATGTTGCAGAAACAGGCATGGATGAAAAAAGATGAAAAGAGAAGGGAAGAAATGAATATGAAGGTTAGCGTCACTGAAATTGTTGACCTTGAGGATCAAGCTGAGTAATAAGAGCAAAGATTCTGTGACTTAGAGAAGTTTAAAATAATTGAAAGAGTCAAATGTAATGATGAAGACCAAGAAGCATGATCAGTAACAAAGAAACAAACCATTTATAAATGTTAACAAGGTCTAATATAAAGATGAATTTGAGGCTACAATTAAGAAAAAAATTAGAAAGTCACCATCAGGAAAATGAAAAAACAACCCATAGGATTGCAGAAAACATTTGCAAACCACATATCTGATAAGGGACTTACATCTCTAATTTATAAAGAATTCTCACAACTCAAAAGACAAAGATAAACAGACCAATCAAAAAATAAATAGCTTCAATATGGAGACTTTCTCCACAGAAGATACATATATATATATATATATATATATATATATATATATATAATAGCCAATAAGCACATGAAAAAATGCTCAACATCACTAGCCATGATAAAAATACAAATCAAAACCACAGTGAGGCACTAAACACCCACTAGGATGGCTTGAACCAAAAAAGACAGGTAATGACAGTAAGGTGAGGATGTGGAAAAACTGGTATCCTCTTATACTGCAGGTTGGAATATACAATGGTGCAGCTGTTTTTTAAACATTCTGGCAATTCCTCAAAAGGTTAAATATAGAATTACTACATGACCCAGCAATTCTATCCGTACATATACACACCCAAGAGAAATAAAAGCAAATGTCCATGCAAAAACTTGTATGGGAATGCTTATGGCAGCAATATTCATATTGTTCAAAGTACAAACAACCCAAATATCTGTCAACTGAGGAATGGATGAACAAAATATGGCATATATGTACACTGGGGCATTACTTGACTATAAAAAGAAATGAAGTACTGGTTCATGCTACAATATGGACAAACTTCAAAACCAGGATGCTAAGTGAAGGAATTCAGTCACAAAGGACTGTATTTTCATATGGTTCACTTATATAAAATGTCCAGAATAGGTAAATCCATAGAGACAAAACCAGATTAGTGTTTGCCTAGGGCTGCAGGGAGGGAGATTTGGGGAGTAATGGCTAAAGAATATGGGACTTCTTTTTGAGGCAATGAAAATGTTCTAAAAATTATAGTGGCAGTAGATGCAGAACTGCATATGCTACAAGCTAAATACTGGGTACCTGAAAAGGGTAAATTGTATGGTATATTAATTATATCTCACGAAAGCTATTCTGGCTTGGGAGAGGGGAGTAAACCTGGGCAAAGGCATAAATATGGAAAATAATTCATTTTTTCTGAGTAACAAGTAGAATATATTAGTGTAATATTAAATCCAACTTGTGTTGACTTGTGTTGTGTTAAAGACCTAGTTATCAAACAAAAAAGGATAAGGTAGGACAATGTTACCAAATAAGAATTATGTTCAATAGAGACAGAGGGAAAAGCCACTAGGGTAAAGGACAGGAGAAAACTGGATACTGTGGGTTAGTAACTACCAGTAGGACAGGACAAAGCAGGAACGCAGGCTAGAGGCACAAGATTGCAATTGAAGGTGAGGCAAAAATGTTCAAGAGAAGTATTTGGTTTACAGTCAGTTGTAGAATGGAAGAATAACTGTTCTTCTTCCACACATTATATCAGAGTATAAGTATGAGGGGTCCAAGAATGTACATGGCATAGTCACTCATTGATGTAGTAAATGAGAATTAGTTGTAATGTAAACGATCACATGCTTAAACAAAACATATTAAACAAAGCTTGCAAGTGCAGAATTTTGTTGACAGCCCAAAGGTGCAAGATAACAAAATGCTTAAACTTTATGCCTTAAATGTATCCTCCCTGGATCTTAAGATAGAAAATTTGGTGACCCAATATTACAAGCACTCTACTCAGAATAAAAAACAAAGTAAGATTGTGGGGGTAGTCAACAAAATAAGAGAACTGGACAACTGAAAATCTGGCTTTTTAAAAATATTTAGCTGGTCCTTTTAATTCATCTATTATAAATTTTATAGCTGCTTAATTTGATGGAAATAAAATTCCCTGACAAATTCCCTGGTAAAACTTCCTAAAATCATTCACTTTCCTCAATTTCCTTAATCTGAAAAAATTAGTGTCACTAATTTGAGGTCTCTCAAATGACAGATCAGGTTATGAATCACTTAATATGTGGTTACTTGTCAGATCATTTTTTTAAAATATCTGTTAAGACAGAATACCCCCAGAAAAGACATTTTAAATAAAATATTTATTCACTATTTGATAAATTCAGAAAAGGAAATAGGGAATTAGTTCAGTAAGAAAAAAGGCAAAATACAAAAGTAAATAACATCACCACCTGTATATTAATATGAATTTTTGGGCTATCTAAGCCAGTTGACAAAAACAAAAATTTTAAATAAAGAAAGACATTAATATTGTGAGACAGTAAACCAAAACAACTCTGGAGAGAATATCACAAGAAACAGAAATTTGACAAAAAAATGAATTAGATAATTTCAGACAGTGATGAAATGCTATTGCCAACAAAGTCCTCACTACAGGTGTTATGGATGAGGATCTAAAAGGAAAAGTTTTGTACAGTAATTCCACATCAAACAATAGCCATGTGAATGGCAACAACATAATGTCTTAGTCCATGTGTTTTGCTATAACAAAATACCACAGAATGGGTAGCTTATACACAACGGAAATGTATTTCTCACAGTTATGGAGGCTGAAAGGCAAAGATCAGGGTGCCAGGCTTGTCAGGTTCTTGTGAGAACCTCTTTCAGGTGGCAGACTGCTGGCTTCTCACTTTGTCCTCACAAGGGCAACAGCGCTCTCTTTGAATTTTTTTTTTTTTTATGAGGACTCCATCTTCATTACCTATTTACCTCTCAGAGGCCCTATGTCCTCATACAATCACATTGAGCATTAGAATTTCAACATATGAAATGTGGAAGAACACAACACTCAGACAATAGCACATAATTTAGTCTACTTAAAATATTGATCAATTTTTTTTTAATTTTGGAATTAAATAAACTCACCCTTTTACAGTGTACAATTCCATGGAATATAGCATATCCACAAGTATGAAAACATCACCACTATCTACTTCCAGAACATTTTCATCACCCCAAAAGATACTTATGCCCAATAGCAGTCACTCCCCATTCCTCCTTTTCCCCAGACTCTGGCAGCTATTAATCTATTTTCTGTCTCTACGGATTTGCCTATTCTAAGCATTTCATACAATGGAATCATAGCAAGTGACTTTTTGCATCTGGCTGCTTCTACTTAGCATACTGTTTCCAAGATTCACCCATATTGTATCATGTATCAATACTTTATTCCTTTTTATGTCTGAATAATTTTCTATTGTACAGATATAACACATTTTATCAATTCATCAGTTAACACACATTTGAGCTTTTTCTACTTTTTGTTGTTAAGAAGAACACTATGTGATCTCCTTTATATGTGGAATCTAAAGAAACTGAATTGATAGAAACAGGGAATTAGAACAGTGCTTGCCAGGGGCAGGGGGCTGGGGAAAATGAGAGAGGTTGATCAAAAGGTACAAAGCTGAAGTTATGTAGGATGAGTAAGTTCTAGAAATCTAATGTATAGCATGATGACTATAATTAATAATACTGAACTGTACATTGGAAATTTGCTAACAGAGTGGATTTCAGGGGACACTCACCACAGAAAAAGATGGTAACTATTTCAGGAAATATATATGTTGATTAGTTTAACTATAGCCATCCTTTCAGAATATCAGAACATCAAGTTATACAACTTAAATACATAGAATGTTTATTAAAAATTAAACACTTTCACATGCAAAAAGAATAATGCTAAAAACATTCATGTACAAAATTTTGTGTGGACATGTATTTTTAATTCTTGGGGGTATACCTAGGAGTAAACTTGCTGGGCCATACAGTAACTTTTATATTTAACTTCCTGAAGAATAACCAAATCAGCATCAGTTATTTTCTAAGTTAATAACAGGAATATACAAATTCCAAACAAATAGAGAAAACTGAAATAAGAAATGGCAATTTTTAAAAAAATATAGCTAACATACTACAGAAGGAAATGAGCAGGATGACAGAAAGTCAAAAACAACAATCAGACTAATATTAATGGATTGAATTTACTAGTTATAAGGCAGATTTGAAATTTGATCTAAAATATGTAGGTGTATGCTATTTCCAAAACACACCTAAGCATAAAAACAGATTTTAAGTAAAAGAATGTAAAAGGAAATCAGGCAAATTCCAACCACAGAAAAGTTAACTGTAAACATGTTAATATAAGGAAAAACAGATGTAAGTCAAAAGACAGGGACAGACTCACTATATTTAAAAAAATAATCAATTCAAAAAGAGAGAAATATGTATATGGTGGGGGGGTGATATGTTTATAAGATCACTAAAATCTACAAATTATTTTGAGGGATTCAGCAAATTAACACTTTCATATAAGCCACAAGTTTAGAACTTCCAGACTAATGAAGCATTTGTCTTGCCATTCTTTATACAATCATAATATCTGATATAAATCAACTATAAATTTTACATTAGTCACTGGCTATATCAAATAAAAAGGCTCTAATTATAATGCACTTTTTTAGATTTGATAATATATTCTCCACAGTAGTGTCTGAAATTTAAACCTTCAAAACCATTATATAAAAAGACAATTTTTTACTAACAAATGGAAATGCATCCCATGCTCTTGGCTAGGAAGAATCAATATTGTCAAAATGGCAATACTACCTAAAGCAATCTACAGATTCAACGCAATCCCTATTAAAATACCAACAGCTTTCTTCAATGAGCTGGAACAAATAATTCTAAAATTCATATGGAACCAGAAAAGACCCCGAATAGCCAAAACAATCCTGAGAAGGAGGAATCAAACAGGGGGAATTACACTCCCTGACTTCAAGCTCTACTACAAAGCCACAGTAATCAAGACAATTTGGTACTGGCACAAAAACAGACCCACAGACCAGTGGAACACAATAGAAAATCCAAACATTAACCCAAACACCTACAGTCAATTAATATTTGATAAAGGAGCCCTGGACATACAATGGGGAGATGACAGCCTCTTCAGCAGCTGGTGTTGGAAAAACTGGACAGCTACATGCAAGAGAATGAAACTGGACTACTGTTTAACCCCATACACAAAGGTAAACTCAAGGTGGATCAAAGACCTGAATGTAAGTCATGAAACCATAAAACTCTTAGAAAAAAACATAGGCAAAAATCTCTTGGACATAAACATGAGTGACTTCTTCATGAACATATCCCCCCGGGCAAGGGAAACAAAAGCAAAAATGAACAAATGGGACTATATCAAGTTGAAAAGCTTCTGTACAGCAAAGGACACCATTAGTAGAACAAAAAGACATCCTACAATATGGGAAAATATATTCATAAATGATGTATCTGATAAGGGGTTGACATCCAAAATATACAAAGAACTCACGCACCTTAACAAACAAAAAGCAAATAACCCAATTAAGAAATGGGCACAGGACATGAATAGACACTTCTCTAAAGAAGAAATTCAGATGGCCAACAGGCACATGAAAAAATGCTCCACATCGCTAATCATCAGAGAAATGCAGATTAAAACCACAATGAGATATCACCTCACACCAATGAGGATGGCCAACATCCAAAACACAAACAACAACAAATGTTGGCGAGGATGTGGAGAGAGGGGAACCCTCCTACATTGCTGGTGGGAATGCAAATTAGTTCAACCATTGTGGAAAGCAGTATGGAGGTTCCTCAAAAAAACTCAAAATAGAAATACCATTTGACCCAGGAATCCCACTCCTAGGAATTTACCCCAAGAATGCAGCAGCCCAGTTTGAGAAAGACAGATGCACCCCTATGTTTATTGCAGCACTATTTACAATAGCCAAGAAATGGAAGCAACCTAAGTGCCCATCAGTAGATGAATGGATTAAGAAGATGTGGTACATATACACAATGGAATATTACGCAGCAATAAGAAAGAAACAAATCCTACCATTTGCAACAACATGGATGGAGCTAGAGGGTATTATGCTCAGTGAAATAAGCCAGGCCGAAAAAGACAAGTACCAAATGATCTCACTCATATGTGGAGTATAAGAACAAAGAAAAAATAAAAAAAAAATAAAAAAATGAAGGAACAGAACAGCAGCAGACTCACAGAACCCACGAATGGACTAACAGTTACCAAAGGGAAAGGGACTGGGGAGATGGATGGGAAGGGAGGGATAAGAGGGTAAAAGGGGCATTACGATTGGCAGACATAGGGTGGGGGGGGCACGGGGGGTACTGTACAGCTCAGAGAAGACAAGTAGCGATTCTCATCTCACTACGCTGATGGACAGTGACTGTGGTGGGGTTGGTGGGGGGGACCTGGTGATGGGGGGAGTTCAATCATCACGGTATTGCCCATGTAATTGTAGGTTAATGATACTAAAATAAAATAAATTATTAAAAAAAAAAAAAAAAAGACAATTTTTTATTTTCACAGGCAAATGAAAAGAAAAAGGTTATTTTAAGCATGATTATACTTCATAAAAATATATCCTTCCTTAAAAACTCTTTTTTGTTACCGACAAAAGTAACGTGATTATTTTGACCTGAAACTAAAATACTCAAGGCATCTGTATTTTTGTTTACATGCAAAGTGAGGGACAAGATGAAGATAACATCCCTGGCATAAAAGCAGGTTTTTTACTTTTGGTAGTTAATTCACTCTTTCAGGGTGTAACACTGTTTTTCACCAAAAGAGCTTACCAAGTCAACAAGCATGATTAAGAATTTTATTCCACCTTACCAGCATAATCAAACATAATGTACTTATACTTGATTTGGTTATCATTTCACATACATACCCTGATCCCTCAAAAGTTTTCCATGTAACACCAGAAGGTCAAATGAACAAGGAATTGGTGAAAAATAATCTCTTGCAACTATAAAATATAGCCAAAAATTGGCGGGAGGGGACAAAACAGAATGGCTTAACTCATATCTGGGGTTTTACACAGGAGCTATAAATATCCACTTTAGCAGAAATACACTACACAATTTAAGTTGAGCATGCTATATATATGGATTTGAAGGATAAAAATATTAGTGACCACTAATGAGAATTTTCCATATTTTTGTCAAAAAGATTGTGCTCCTACCTATACTTTGGAAAACTTCATTCATCAAAACTTCATTCACTGCTGAAGAGGTGACATTTCCAATATGAGACCAACTTTGATATACTGCTTGCAGCAGAAGTGTCTGTGCCCTGGTAGCTTGAATTGTGAGATTTGGAAGTTCAAATATGCCTTCAGTTATAGCAATCTGAGATCTTTTAATCCTGCATAAGAAAAGAGAAAGAATAACAATATGATAAATAATATCTGCAAACAACATATAAAATGCAGTAGGTTGCAATGGAAAAAATACATTCAAGTTTTTTAAAAACAGAATTAAATCAAACAGATATGCAATTCTACTAACTTCAAGATTCACTACTTCAGAACCTCTTACAATAAAAAATAAAAATTCAAACCAGAATAATGTCTATTCACATGTATTCATATACATATATTCTGCTCAAGTAATTATACTTTTTTAATCAAGTCAATCACCAAAAATAATAATGAAAATAATACTAACATTAAAGATTCACTAGCAGATCTGCATTGTTCTAAATGTCTTATATTAACTCATTGAATCCTATCAAAATACTCTTGAAGGGAGGTATTATCTTCATTTTGCTGTTAAAGAAACTAAGACACAATGAGATAAATTAAGGTGTCAAATATCATACAACTAATAAATGAAAAAATAGGAAATTTAAGTCTGGGCAATCTGATCCAGAGCTCTCTACCCTATACTTATCAAGTACTTACATTATACCCAGGTTCCCACTTGACAGTAAACAAAAATAATTTTTAAAAGCTCTGCCTGGAATATCTAATTCATTGATGATTTATTTGTCCGGTTCCATATTTGAAAGAGGTGCCTTATCTAATTTTCCAAAAAGCAATGCTTCAAAGTAAGCAAACACTGAAATATATCTGTGAACAACAAGTTAACAAGGTATTGCACTTGGCTTTTTTGCCCTTCATGAATATTGCGGGTTTAGTTTTAGTTTTTTACAAATTGAAAGTCTGTGGCAACCCTGCATCAAGCAAGGCTATCAGAGCTCATTTTGTGTCTCTGTGTCACATTTTGGTTATTCTCATAATATTTCAAACTTTTTATTTTTATTATATTTGTTATGGTGAGCTCTGCTCAGTGATCTTTGATGTTACTATCGTTAATTGTTTTGGGGTGCTACGAGCCACACCCATACATGACAGCAAACAATTGATAAACTGTATGTGGTCTGACTGCTCTGCTGACCAGCCATTTTCCCCATCTCTCTCCCTTTGCTTCGGTATCCCTTTTCTCAGGGACATCACAATATTGAAATTAATATTGGGGGCTAATTAATACATCTACAATGGCCTCTTTAAGTATTCACGTGAAAGGAGTCATCACACATCCTTCAGTTTCAATCAAAAGCTAAAAATTAAGCTTACTGAAGTGGCGTATGTCTGAGATAGCCAAGAAGGACTAAAAGCTAGGCAGCAAATAGCCAAGTTGCTAATGCTAAGGAAAAATTCTTAAATGAAATTAAAAATGCTACTCCAGTGAACATACAAATGATAAGAAAGCAAGATAGCCTTATTTGCAGATATGGAGAAAGTTTTAGTGGTATGGATACAAGATTAAACCAGTCACATTCCCTTAAGCCAAAACCTAATTCAGAACAGGGCCCCAACTCTATTCAATTCTATGAAGATTGAGAAAGGTGATGAAGCTGCAGAAGAAAAATTCCAAATACCCTCTTTCCTGAGGTTGAAAAAAGCAAACTGTTCCCATAACACCAAAATGCAAGGTGAAGTAGCAAGTTATGCAGAAATATACCTAAGAGAATTAATGAAGGTGGCTACACTAAAAAACAGATTTTCAGTGTAGACAAAGCACCCTTATATTCGAAGAAGACACCATCTATTCAAGTGAAAATCAATGCCTGGCTTCAAAGCTACAAAGGAAAGGCTAACTCTCTTGTTGGAGGTCACTGCACCTGGTCACTTTTCAGTTTAATCCAACTGCTTATTGACCATTCTGACAATCCTAGGGCACTTAAGAATTATGCTCAGTCTCCACTGCCTGTGTTCTATAAATGGAACAACAAAGCTTGATGACAGAACATCTGTTTACAACATGGTTTACTAAGTATTTTAAGCCCACTGTTGAGACCTGCTCAGGAAAAAAGATCCCTTTCAAAATATTACTGCTCCTTAACAATGCACCTCTTCACCCAAGAGCTCAAATGGAGATGTTCAAGATTAATCTTATTTTCATGCCTGCTAACACAACATCCATTTTTCTGTCCATGAATCAAGGAGTCATTCAAACTTTGAAGTTCAGTATTGAAGAAATACATTTTGTAAGACGATAGCTGCCATACGTAGTGATTCCTCTGATGGATCTGGACAAAGCAAATTGAAAACCTTCAGGAAGTATTCACCACCCTAGATGCCATTAAGAAAATTCGTAATTCATGGAAAGAGGTCAAAATATCAGCATTAACAGGAGTTTGGGAAAAGTTGATTCCAGGCCTCATGGATGACTTTGAAGGGTTCAAGACTTCAGTGAAGGAAATAACTACAGATATAGTAGAAATAGCAAGAGAACTACAATTAGCAGAACCTGAGGTGACTGCACTGCTGCATCTCATGGTAAAACTTGAACAAATGAGGAGCTGCTTCTTATGGATGAGCAAAGGAAGTGGTTTGTTGAGATGGAAACTACCCCTGGTGAATATATTATGAAGATTGTTGAAATGACAACAAAGGGTTTAGAATGTTACATAAACTTAGGTGGTAAAGCAGTGGCAGAGTTTGAGATAAATTCCAATTTGAGAGAAGTTCTGTGGGTAAAATACTAACAGGATCACATGCTACAAAGATTATTCATGAAAGGAATAGTCAATCAATGCAGCAAACATCACTGTTGTCATTTTAAGAAATTTGCCCGTCACCCCAGTCTTCAGCAACCAGGCTGATCAATGAACAGCCATCCACATCAAAGCAAGACCCCCACCGGGAAAAAGATTACAATTCAGTTCACTGAAAGCTTAGATGTTTTAGCAATAAAATATTTTTAAATTAAGGTATGTACATTGTGTTTTTATACATAATGCTACTGCATACTTAGTAGGCTACAGTATAGTGTTAACTTATATGTGCACTGGGAAACCAAAAAACTCATTATAGTGATATTATTCACTTTATTATACTGGTGTAGAACCAAACCTATATCTCCAAGGTATGCCTGTACATATAGAACAACTATATCTGAGAATGAACCAAAGAAGTGCAGAACAGTCCTTACAGGTAAGGACACTAAGAAAAAGACACATTGAGAAGGGTATGAGGGGCAGAATCTGGATGTAGTCAGGACCCACACCTTTGGAGCAGTGACACACAAGCAGGATGGTATCACACAATAGAGGACTTCCCTGAGGAATGATATGTTTGAGCACAATATCAGGTTCCCCAGTCAGGGAGACCTGCCATAGAAAGACAAGCCCCCATCCCATCTAATTTTGAAAAACAGCAGTTCTTACATCTAGGAGAGCTGGAGAACAGTAGGAAACTGAAACTCTGCTCCAAAATGGCACACATAAATTTTCACTAGCTCCATGTCCCAACATAGAGGCAGCGGTTTGAAAAGAGCCTGGGTTACATGTGAAGGAGATCCACTGGCTAATTTTAGGGTGTGTGACACAGGGCAGGGATCTGTTGGAACATTCTCCAAGAACAGAAGCACCGGCAGGCACCTTTTATTTTTTTTAACTCCCCTTCTATTTAGCTGACCCAGCGCTGGCAAGAGCAATTTGTGCTACCATCTATTGTGCTACCACCACCTGCCCTGCCGTTGCAATCTCCTACTGACTTGCCTTACCCAGCTACTAGATTGTCCCAAACTAGTGCCTCTCCCAAGCAGCCCCTATCCAGCCATACCTGGTAGGCAACCCCAGCTGGTACTGATGCCCCTCCAAAGTAGCCGCATACCCCCAAGGGACCATCCCTACACACTAGAGAACCTGTAAGTCACAGATTGACCAGCTCCATCCACCAGTGTGCTCAAGAATCTTTCCAAATGAAAGAACAAGACAAAACCTCAGAAACAAAAACAAATGAAACAGAGATAAGCAATGTACCAGGTAAAGAGGTCAAAGTCATTGACATAAAAATGCTCACCAAACTCCAGAGAAGAATGAACACAGTGAGAACTTCAACAAAGGGATAGAGATTATAAAAAACAATCAATCAGAGCTAAAGAATACAATAAATGAAATGAAAAATACACCATAGGGAGTCAACAGCAGATTAGATGCAGAAGAGCACATACTAGAAATCACCCAGTCAAAACAAAGAATGATAGTTTAAGCATCCTCAAACAAGATCAAGCATACTAACATTTGCATTAAAGGGAAAACAGAAAGAGGGGAGACAATGGACAGGAAACCTATTTGAAAAAATTATGGCTGAATAATTCCCTAACCTGGAAAAGGAAACCGATATCCAAGTCCAGGAAGCACAGGGTCCCAAGTAAGGTGAAACAAAAGAGACACCATGAGACCATCAGCTAATTTTTCAGCAGTAACTTCACAAGTCAGAAGAGAGTGGCACAATATATTCACAATACCAGAAGAAAAAAACCTACAACCAAGAATACTCTACCTGGCTAGGTTAACATTCAGACTTAAACAGAAAATTATGAAAGGAAAAAAATCTCATTGGTAAACATATAGTAAAGGTAGTAGAACAACTAACTACATAGCTAGTAAGAAGGTTAAAAGACAAAAGTGACAAAATCATCTATACCTACAATAATTACTCAACGGATACACAAATAAGATATAAAATTGAAACAACCTAAGTGTCCATCAGTAGATGAATGGATAAAGAAGAGGTGGTACATATACACAATGGAGTACTATTCAGCCATAAGAAAGAAACAAATCTTACCATTTACAACAACATGGATGGAGGAGAGGGTATTATGCTCAGTCAAATAAGTCAGGCAGAGAAAGACAAATACCAAATGATTTCCCTCATTTGTGGCATATAACAACGAAGCAAAACTGAAGGAACAAAATAGCAGCAGACTCACAGACTCTAAGAAGAGACTAGTGGTTAACAAAGGGAAGGGGTGGGGGATGGCAAGAGGGGAGGGAGGGAGAGGGGATTGTGGGGTATCATGATTGGTGCACATAGTATTTGTGGGGTCACAGGGAAGACAGTGCAGCTCAGAGAAGACAAATAGGGACTCTGTGGCATCTTACTACACTGATGGACAGTGACTGCAATGAGGTATGGGTGGGGACTCCATAATAAGGGTGAATTTAATATATTGTTTTTCTTGTGAAACCTTCATAAGACTGTATATCAGTGATACCTTAATTTAAAAAACATAAAACATAGGAATGGAACTTAAACTATAGTGGTTTTTAGAATGCACGTGAGTGTGAGCATCAACTTAAAATACAATGCAATATCCATATTATATCATATCTATATATACACCTCATAGTACTACAAACCAAATACCTATAATAGGCAAAACAAAAAAAACAAAAAACAAATAACAAGAAAGGAATAGAAACAAAACACTATGGAAAATCACCAGAGCACAAGAGAGCAAGAAAAAAAAGAAACTGAGAAGAGCTACAAAAACAACCAGAAAACAATTAACAAAATGGCAATACAAACTATATAAATAATTACTTTAAATGTAAATGGACTAAATGCTCAAGTGAAAAGAAATAAGATGGCTAAATGGATTTAAAAACAAGACTAATACAGGAGAAGGCAGAGGAAGACTTGAAGACGAGAGAACAGACCTTCTACACCTAGCAAAAGAGACGACCACATTGAGAACGGTAAAGATGCAAAGCTACAATCCATTAGGATCCAGGCTTACCCCTATCTGAACCCACAAGTGGAAGAGAAAAAGGGACAGAGTGGGGTAAAAGAAAAATGCTCAGGAACTTGGCACTTCTGGCCTTGGGGATCTGCTCCAGAAAGATGAGTCCACGACAACACTGGACTTTGAAGATTACCAGGGCTGGGCACAAGGGTGAGCTGGAGCACTGTGGGGGACCAAGTCTCTGCTTGTACAGGACTGGCATACTCTGTGAATCCCTCTGATACCCAACACAAAGGCAGAAGTTTCAGAGTAGAGTTGCTACCCTTGGGAAGAGATGGAAGGACAGGGTTCTGAGAAAGATCTCTCCAGAGAAAAAGGGTTAGCAGATGACACTTTTCAAGCCCTCCCACAGCCAAACTGGCCAGATACTTGTAGGAGGCATCTCTGAAACTCTCCACCTACCTTAGTTGTTCAGACTCAGCATTCTGTTGCAGACCAGTGCACCCAAAATGCCCATCCCGGCAGTAAACAGCAACCATGGACAGCCAGGCAGAGGGCAGGTCCCACCCACAGCACATCACAGAATGGCCAGATGCAGAAGAGGCAAAACAGTGGAGTTCACTGCAAGAAGCCAGGCAGAGGGCAGATCCTTCCCACCCTCACACCTCCAATAGCAGCAGCAACTCAGCAGCAGAGAACACCCCTGAACACTGAGCTCTCATAAGCAGAGTGTTTTGTGCTTCTCAGCACCAGAGGATACCCCTGACATAAAGCCACTACTTTCAAGACCAGGAACATTGCCCATCAATGTAATACACTGAAACAAACACAGAGAGGCAGACAAAATGAGGAGGCAGAGGGATACGTTCAAACAACAGAATTAGACAAACACCAAAAAGAGACCTAAATGAAAAGGAGATAACCAATCTATAAGTTAAAGAATTCAAAGTAATAGTCAGAAAGATGCTCACATAACTACAACAAAAAATATATAAAAAAGAACCAATTGGAGCTGAAGAATACAAGAAAATGAAAAATACACTATAGAAAATGACTAAACTTCAGGATGCAGAAGAACAGAAAAGTAAACTGGAAGACGAGTGGAAAGTAACCAAGCCAAGCGACAGAGAGAAAAAAGGATTTTCAAAAACAAGAAGATGTTATTAAGACACATCTATGACATATACTGAATTATCATTATTATGAAGTCCCAAAAGAAGAACAGAAAGGGGTAGAAAGTCTATTTGGAAGATACAATAGCTGAAAACTCCCCAAACCGGGGAATGAAACAGACATCCAGGTCCTGGAAGCCTAGACATTCCCTAAGAAGATAAACCCAAGGAGGTGCAGACCAAGACAAGTAGTAATTAAAATGGCAAAGATTAAAAATAAAGATAGAATCTTAAAGGCAGTAAGAGAAAAGTAGACAGTTACTTACAATGGAAAACCCATTAGACTTATCAGCAGATTTTTCCACAGAAACTATAAGCTAGAAGGGAGTGGTATGAAATATACAAAGGGCTGAAAGGGAAAAATCTACAACCAAGAATTCCCTACCAAGCAAGGTTACCATTCAGAACTGAAGGAGCAATTTAAAGTTTTCCAGATAAACAAAAGCTAAAATAACTCATCATGACTAAACTTTACAGGATATGATAAAGGAACTACTTTAGATGGAAACATTTTTAAATTTAAATTTTTTATCAGTGAAAACAAACATACAGTAAGGGTAGTAAAAAGCAAGTATGAAGTTCAAAAGACAAAAATAGTAAAATCAATTATACACAATATTAGTCAAAGAATACACAAAATAAAAAGATGTAAATTATAACATAAACATAAAATGTGAAGTGGGGTTACAATCATTAAAAAGTAGTTTTTTTTAAATGTGTTCAAAATTAAACAACAATCAGTCTAATATACACTATGATGTATATAGAAAGCTCTGTATGAACCTCATGGCAACCACAAACCTAAATTCTATAATAGATACATAAGAAATAAAGAAAGAAGAATCCAAGCATAACACTAAAGAAAATCATCAAATCACAATGGAACAGAGGACAAAAGGAAGAGAGATGTACAAAAACAACAAGAAAACATCAAAATGGCAAAAAGTGTATGTATCAATACTTACTTTAAATGTAAATGGATTAAATGCTCCAATCAAAAGATATAAGGTGACTGAATGGATAAAGCAACAAGACCCATCTATATGCTGCCTGTGAGACTCACATAAGACCTAAGACACATATAGAGTAAAAGTAAAAGGATGGAAAAAGATATTCCGTGGAAACAAGTCAGGAAAAAGCAGGCATAGCAATAGTTGTATCAGGCAAAATAGGATTCAAAGTAAAGAAATATAACAAGAGACAAAGGAAGGCATTACATAGGGCTTACCAAGTGATTTCTTACCTCCTCACTAAAATAAACTAAACTTAAAACCTCCCTAATGAGGATTCAATTAAAGATTGTGGCATGAGAGATGAGATAGAGAACTCCTCCCAAAACCACATAAAATACGAAAATATAGTTAATATAATTAACTCTAAAAAAGCAACAGGAAAGAAGGCTGCGCCAGACTGCATACACCTGCAGAACAGAGGAGACCTCACGAAACAGGGTAATGTAGCAAAGCCTGGATCTGGCGGGACCCAAGTTCTTCCCCCCACTCCACCTCACTCTCAAAGGGAAGAGAAACGGAGCAGGGAGGGGCTGGAATCCTAGGACAGCTGAACACCAAACCCTGGAGATCTGCCCTTGGAGCACAAACCTACACTGCATGGTGCTCTGGAGATCAGTGGGGATGGAAAGCTAAGACAGGCAGAGCACTTGGAGAGACTGAGATTCCAGCCATTTGTGGAAGACAGCGCTCCACATCCACCTGCTCAGGGAAAAAGGAAAGGCGGCCTGAGGCTTACTAGCAGCGAGAGGGCTGCTGAAGGGATGGGGACTGCACGGAGCTTGGTGCTCAGGAAAAGGAATACGTACACAAGGTTGTCTGGGTGGGCTCTACCCAGTAGGTTGGGAACTTTCAGGAGCTTCAGACAATCCATCCCCCTGGCTGGCTACACACATCCAAGGCCCCCCACCATGATATACAGCCTGCAGCACCTTCCTCCCAACCAACCTGCCCCTGGCTCACAAACTGGCAGCCCCTCACCTGGTGTCAGGCCAGCCAGAGAGAAGCCCCACCTACAGCAGCTACAAACTCAAAGCATAGAGGATTATACCTGTGAGCTCTGCCCACTGGATCTGGCAGTGGAGACAGGCATAGCAGCCGGGAAGCAGGAAACACCTCTTTCCTCCCCCCAGGCACCAGTGCTACTCCCCTGTGAGCCCCAACATTGCTTCAGGGACTGAGAAGCTCCAGAGAGTAGAGCTTTTGAGCACTAGAGAGCACCACACACAAATATGAAATGTCAAAGGAATCTGATTCAAACCAATATCCTACAAACACCAGAAAAAGGGCCAGGGGAAACTGAACTCATCAATCTTCCTGAAAGAAATTTCAAAATAAAAATCATAAGTATGCTCATGTAGGTACAGAAAAATATTCAAGAACCCAGGAAAGAAATCCGAAGAGAGATCCAATCATTACAAATACAGTATCAGAAATAAGCCTAAATGGAGGGATTTAAAAGCAGATTAGATACAGTGGAGGAGAAGGTAAATGGAATAGAAATTAAAGAACAGGAATACAAAGAAGCAGAGGCACAGAGAGAAAAAAGGATGTCTAGGAAAGAAAGAATATTGAGAGGACACTGTGACCAGTACAAACGGAACAATATTCGCATAATAGGGGTACCAGAAGAAGAAGAAGAGAGAGAAAAAGGGATATAAAGTGCCTTTGAGTAGGTAATTGCTGAAAACTTCCCCAATTTAGGGAAGGATATGGTCTCTCAGGCCCTTGAGGTGCACAGATATCCCAACACAAGGGAACCTAGGAAGACAACACCAAGAAATATAATAATTAAAATGGAAAAGATCAAGGATAAGGACAGAATATTAAAAGGAGCAAGAGAGAGAAATAAGATCACATACAAAGGAAAACCCATCAGACATCACAATAGAAACCTTACAAACCAGAAGGGAGTGGGATGATATATTTAATGCAATGAAGCAGAAACATCTCAAGCCAAAAATACTCTATCCGACAAGATTATCATTTAAATTTAAAGGAGGTATTAAACAATTTCCTGATAAGCAAAAGCTCAGAGATACCTCCTACAAACCACCTCGACAGTGTATTTTGGAGGGACTTCTATAAATAGAAGATTCCTAAGGCTAAATAGCTGTCACCAGCGGAAATAAAACCACAGTAAAGAAAATAGAACAATTAATTACTAAGCAGATGCAAAATCAAATCAATACCCAAACTCAATCAAGAGATATGGAAAGAGTACAGAATATGATACCTAATACATAAAGAATGTAGGAGGAGGAAAAAAAAGAACCTTTAAATTGTGTTTGTAATAGCATGCTAAGTGAGTTAAGTTAGACTGTCAGACAGTAAGGAAGTTACCCTTAAACCTTTGGTAACCACAAATATAAAGCCTGCAATGGCAATGAGTAAATATCTAAACATAAACACCCTAAATTTAAATGGTCTGAATGCACCAATCAAAAGACATGGAGTCACTGAATGGATAAAAATAAAAGACCTGTCTACAGGCTGCTGACAAAAGAATGACATCAAACCCAAAGACAAAGACTAAAAGTAAAGGAATGGAAAAAAAATATTTCATGAAATAATAGGGAGAGAAAAGCAGGAGTTGCAGTACTTGTACAGGACAAAATAGACTTCAAATCAAAGAAAGTCATAAGAGACAAAGAATGACATTACATAATGATATAGGGGTCAGTCAAATGAGAAGATATGACTTATAAATATAGAGGCACCCAGCACAGGAGCATCTACATATGTGAAACAAATACTAACAAAATTGAGGGGGGAAATAAAATGCAATGCATTAATTTCAGAATATTTTAAACTCCACTCCAAAGAACAGATCAACCAGACAGAAAATAAGTAAGGAGACAAAGGCACTGAACAACACATTAGAACAGACGGACCTAACAGACATCTAAAGAACTGCCTACCCAAAAGCAGCAGGATATACATTCTTCTCGAGTGCACATGGAACATTTTCAAGAACAGATCATATACTAGGCCACAAAATCAGCCTCGGTAAATACAAAAAGACTGAAAATGTATCAACCAGCTTTTCAGAACAGAAAGGTATGAAACTAGAAATAAATAATGCAAAGAAAGTGAAAAACCACCAAAACACATGGAGGCTTGACAACATGCTCCTAAATAATCAATGGATCAATGAGCAAATAAAAACGTAGATCAAGAAATAAATGGAGACAAATGACAAAAATTCAACACCACAAAATCTGAGGGACACAGTGCAGACCATGCTAAGAGGGAAGTAATACAGGACTACCTCAGGAAAGAAGAACATTTCCATATAAACAGTCTAAACTCACAATTAAAAAAATTAGAAAAAGAAGAACAGATGAGGTCTAAAGTTTGTAGAAGGAGGGACTTCACAAAAATTAACGCAGAAAAAATAAAATCGAGAAGAATAAAACAATAGAAAGAGTCAATGAAAGCAGAAGTTGGTTCTTTGAGAAAATACACAAAATAGATAAACCCCTAGGCAGATGTACCAAGAAAAAAGAGAGTCTACACACATAAACAGAATCACAAATGAGAGAGACACTGCGGACACCACAGAAATACAAATAATTATTAGAGAATACTATGAAAAGTTATATGCTAACAAACTAGGAAAACTAGAAGAAATGGACAACTTTCTAGAAAAATACAAATTTCCAAGACTGACCCAGGAAGAAACAGAAAATATCAACAAAATTACCAGCAACAAAATTATATTGATAATAAAAAAACACCTAAGAAAAAAAATCCCTGGATGAGATGGCTTCACCGCTGAATTTTATCAAACATTTAGTAAAGACCTAATATCCATCGTCCTTAACATATTTGAAAAATAAGAAAAGGAGGGAATACTTCCAAACTCATTCTATGAGGCCAGTATCACTCTAATACCAAAACCAGACAAAGACACCACAAAAAAAAGAAAATTACAAACCACTGTCCCTGAGGAATATAGATGCAAAAATGCTCAACAAAATATAGCAAACTAAATTCAAAAATACATCAAAAAGATCATCAAACATGATCAAACAAGATTTATTCCAGGGATGCAAGGATGGTACAATATTAGAAAATGTATCAACATCATCCACCACATCAACAAAAACAAGGACAAAAACCACATAATCTCTCCAAAGATGCTGAAAAAGCATTCAACAAAATTCAACATCCATTCATGATAAAAATTCCCAACAAAATGGGTATAGAGGGCAAGTACCTCAACATAATAAAGGCCATATATGACGCACCCACAGCCAACATCATACTTAACAGAGAGAAGCTAAAAGCTTTTCCTTTAACATCAGGAACAAGACAAGGATGCCTACTTTCCCCACTTTTTTTCAACATAGTTCTGGAGGTCCTAGTCACGGCAATCAGACAACACAAAGAAATAAAAGGCATCCAGATTGGTAAAGAAGAAGTCAAACTGTACCTGTTTGCAGATGACATGATATAATAAATATAAAATGCTAAAGAATCCACTCCAAAACTACTGGATCTAATATCTGAATTCAACAAAGTTGCAGGATACAAAATAAATACACAGAAATCTGTTGCATTCCTATACACGAAAAATGACCTAGAAGAAAGAGAAATCAGGAAAACAATTCTATTCACAATTGCATCAAAAAGAATAAAATAGCTAGGAATAAACCTAATGAAGGAAGTGAAAGACATATACCCTGAAAACTACAAGAAACTCACGAGAGAAATTAAAGAAGATACCAATAAATTAGAAATACATCCTGTGCTCATGGACAGGAAAAATTTATATTGCCAAAATGACCATCCTGCCTAAAGCAATCTAAAGATTCAATGCAATGCCTATCAAAATACCAACAGCTTTCTTCAACGAACTAGAGCAAATAGTTCTAAAATTCATGTGGAACCATAAAAGACCCCGAATAGCCAAAGCAATTCTGAGAAGGAAGAATAAAGTTAGGGTGATTACAGTCCCCAACTTCAAGCTCTACTACAAAGCCACAGTAATAAAATGCTTCTTTAAAGCAAAGGACACCATTAGCAGAAAAAGGCATCCTACACTATTGGAGAATATGTTTATAAATGACATATACAACAAGAGGTTAACATCCAAAATATATAAAGACTTCACACGCCTCAACACTCAAAAAGCAAATAACCTGAGTAAAAAATAGGTTGAGGATATGAACAAACAATTCCCCAAAAAGAAATTCAGGTAGCCAACAGACACAGGAAAGGATGCTTCACATCGCTAATTATCAGGGAAATACAAATTAAAACCACAATAAGATATCACCTCACAACAGTTAGGATGGCCAGCATCAAAAAGACTAAGAACAACAAATGCTGGTGAGGATATGGAGAATGGTGAACCCTCGTACACTGCTGATGGCAATGTAAACTAGTTCAACCTTGTGGAAAGCAATATGGAGGTTCCTCAAAAAACTAAAAATACAAATCCATTTGACCTGGGATTTCCACTCCTAGGAATTTACCCAAAGAAAACAAGTTCTCACATTAAAAAAGACATAGGCACTCCAGTGTTTATCGCAGCACTATTTACAATAGCCAAGATATGGAAGCAACCTAAGTGTGGTTGTACACAGGTAATACATATACACAATGGAATACTATTCAGCCATAAGAAACAAATCCTACCATTTGCAACAACATGGATGGAGCTAGAGGGTATTACGCTCAAATAAGTCGGGCAGAGAAAGAAAAATACGAAATGATTTCCCTCATTTGTGGCGTATAACAACAAAGCAAGACTGAAGAAACAAAACAGCAGCAGACTCAAAGACTCCAAGAAGGGACTAGCAGTTACCAAAGGGGAGGGGTGGGAGAGGGCGTGTGGGGAGGGAGGGAGAAGGGGATTGTGGGGTATCATGATTGGTGCACATGGTATGTGTGGGGTCACAGGAAGGACAGTGTAGCTCAGAGAAGATAAATAGGGGCTCTGTGGCATCTTACTACACTGATGGACAGTGACTGCAATGAGGTATAGGTGGGACTCGATAATAAGGGTGAATTTAGTAGCCACATTATTTTTCCTGTAAAACCTTCATAAGCATGTATATCAATGACACCTTGATAAAACAAAAATTTTTTAATCTCCCTAATGAGGAATGATATTAGCAAAACTGGCAGAGTAAGGTACACCAAGTCTGCCCCTCTATACAATCAACAGAAAAGCTGTTAAAAACTGTAAGAATTAACATTTTCAGAACTCTGGAAACTAATCAAAACCCTGCAGCAAACAGGGGAACACTTAAGAGGGGGAAAAGAGGAAAGGAAAAACAAAACAGCTAATCTCAGTAGGAACAGTGAGCTTTGTGATGTTTTTACTTACCTGTGTTACGTTGCCTTCCCCCTGCTGAGCACTGGCACTGAACAGCCCACATTCCCAGGACAGGTAGGAGTAACAAAAAAAGTAAAATAGGCCTTATTCGCAAGGAATTATGGTTATTTGTTTTAACCTGTCTGGTGGCTAACTAAACAAAGAGTTTGCTTTATCTCTTTTAATTCAGAATTCTACCAGTACTGAGACAAATACCCAGGGAAGTACTGGAAATCATTTACAGGCAAGTGTATATTAGATTAGTCCTTGGAGACTAGAGCAGTGGATACAAGAAGGGGCAAAAAATAAACTAACCAAAATTTTGGGAGGAAAGCCTGGGAAGTGATGACTTGGAGGAGAAAAAAGTTGAAAAGCTCCAACATCTTCCTGGGAAAACAGGCCATACACATGCTCAGGGCTATGCACTTGCAGACTAAAGACCAGAGAAACATGGTGAGCTCTCACCGCTGGCTGATTTTTAGGGTCTGCACAAGAAAAAAAGGTAGAGTTGTAAACTACCTGGTTGAGATTTGAAGACATTCCCTGTTAGAAACCATAAAGACCACAGAGTGGTGGGATGAAATATTCAAAGTGTTGAAATAACTATCAATCAATTTTAATTACAGTTCTTGCAAAACTATCCTTCAAAAATGAAGTAGAAATCTCCCATGAAAGGAAAATCCAGGGCCAGAATGTGTCACTGGTGAATTCTACCGAACATTCAAAGAATAAATATAAATTATTTTCAAACTCCTGCAATAAATAGAAGAGGAGGAAACCTTTCCTAATCCATTCTAGTACCGTGATACCAAAGCCAGACAAAGACCACACAATAAAACTACAGACCAATATCCCTTGGAAAAACAGATGCAAAAATCCTCATTAAAATACTCGCAAATCAAATTCAGAAGATTAAAAACATTATATACCATGACAACTGAAACTTTTCCCAGTCATAAAAAAGTGGTTCAATGTAAGAAAAATCAATCAATGTAATACGCCATACTTATACGATGATGGAGGATAAAATGTACGTTCATCTCAACTCACCCAGAAAAGCATTTTGACAAAATCCAATACCCTTTTTCACGATTAAAGATATTAAAAACACTAATAATATAACAGGAACTTCCTTAATATGATATGACATTTAAGGAAAACACACAACTAATATGCTTAGTAGTGAAAGACTGAAAACTTTCTTTCCAGGATCAGGAGGAAGACATGGATGTCTGCTCTTGCCATTCTACTCAACCTTGTAGTAGTGGTTCCAGCCAAGAAATTCGGCAAGAAAAATAAGTAAAAGGCATTCAGGCTATAAAGAAAGAAGTAAAATTATCGCTACTCACAGACAATATGATCTTGTACATTGAAACCTCTAAAGAAAAAAACCACACACACACACACTCTATTACAGCTAATAAACTATCTCAACTAGGTTGCAAGATACAAGGTAATTACACAAGAAAATCATTTCCTCATCTATATACACTTACAATGAACAATCTAAAAAGAACTTAAGAGAACACTTCCATTTACAACATCAAGAAAAAATACTAAGGATTTAACAAAAAAGTGCAAGACTTAACAATGAAAACTGCAAAGCACTATTGAAATTAAGGAAGTAATCTAAATAAATCATAAGACACCCCATGTTTATGGATTGAAAAATATTGCTAAGATGCCAATACTTCCCAAATTGATTGTTTCCCTATCAAATCCCAGTTGTCATATATTGAATAAACTAATCCTAATTATTTATATAGACTTGTATGGAACCACAACTAGTCAAAACAATATTGAAAAAAAAAGTTGGAAGATTTACATTTCCCAATTTCAAAACTTACTACAAAGGTACAGTGATTAAAACAGTGTCATACAGTGGCATGAGGATAAACATGCAAACCTGTGTACTGGAACTGAGAGTCTAGACATAAACCCATACATCTACAGTCACTCATTTCCGACAAAGGTGGCAAGATCAGTCAATTGGGAATGAACATTCTTTTGAACAAATAGTTTTGGAATAACTGGACATTACATACAAAAGAAAAAAGTTGATCCCTGCCTCAGATCATATACCAAAATTAACTTAAACTTGACTGAAAAGCTAAAACTAGAAAATTCTTATTAGAAATAAAGGCATAAATCTTCATGATCTCCAAATAAGGGATGGTTTCTTAAGTTTGATACCAGAAGCAAAAGCAATAAAAGGAAAATCAGATTAATTAGACGTCAGCAGAATTAAAAACTTTTGTGTATCAAGGCATACTAACCAGAAAGAGAAAAGACAATACACAGAATGGAAGAAAGCACCTACAAATCATATATCTAATAAAAGTCTAGTGTCCAGAATATCAAAGAACTCCTACAATTGAAAAACAAGATACACAGCTCTATTTAAAAAACTAGAGCATGAATAGACTTTTCTCCAAAGATACACTAATGGCCAATAAGCACAGGAAAATACACATCGTTAGGGAACTGAAAATCAAAACCACAGTGAGATTCCACTTCACACCCAGTAAGCCTGCTATAATAAAAGAATGAAAAAATAAAAAATGTTAGCAAGGATGGGGAGGAGTTGGAACACTCATACATTGTAAGTAGGAATGTACAGTGGTACAGCCACTGTGTAAAACAATTTGGCAGTTCATCAAAAAGGCAAAACAAGAATTAGTATATGACCCAGCAATTATATTGCTAGGTATATATCCAAGAGAATAAAAAGCATGTTCATATAAACACATACATGAACATACATCATATTAACACACATGCATCTTCATAGCATTATTCTTTTTTTTGGCATCATTAATCTACAATTACATGTGCAACATTATGGTTACTAGACTCCCACATCATCAAGCCCCCCCCCCCCCACCCACCCCATTACAGTCATTGTCCATCGGCATAGTGAGATGCTATAGGATGACTACTTTTCTTCTCTGAGTTGTAAAGCCCCCCCCCCGGTACCCCCATATTATGTTTGCTAATCATTATGCCCCTTATTCCCCCGTGTCCCTCCCTTCCACCCATCCTCCCCAGTCCCTTTCCCTTTGGTAACTGTTAGTCCATTCTTGGGTTCTGTGAGTCTGCTGCTGTTTTGTTCCTTCAGTTTTACTACATTGTTATTTTCCACAGATGAGTGAAATCATTTGATATTTGTCTTTCTCCACCTGGCTTATTTCACTGAGCATAATACGCTCTAGCTCCATCCATATTGTTGAAAATGGTAGGATTTGTTTTCTTCTTATGGCTGAATAATATTCCATTGTGTATATGTACCACTTTTTCTTTATCCATTCATCTACTGATGGGCACTTAGGTTGTTTCCATTTCTTGGCTATTGTAAATAGTGCTGCGATAAACATAGGGGTGCTCACATCTTTTTCAAACTGGGCACCTGCATTCAAAGGGTAAATTCCTAGGAGTGGAATTCCTGAGTCAAATGGTATTTCTATTTTGAGATTTTTGAGGAACCTCCATACTGCTTTACACAATGATTGAACTTATTTGCATTCCCACCACAGTGTAGGAGGGTTCCCCTTTCTCCACATCCTTGCCAACATTTGTTGTTGTTTGTCTTCTGGATGTTTGCCATCCTAACTGATGTGAGGTAATAATTCCTTGTGGTTTTAATCTGCATTTCTCTGATGATTAGCGATGTGGAGCATCTTTTCATGTCCCTGTTGGCCATATGAATTTCTTCTTTGGAGAAGTGTCTATTCAGATCCTCTGCCCATTTTTCAATTGGATTATTTGCTTTTTGTTTGTTGAGGTGTGTAAGCTCTTTATATATTTTGGATGCCAAATCATAATCAGATATGTCATTTATGAATATATTCTCCCATACTGTAGGAGGTCTTCTGGTTCTATTGATATCCTTCGCTGTACAGATGATTTTTAGTTTGATATAGTCCCACTTCTTCTGTTTTGCTTTTGTTTCCCTTGCCCAGGGAGATATGTTCATGAAGAAGTTGCTCATATTTATGTCCAAGAGATTTTTTCCAAAGTTTATTTCTAAGAGTTGTATGGTTTCATGGCTTACATTCAGATCTTTGATCCACTATGAATTTACTTCGGTGTATGGGGTTAGACAGTAATCCAGTTTCATTCTCTTACATGTAGCTGTCCAGTTGTGCCAACATAGATGCTGAAGAGGCTGTCAGGGCCCCATTGTATATCCATAGTCCCTTTATCGTATATTAACTGAACGTATATGTTTGGGTTAATGTCTGAACTCTCTATGCTGTTCCACTGATCTATGTGTCTGTCCTTGTGCCACCACCAAATTGTCTAGATTACTGTGGCTTTGTAGTAGAGCTTGAAGTAAGGGAGCGTAATACCCCATTTTATTCTTCCTTCTCAGGATTGCGTTGGCTATTCAGGGTCTTTTGTGGTTCCATATGAATTTTAGAATTATTTGTCCACTTCATTGAAGAATGCTGTTGGTATTTTGATAGGGATTGAATCTGTAGATTGCTTTAGGTAGTATAGCCATTTTGACAATATTTATTCTTCCTAGCCAAGAACATGGAATGAATTTCCATTTGTTAGTGTCTTCCTTAATTTCTCTTAGGAGCGTCTTGTAGTTTTCAGGGTATAGGTCTTTCACGTCCTTCATTAGGTTTATTCATAGGTATTTTATTCTTATTGAAGCAATTGTAAATGGAATTGTTTTCCTGACTTCTCTTTTTGCTAGTTCATCGTTGGTGTATAGGAAAACAACAGATTTCTGTGTATTAATTTTGTATCCTGCAACTTTGCTGAATACACATATTAGTTCTAGTAGTTTTGGAGTGGTGTCTTTAGGGTTTTTTTTATGTATAATATCATATCATCTGCAAATAGTGACAGTTTGAATTCTTCTTTACCAATCTGGACACCTTGTATTTCTTTGTTTTGTCTGCCATGGCTAGGACCTCCAGTACTATGTTGAATAACAGTGGGGAGAGTGGGCATCCCTGTCTTGTTCCCGATCTTAGATGAAAACCTTTCAGCTTCTTGTTGTTAAGTATGATGTTGGCTGTCGGATTATCATATATGGCCTTTATGATGTTGAGGTACTTGCCCTCTACACCCATTTTCTTGAGAGTTTTTATCATGAATGGATGTTGAATTTTGTCAAATGCTTTTTCAGCATCTATGGAGATGATCATGTGGTTTTTGTTTTTCTTTTTGTTGATGTGGTGGATGATGATGATGGATTTTCGAATATTGTACCATCCTTGCATCCCTGGGATGAATCCCAATTGATCATGGTGTATGATCCTCTTGATGTATTTTTGAATTCTGTTTGCTAATATTTTGTTGAGTATTTTTACATCTATGTTCATCAGGGATATTGGTCTATAATTTTATTTTTTGGTGAAGTCTTTGCCTGGTTTTTTATTAAAGTGATGCTGGCTTCATAGAATGAGTTTGGAAGTATTCCCTCCTCTTCTATTTTTTGGAGAAGTTTAAGGACAATGGGTATTACGTCTTCTCTATAATGTCTGATAAAATTCAGTGGTGAATCCATCTTACCTGGGGGGTTTGTTCTTAGGTAGTTTTTTGATTACCAATTCAATTTTGTTGCTGGTAACTGTTCTGTTTAGATTTTCTCTTTCTTGCTTGGTCAGTCTTGGAAGGTTGTATTTTTCTAAGACATTGTCCATTTCTTCTAGGTTTTCCAGCTTGTCAGCATATAGGTTTTCAGAATATACCCTAATAATTCTTTGTGTTTCTGTGGGTCCATCGTGATTTTTCCTTTTTCATTTCTGATTCTGTTTATGTGTGTAGAGTCTCTTGTTCTCTTAATAAGTCTGGCTACAGGTTTTTCTATTTTGTTTATTTTTCAAAGAACCAACTCTTGGGTTCATTGATTTTTTCTGTTGTTTATTCTTCTCAATTTTATTTATTTGTTCTCTGATATTTATGTCCTCCTTCTGCTGACTTTGGGCCTTATTTGTTCTTCTTTCTCCAATTTCAATAATTGTGACTTTAGACTATTCGTTTGGGATGGTTCTTCTTTCTTTAAATAGGCCTGGATTGTAATATACTTTCCTTAGAAATGCCTTTGCTGTGTCCCACAGAAGTTGGGACTTTGTGTTGTTGTTGTCATTTGTCTCCATATATTGCTTTATCTCTGTTTTAATTTGGTCGTTGATCCATTGATTATTTACGAGCATGCTGTTAAGCCTCTATGTGTTTGTGAGGCTTTTTGTTTTCTTCGTACAATTTATTTCTAGTTTTATACCTTTGTGACATGAGAAGTTGGTTGGCAGAATTTCAATATTTTTGAATTTACTGAGGTTCTTTTTATGGCCTAATATGTGGTCTTTTCTGAAGAAAGTTCCATGTGCACTTGAGAAGAATGTGTATCCTGCTGCTTTTGGGTGTAGAGTTCTGTAGATGTCTGTTACGTCCATCTGTTCTAATGTGTTGTTCAGTGCCTCTGCGTCTTTACTTATTTTCTGCCTAGTTGATCTGTCCTTTGGAGTGAGTGGTGTGTTGAAGTCTCCTAAAATGAATGCATTGCTGTCTATTTCCTCCTTCAATTCTGTTGGTATTTGTTTCACATACGTTGGTGCTCCTGTGTTGGGTGCATATATATTAATAATGACTATATCCTCTTGTTGGACTGAGCCCTTTATCTTTATGTAATGTCCTTCTTTATCTCTTGCTATTTTCTTTGTTTTGAAGTCTATTTTGTCTGATACAAGTACTGCAACACCTTCTTTTTTCTCCCTGTTGTTTGCATGAAATATCTTTTTCCATCCCTTCACTTTTACTCTGTGTATATCTTTTGGTTTGAGGTGAGTCTCTTGTAAGCAGCATATAGTTGGGTCTTGCTCTTTTATCCATTCCACTACTCTGTGTCTTTTGATTGGTGCATTCAGTCCATTTACATTTAGGGTGATTATGGATAGGTATGTACTTACTGCCATTGCAGGCTTTGGATTCGTGGTTACCAAAGGTTCAAGGGTAGCTTTTTTACTATTTAACTGTCTAACTTAACTCTCTTATTGAGCTATTATAAACACAGTCTGATGATTCTTTATTTCTCTCCCTTCTTATTCTTCCTCCTTCATTTTTTATATGTTAGGTTTTTTTTTCTGTACTCTTTTGTGTTTCCTTTGACTGTTTTTGTGAAAGTTGATTTCATTTTTTGCCTGACCTCTGTTTAGCCTTAGGAGTGCTTCCATCTACAGCAGTCCCTTTAAAATATCCTGTAGAGGTGGTTTGTGGGAGGCAGATTCCCTTAACTTTTGCTTGTCTGGGAATTGTTTAATACCTCCCTCAATTTTAAATGATAATCGTGCTGGGTACAATATTCTTTGTTCAATGCCTTAAATATATCATGCCATTCTCTTCTGGCCTGTAAGGTTTCTGTTGAGAAGTCTGATAGTAGTCTGATGGGTTTTCCTTTGTAGGTGATCTTTTTTCTCTCTCTGGCTGCCTTTAGTACTCTGTCCTTGTCTTTGATCTTTGCCATTTTAATTATTATATGTCTTGGTGTTGTCCTCCTTGGGTCCCTTGTCTTGGGAGATCTGCGGGCTTCCATGGTCTGAGAAATTATTTCCTTCCCCAGCTTGGGGAAGTTTTAGGCAATTATTTCTTCAAAGACACTTTCTATCTCTTTTTCTCACTCTTCTTCTTCTGGTACCCCTAAAATGAGATTATTGTTCCGTTTGGATTGGTCACACAGTTCTCTTAATATTCTTTCATTCCTAGAGATCCTTTTGTCTCTCTCTGCCTCAGCTTCTCTGTACTCCTGTTCTCTGATTTCTATTCTATTAACAGTCTCTTGCACTTCGTCTAGTCTGCTCTTAAGCCCGTCAATCGATTGTTTTATTTCTGTAATGTCCCTCCTGACTTCATCCCTTGGCTCTTGCATATTTTCTGTAGGTCCATCAGCATGGTTATGACTTTTATTCTGAATTCTTTTTCAGGAAGACTGTTTAAATCTATCCCACCAGGCCCTCTCTCTGGGGTTGTCTTGGTGATTTTTGACTGGACCAGGTTCTTCTGTCTTTTCATGATGATAGAAGTGGTTGTAGGCAGGTGGCACGTGCATCAGCTCGGAGAACAAATTCCCTTTCTGCTTGCTGTTTTCCTTACCCTTCTCTGCAGCCTGTGCCAGTTACCACATACCAGAAGGCAGTCTTTGGGATAATCCCCTGAGCTGCCATGGGCAGCGTCACCTTCAGGCTATCCTGGAACACTGCGGGGGCGTGGCAACCACGCCGGGTGGGTTCTACTGCAAGGATAGGCCTTTTCACGCCTTCTGGACCTTGCTCTGGCTTCCATAGCCTGTGCTGGTTACCTGCACACCAGTAGGCAGTCTCTGGGATAATCCTCTTAGCTGCCATGGGCGGAGCCACCCTCAGGCTAGTGTAGAGCACTGCGGGTGCATTCTACTTCCAGGATGGCTCCTTTGTGCCTTCTGGACCTTGCTCCAGCTTCCACTGTCGTTCTGGGAGGAGTCTGTTTGGTTGCCATGGGTGGAGCTGCTTTCCGGCTGCTCTGCAGCTGTGGCGGTTCAGCTGGCACCGGCAGGGGGATACCAATGGCAGGTTGCTTATCGCCGTGAGGTGCTTCAGGGCTGCTTTACCCGGCAGGGAGTTAGGGGGTCCAAAATTCCTCAAGATTCAAAGCCTTCTGGGCTGAGTGCATTGGGATGATTTTGTTCAGCTGTTGGGCCCTTGTTCCTTTAATACTTTTAAAAAACGCCCTCTTTTCTTTCATCCTAGTGGAGCCAGCTGTGGGGCCCGCTCGCAGTCTCCATCTTGGATCCTGCCCTTCTGTTTCTCTAATCTCCAACACACCATGAGAGGTGTGGCTGTGTTCCTGATGCAGATCACCAGGACTGGTTATTTAGCAGTCCTGTGCTTCCACAGCCTCCCCACTCTGATTCTTTTCCCCCTGCCAGTGAGCTGGGGTGGTGGAAGTGCTTACATCCTGTCGGGTCACGGCTTCATATCTTACCTTTTTCGTGAGGTGCTGAGTTCTTGCAGATGTAGATGTAGCCTGGCTGTTGTACTATATCTTCCTGTCTCTCTTTTAGGAGTAGTTGTATTTGTTGTTATTTTCAAGAATCTATATGGTTTTTGGAAGAGATTTCCCTTGCCATGCTCATGCCGCCATCTTGAGCTAAGCACCCCCCATAGCATTATTAATAGCAAAAAAAGTGTAAACAACCCAAAAATATAATAGTAAATGGATAAACAAAGTGTGGTATATCTACACAAAGGAATATTATTCAGCCATAAAAAGGAATGGAGTACATGCTACAACATGAATGAACCTTAAAAACATACTAAATGGAAGAAGACAGAAGATGCCACATATTATAGAATTATGTTTAGATGAAATGTCCGGTGTCATATACAGGGACAGGATTTCTTGTTTGGAGCTTTGAAAATGTTCTATAATTGGATAATGATAATGACTGCACTACTATGTGAATATACAAAAGACCAATGAATTGTACAGTTTAAAATAATTAAAATGGTGAATTTTATGTTATATGGATTGTATCTCAATAAAACCAAAAAAAATCTCCCTATAAGTGTTCAGAACTCTGTTTCTAGGAACTCTGGTCCAAGTAACTAACCATTGCCCTCTCTCGCATAAGAATATCAAAACAACAAGAACAAAACCAGGGATGACCTGTCTTTCTCAATTACCATTATCAAGTAATTTAAATATACAGTTGCACATTCAGACATCTACCATTTCATCTACACAATTTTCACATACTTAACAGCAATATGTGGCTCTACCTATATTTACCCTTCGATCCACAATCCTGGTCACATTTTACCATAAAACCACATGACTGGAATGAACAGACCAGGAAATAAACATGCAGTGAGTAAAAGAGTCTTTAAACCAAACAGGTAAAATAGTAATGATCAAAAGAGAGAGAAGGAAAAACTAATAGGACCCAACTCATGAATTTTACTTCATTATCATTATTAGTTCCTTTACTTTTCTAACATTTCAGCCATTTTTTAATCATTTTCTTCTCTTTTATTAAAGGTTTAAAAATTGAGAAGTGATGGTATCTCTACTATGTGCTCAAATTTCTCAAAATTCCTAACCAAAAAAAAAAAGTTTATCAGTAGTTGAAACTAAGTAAAAAAAAAAAAAAACCAGACATTTGAAACACCAATAATATAAAAATATACAATTAATCTCGCCACTCTAACCTTAGTCAGATATTCTGTGGCATTTAGGAAATGCTACAGTGTAAAAGAGCCATATTCTTATAACTACAGCAATAATTATTTCTAAGACAAAATTATAGTCCGGATTCTCTTTCACAACTGGGTCTTTATTATTTCATAACAAATTCAGCTAATGTATATGGCACTGTAACTTTCAAGCCATAATATGTCACATAAAATGGTTCCCAAATGGATAATGTACTGTTGAATAAAAACTTAAACATACGCAAATTCAAAAAGATTAATTTATTCTACATTTTAACAATGCCCAAGGGTGAGAGGCAATTCTCTCCTTCAGATTCAATTTAATATCAAAGGAAATAACTCACTTTGTACAAATGCCAGAATTTAATACTAAACAAGTAAATTATATCATACACATAGGACATATTTTGTGGTTTACTTTCCAGTTGTAACCAACTACAAGTAAAAGTACCTTTTATTATGCTTCTGTTAAGTACTCCAGTAGCATTTGAACTAAAATATTTAAAACTAATATGGCAATAGATGGTATATTATACAATGTACCTGTTAGTGTAATAATACAGATTTAGATCATTCTTTTTCCCTTTTGATTTTGTCAATTTTAAAATATTTCTAACATGTTAGTGAGTATAGAAAATAATAAATACCCATATGTCCATTTCATCAAATACAATTCATCAACCATAACATTAGGTATCTGCTTCAGGAACTTTTTAACAGATCATTAAAATGTCATGAAAATGCACAATAAAAATATAATTTTTCTTGTGATTTGTACCACTACAAATCTATTGAAACTTTATTTAAAATAAAACAGCTGAATAAAATTCATGCTAAAATTATCTAACAACTTTTGGACTTATTTAATTATTTCTTCTGAACTATCACCAGGCCTACATTTTAACAGTTAAATTGGTGAAAATAAAATTATTCAACAAACGCCTATTCCACATATCCAGAAGTCCTAGGCTTAACATATGTTCATTTTACAGAATAGATTTAAAAACTATCAATTTAAACATTACTCTCTAGGGGAAAATAAATCTTAATGTAACTAGTGGGATAAACAACTCATTAAAACTTAACTTGGAAAAACTCCAGGATAAATTTAAGGAAATAGAAACAAGTAGGTCTTGATTGTGTGGTAGCAAAGACTGAAAATGAATATGCCCTAATTAACAAATATTTTTAAAGACTCTGCTTGACCATCTACTGACAAATTGAAATATAGAGCTGATGACATTTCTGGACCAATCTGGCATTTCTATAAGAAAATTCTTTCTTCGAATTTTTAAATAAAAAATGTGGAAGTGTTTATTACTCAGTGCAGAAGAATTAAACAATTCATTCATGTTCACAGGAATATCATGAAATTTATGCTACATGTAGACTTGAGAAACAGTCATCCATTCTTTTAAAATCAACACACCTCATAGAAATTTAAAGATATGCTCAGCAACAGCTGCATCTAAAGATTTATATAGAGTCCCCAAATGCAAAGTTTGAACCTACAAATTGGTTCCAAAAATGTATTTGTGTTATTACTCATATCCTGTACAGTAAAATAAGATTAGATCACTTTTTCCAAAATAAAATGAACACAAAACTTTAAAAACTCAACTCAGAAATGAAAGCAGTTTAAAATGTAAGAAATTTGTATTTAGTTCTGTATATAGTCTCTCTTTAACTTACATAAGACATCAATACTCAATGACAAGAAAAAACAATTTTTAATTAAATGATAGGTAAAATGAAAAGTTTAATCTCCTTTTTCCTCCTGTAGATCCCACTCCACTCCCTATAGATAATCACTTTTTATGAGTTTAGCAATAAATACCTACAGATCTCTATTGATTTTATGCATTCATGGATACTTATCATTTTAATGGACATTTATGTGTGTGTGTATGCCTACAGCTTACTTTTTATGACAAAATGACAAATTTTAGAGATCATCAAGCTCTTTCTACATTAGTAAGCATGCTTTTACATTGATCTTTTTAATGTGTGCCTGACATACATTGTCTGAATCAAGTTTCACATTCATCAGCCATGTATCACAACATTCCCTTTCTCAACATCCCCACCAGGATTAACTATTTTTAAGTACAATGATTTTAGCATTTGCAAATAGCTGTGAAATATAAATTATATCCTACTATGTTGAGATATGAAAATATTTTAATATGTTTCAAATTTATGAAATAAATAAATCATTAGTTCAAATGTTAGATAACTGACAGAGAAAATGGGAAGAAAAAATTGTCTATTATGAAAACTGAAATATACTGAATACCTTGATTATTAAAATACATAAAGTCCAAAATCTTACTAGGAACTATTATGGATATTGGCAGACAAACAAAACATAAAAAGTGCAAAATGTTGTCTCTTCATTAATCTCATCATCTCCTAGACAAGTTATTCAACATAGATAATTAATTCACCTACTTAAATATAAAACCATTTAACTACTCAGGAAAAAAGAGAACAAGAAGTGTGCTTAGCCAATATATTTTATACAAGTAATTAATAATATTTAAGCATAACTTTGAGAATTCTGATTAGGAAAATCACTAAAATTTTAGCTCAATTTCAGTACTTCATTAAAGTCATTGGGTTTTGCTTTGGCCAAGGGCACAATTTACATGTATTATGTAAGTAAATAGGAGACAGACAGTTGTCAAAAAAGCATACAATCTAAAACGTCATTAATCAGACAACCAAAACACTGAAATTGCTTAAGAAATTACCTGTATGTCAGTAAATATTTACCTGTGGCTACCACAGATTTAAGGTTTTGAAGATAAATGTCCTCCATTGAAAAGAGATGGTTCCTAAGGAACTGAAAAACACTAAATAATCACACAAACCAGTGAAAATCTGTACCATGGAAGTTCAGTAAAAAACAGAAACAATATTCCATGGAAAAATATGTGAGGGGATATGTCCTAGTCATAGAAAGTTTCGATTAGGCCAATACCTGAGGGATAAGTAAAGATTATTTAGGTTACAGACTAGTAAAACAATTTTATGGAAGACTTGGCTAAAGTAAGACAAACTGAAAAAGGAAGAGGTGGAAGGGGTTAAGATACACAGAATAATCTAGAAGGCCAAGAAGGAGCCCCATCACGGAGAGCATCCCCATCAATCAACCACAACTGGCTGCAGATGTATGAGTTAGCTGGTGATTAAGAACAACTCTCTAAATACTTAGAGCAAAGCGAGAGCAGAGAACAGAGCCCAGAGAGCCCTGATTAGTCCCACCACTGCCAGCAGCCTACTTATTATCATATCCTAGTTACCAGCACACCCCAGGAGGAGCCACAGCTTCCGGACCCAGCCACAGTCACCATCACTGCAGCCGTGAGTAGCCGCCTGCCACCCTAGCCCTCAGCACTGCAGAACCGAGCCCCACACCTCAGGCAATGGCACAGGGAATGGTGGCCCTGGCGGGCTCACACTGGTGTCACCAAACGAGAGTGTTAGCAACAGTGAAATGGTTCAATGTAAGAAAGGGATATGCCTTCATCAACAGGAATGACACAAAGGAAGATGTATTTGCATATCAGGCTACCATAAAGAATAACCCCAGGAAGTACCTTCTCAGTGTAGAAGATGAAGAATTTGATGTCACTGAAGGAGAAAAGGGCATGAGGGCAACAAAAGTTACAGGCCCTGGTGATTTCCAGTGCACGGCAGTAAATATGCAGCAGGTTTAACCATTATAAACACTATCCACATCGCAGGAGTCCCCACTCAATCACCAGCAGAACTGCCAGAATAGCGAGAGTGAGGAAAAGGATGAGGGGTGGGAGAGTGCTCCCAAAGGCCAGACCCAACAGTGCCAGCCCTACCGCAGGTGACAATTCCCACCTTACAACATGCAGAGAGCTGTCGGCACTGACCACAGTGTTCCAACCCTCCTGTGTAGGGAGAAGTGATGGAGGATGCGGACAACCGAGGTGTAGGAGAGCAAGGTGGCCGGTGTGACAGACTATGTACTGGGGTTACAGATCACAATTCCACAGGGGTCTTCCTCGCAAGCCACAGCCGAGAGGACAGCAATGAGGAGGATAAGGAAGATCAAGGAGATGAAACCCAAGGTCAGCAGCCACCTCAATGTTGGTACTGCTTCAACTTCAATTACCAGTGCAGATGCCCAGAAAACCCTAAGCCACAAGAGGGCAAAGAGACAAAAGCAGCCGATCCACCAGCTGAGAATTCCATTGCTCCCAAGGTTGAGCAGGGCAGGGCTGAGTAAATGCCCGCTCACCATCTCTACCAACACCTGGTTTAGTAATCCAACAAGAAGAAATGAATATGAAATTCCAGAATTAAGAAATGAACAGAAGACTGAAGTGAAGACCTGAAGTGCTTGTTTTTTGCCAACTGACCAGATAACCAGAACTATCTGCATTATCTGTGCAGCATGGGTTTTTATTATTTTTACCTACAGATGTCTCTTTTTGGTAATGACAAATGTGGTGGGGTTTGTTTTTTTTTTTTTAAAGCCTGGTTTTTCTCAGTACAGCTTTAAAGGTTTTTAAATTGTTTTATATCTGGTCAAGTTGAGACTTTTTAGAACCTCATTTTTAATTTGTAAAAAAAAGTTTACAACTTGATTTTTTCAAAAGTCAACAGACAGCAACATCTCTTCATAAACATCTTAAATAATAATAAAAAAAAGAAAAAGAAAAGGTAACAGTCACATGTTACTCATATTGGGACTCAAAGACCTAAAACACAACAGTTTTCACCTGATAGGTGCCAAAAATATGTATTTTTAAAACAAATAAATGATTCATCAATCAGCTAAAACTTGAAAAATGCTATTAACATTCATCTACAAAAGTGGCAATATTTTTCAGTTATAAATCATAACAATGAATACAGTGTTACTGTCAAGAACTTGCTAATAGTTACCAACATAGTAGGAATGGCTTCATCACCAACTAATTAAAAGATGTCTAGAACAGTCATTTCCTCTCCCTAGTTCATCATTATCACCTTATCTAATCCTTATTTCCACATCTATAAAACAGAGATAGTAATACCTGACTCATTTATTGCAAAGGTTGGTTGTGAGGTTCAAATATATCCTTGCATGTAGTGGAATTAGTTAAGTACAAAATGCTATGCAAGAGCACTATGATGTTCTTTAGAGATTTTTCTACTGGCACTAAATATGCATAGTATGACCTTTTGAATACTGGGACTGCCAATGATTTATCTGTCCCTAAGTTTCAAATCTATACATTACAGAGATTACATCATCATACATAGTTAAGAAGGAAATTTAGAAGCAATGATTAATAAAAAAGACTAGTGATTTCTAAGACATTTCTGTTTTAATAAATATGTTGATAACTTAGAACTCTAATTTTTAATATATTCAAGTTTCAATTCCCAAAAAATAATGAGACACAGACATACTTAAAAGATTGGGTAACTAGAATAAAATGTTGTCACGGGATAATATTCTCATGCTGTTGTACATAGACAAAACCAAACAATAAGAAAAGTCTAGTTTAATTCTGATGAAAGAAAGAGCTATAGGTCTTATAATATTTCCCAATATCTCAAATATCAAATGTAAAGGCAATAATCTAAAAATGAATTGTAAATACTCATTTGGGAACCACTAAACAAACTATTTTACTAAGATTAAAACTTTTAACAAGGGAATAAATGGATCAACGTGCCTATGCAACTTCACACCCAATTGATCATAAAATTGAATATGGAAAATATCAAATTTTCCAAAGCAAAATCAAAGAAAACCCTCATTGTACCAATGCTGTCTGGTTGTTAACATATATGAAATGCTCTTCAAGTCCTTACTTAAAAAATCAAACGGCAAAATCTAACTGATATACACATAGATAGTATTTCCCTAAAGTTGCATTTTTCATATCTTTTTAATTCCATGTACATATACTCTTATAAAAAAACCATAAAAATAGGCATTTTTCAACTAGTCGATTAAATATATACAATCAGAAGCAAAAAATGACAAACAAAATATTGGTAAGACTATTAACATATATAATAAAGCTGGGAGGTTTATGCTCCCCGACTTCAAGCTCTACTACAAACCCGCAGTAAGTCAATTTGGAACTGGCACAAGGACAGACCCATAGACCAATGGAACAGACTAGAGAGCCCAGATATAAACCCAAGCAGATATGGTCAATTAATATATGATAAAGGAGCCATGGACATACAATGGGGAAATGAGAGCCTCTTCAACAACTGGTATTGGCAAAACTGTACAGCTACATGTAAGAGAATGACACTGGATAACTGTCTAACCCCATACACAAAAGTAAACCCGAATGGATAAAAGACCTGAATGTAAGTCATGAAACCACAAAACTCTTAGAAGAAAACATAGGCAAAAATCTCCTCAATATAAACATGAGCAACTTTTTCCTGAACACATCTCCTAGAGCAAGAGAAACAAAAGCAAAAAAGAACAACTGGGACTACATCAAGCTGAAAACCTTCTGTACAGCAAAGGACACCATCAATAGAACAAAAAAGCACCCTACAGTATGGGAGAATATATTTGTAAATGACATATCTGACAAGGGGTTAACATCCAAAATATATAAAGAACTTACATGCCTCAACACCCAGAAAGCAAATAACCCTATTAAAAAATGGGTGGAGGATATGAACAGACAATTCTCCAAAGAAGAAATTCAGATGGCCAACAGGCACATGAGAGGATGCTCCACATCGCTAATTATCAGGGAAATGCAAATTTAAACCACAATGAGATATCACCTCACACCAGTTAGGAATGCCAACATCCAAAATGCAAGGAATAACAAATGCTGGTGAGGATGCGGAGAAAGGGGAACCCTCCTACACTGCTGGTGGGAATGTAAAGTAGTTCAACCATTGTGGAAAGCAGTATGGAGGTTCCTCAAAAAACTAAAAATAGAAATACCATTTGACCCAGGAATTCCACCCCTAGGAATTTACCCAAAGAAAACAAATTCTCAGATTCAGAAGGACATATGTACCCCTATGTTTATTGCAGCACTATTTACAACAGACAAGATGTGGAAGCAACCTAAGTGTCCATCAGTACATGAATGGATAAAGTAGATGTGGTATATATACTCAATGGAATACTATTCCACCATAAGAAAGAAACAAGCCCTACCATTTGCAATAACATGGATGGAACTATAGGGTATTATGCTCAGTGAAATAAGCCAGGCAGAGAAAGAAAAATACCAAATGATTTCCCTCATTTGTGGAGTATGACAACAAAGCAAAACTGAAGGAACAAAACAGCAGCAGGCTCACAGACTCCAAGAAGGGACTAGCAGTTACCAAAGGGTAGGGGTGGGGGATGGCAGATGGGGAGGGAGGGAGAAGGGGATTGAGGGGTATTATGATGAGTACACATGGTATGGGGGGCGGGTCATGGGGAAGACAGTGTGGCGCACAGAGAAGACAGGTGGTGACTCTGGCATCTTACTACACTGATGGACCATGACTTCAGTGGGTTATGGGGAGGGACTCGATAATATGGGTGATGCCTTAATAAAAAAAATTGTATATTAATGATACATAAAAAAAAAAATTGGCCACTCTTTCCACAAAATTTTTTTCAAACAATACATTAATACTCTAAATAAACTTTCCTTATTAGTAAAACATAAACACATTAGTAATACAATATGACAATATTATTTAATAATTCAATACTATACCTATAATGTGGCAAAGTGTTGAAAGTAACCAAACTAAATTCAAAAAAAGCACAAGCAGAGACTTTAAACATTAATAACTGAGAAGGAAAAAAATAGAACATCTGATGAAAATGTATTCAGAACCAATCAGTTTAACTGTTAAATTTAAGATTTTAGACTATTATTCATATAAATAGTTCTTACAACATGTTATTTCTTTAAAATTTTCAAACGTTTTAGTTTTACTAAAAACCACTCCAGGCAAATTCACAGAAATATCAATGGCATATTTGGAAGGAAAGTGACCTTAACTGAAATAAAGCCTAGATTCACTTCTATTCCATATTTACCAACTCCCAAAAAGAAATATAAGTACTAGTAAATATATATGGGGTTATCATAAAAACTATTCCTTCTGATATGAATAAACCAGTATTTTAGACTTCAAATGCAATTTAGATACAATTTGCACCTTGATATTAATACAATGCTATAAATTACTCAAAAGGCAGAGAAGTCTGACACAAGTTAAATTCTACATTCTAATGAACTTTAATACCAGTAATCACAGAGCAAGAAGGAACCCAAACAACAGTCCCGACTCAAAAATTACGTCTATTTGAGATTGAAGAGGGGGACAAATGACACCAAAGGGCATTCTGAAAAACATTTCTAAGTCATAGATACAGAATCAACTGTAACAAGGTTAGAAACCCCTCATCCAACTCTGGAACTTAAATATCTTTAAATAAAAGTAGGGATACTTATTGTAAGCCTGAATACATTTTACTTGGTTAAGGAAAACTACACAGAGATGTAGGATAAAAAACAAGCTAGGTACTGACACATGTTATGTCAAAACATTATGCTGAGTTAAAGAAGCCAGATGCAGGGCATTCTAATCCACTTATATGTCATAAAAGACAAATGTGCAGAGAAAGAAAGTAGATCAGTGGTTAGCTGGGGTTGAAGATGGAGAGTAACTGTAAATGAGCACTAGGGGGATGAAAATGTTCTAAAACTGACTTATGGTAACAGTTGCACCTTTCAGTGAAGTTACCAGAAATCACTACCTTGTACACTTGGAATGGGTGAATTTTATGCTATATAAAGGATACCTCAATAAAGCTGTTAACAAAAAAAAAGAAATACAAATGATCAAAGCTATTCCAATGGAAGGATGTTTAAGGATGCAAACAATGCCAATTTACAATACACTCTCTTATCAATGGTGGAAGGGACTGCTAATACTGGGACTTCATTCTAATAGACCCAAAATAAAATTCCAACTCCACTGATTATTTATAAGCACTAGTAAGTTAAGACAAAGGTATGTATAACAGGAATATGATAGTATCTCTCATAAGGCTACTATGAAGATGAGATAATGCATGCAAGATTTTAGATTGCTCCTGCACACACTGCTATTATTAACATTAATTCTGAATTATTAAAACTCTCCCAATAAATTTCTCATGTCACTTACGTAAGATGAAAAATTCTCTTCATTAGTTTTTCAAATTTAAGTCATATGCAAATTAGAATAAGTAGTGCTCAAAAATTATAAAAAATAACTATTAGCATGAGATGTGATAACAGGTAGTGACACATTCTGAAAGTCTTATCAAAAAAATTAATCCCAGTAATTAATAATCAAAGAGAATATATCTTCACATGAATATATGTTTTTAATGTTATAATAAAAATGTTTAATTAGACTTTATAGATTTGAGTTTTATTCATATTAAATATTATACTGTAGAAAAATAGAAATGAGTATAAGGATCAAATTTAAAATATGTATACTTATAAATAGGTTTTTAAGACTGTAATACAACTTAACCTCTATAAATATTAGACATTGTAATACATGTTAAAATAACTGCCAAGAAATAGAATATTTAGAAAAGCTTACATTGTGTCTAGAATTACCAAGTATGCTTTACAAAATCTTTCATAGCTGGAGAATGTCTACAAAAATTTGGAAAGGAAAATGATGATATATTTAATTTTCAACAAGTTTTCATTTATCTGTAGGAATCCGTTTCTGTTAGTGTAGGTAACAATTCCTATTAATGTTTGCTCCACTACTAATTAGATAATGATTCATATTTGTACTGAAAATGAAGAAAAATCAAATAGAAAAATATAAAGTAAGTCAAAAGTATTCTGTGATCGAAAACTATGTAAACATTTCCTTCCAAGGCTCAAGACAGTAAAAAGGATAATTTTATAATAAGGTTTTAAGAGACAATATATGCTACCTCTTCTCTTAAAGCAATTTTTCTCTTCTTAAAATTCCCTTTACTAGTAGAATGTGTATTTTCTACTGCCACGAGGGCAGGTATCTTGCCTATTTTGTTTATTGGTACATCTCTAGCCAGGGCCCTACAGAGTGTCTGGCCCATAGTGGACATTCATCATCTATCTGTGGAATAAATCTGAACTAATGAACAAAGAACAATCTGAAGCATGTGAAAAGACATGCAAACATAGTGGAAAAACTCCCTGGAGTTTAGAAAAAGAACTGAGACTCAAGAATGTTCTTCACTGAACAACAAATGTTCATTTGAACATTGTTCAAAATTGAAAAAAATATGCACCCTGTCTATTCTGGTCATCTTTCCCTGCTTTAACCATCCTGATAAGGATACAAAACAATTAAATATTAAAAAGTTAAAGACAAAAGCAGAAGTCATGAGCAAAACAAAGAAAGGCTCTGAGAAATACACAAGGAAATGCTTGATTAATAATGGAAAGATAGCTTCATTAACAAGACAAGGCAAGGGGGCAACTTTGCCCCCACCCAGTCACAGTCAGAATCCCCTGAGATGGAAGACTAGGTTACCTCACACATAGAGTCATCTGGCCTAAGGCCCACTGTTGTATGCCTGACATGAGATTACAGTTCAAATAAAAATATCCCACACGTTAGTAGATAGTACTAGTAAGACCTAACCATTTGCTTTAAGAGGTTTGTTTTAAACTGAGCTAATCTTGATACAAAGCGAGTTGTTACATACAAAAGCAGGAAAAAAGTTTTTCAACAGTTATCTAAATCAAAAGTGAAAACTGGTGTAAGAACAGGTTGCATTATGAACCTTCTAAATCAATTTACCATATGATGTAATGGAGAATTGATCAAGGTGAGATATTTTCATTGTGATCATGACTGACCACCTCTAATATATAGGCTAATGAGAAAAAATAAAGCATGTATATTTTGTTTCTTTTAAAAAGAAAATTCGGTAAAACTTGAACTTAAACACCCCACCCTTAAGGTCTCACGATAATTGATTCTTGCGTGGTTAATCTAAAACTTTAGATGGGCATAGAAGAGCATCTTTTAAGGAAACTGAAGTTCAGATGTAAAATGGATACATGAAAGAGGCCAAAGATAATGAAGATTGCTATTATTTTTCACTCTCAACTGCCCTTAAGCATATTTAAAAGATCTATAAGTTTTTAAGAATTATAGAGCCATTTGACTGAAATAGGTTATATTTTCATAAGTCATTCACACATTTTGATGAGTTGAATCTTACTTGGATGAATGAATCATATTTGATTCATCTCCTTTGAAGTAGTAGAAATTGCACCAGCAATGTATACCAGTTTCAAGAAGATCTGACAGAGCTAAAAATCAAACGATGCTAGATTTTTCAGAGACTAATATATAAATCCCAGTCTACCCTGAATGTCTAGCTATGTGACCATACACAAAATAGTGTTCATATCTACTTGGATTTAAAATATATTCTTTCATCAGATTGTTAAAATTAACATTAACATCCATCATTAGACAAATAGTCTTATAATCAGAACATGAAGCGTGTAGGCTGAATTGATTCACCACTTAATAATACCTCAAAGAGCTATATTTCAATATTCCCTTAGATTTCAAACTGAAAAGCAATGATCATTGACTTATGATAGTATCTTTTTAATGAATAATGCTGACAAAAATTAATTTTGGATTCCTTTCATATTACCATTTTTCAAATTTTCCATTTTCCAATAATTAATAAGCACTATTACTAACAAAATGATCATGAAGCCAATACGTATATGTATTGCAAGACATATATATGTCTCAGCCCAGATGTATGGGAACCATGAGGTGTTTACAAATTCATGTTAAAAATAGGTACTAAGATTCCAATCTTCCTACTATTTCTAAAACCTCTATGTCCCCCTAAAGCCCATCCTGAATGAAACGGTCATTTAATTGGTTGTTCACTTGCTTTAATTTTGATTGTTTCATTGTACTGAACTTGACTGTAATCTCAAGACTGTCAAGCACTATAACTTTTGAATTGCTTAACAGATACATATCTTTAAAACAAGTTTAAAATAAGAAAATTAGGAGAAAAAGATCTCATTATACTGTAGAAAGTTATAAAATCATCCTATAGAAACAATGTTATAAATCAGCCATCCCTGTAAACAGTAAAAGCAAAAACTATCAAGGTAAATATCTGACAACCCAAAGAATTTTTTAAAATTTGTCTCTTTCTCCTCTTCCCCAAATTAAGTAGAAGTATTCCAAATATGTACTTTTTACCTGTTTAAATTATGCCAATTTTTAAGACAAACTGTGTCAAATGTAAAGGATAACTATTTCAAACAAAAAGCAAAAAATAAAAAAGTAAAGTCAAGCTTCTGACTCTGAAGTTAGATTAAGATAGACTTAACATTGAAAAGCAGTGTGTTCCCACAGAATTTGGAGAAAAAACTTGCAAATCATATATGTAAAATAAGGGATTAATATACAGAATATATAAGGAACACCTACTACTCAACAACAAAAACAATCCTTTAGACTCATTAATAACATGAGCCTCTGGCACCAAATCCTTTATTTCCTAATTAACATGAACTCAAACACAGATTACACAGAGGCATCTTCCTCAAACCAATGAATTGTTCAATAACCTTACTAGTCAAAACCAAACTATCTGGCAGTGCGTCAAGTAAGGAATGTACTTAGAGGGATCCCTCCGTCTTGTAAAGAAATGTGTTTCCCCACATTCCTATGAGTATGGAAATGGTTTGTGGTGTATATAAGCAATAATTATGAAAGAGAAGAAACATGAAAACAGATTTTGATTCAATAAAAGGAAGAATTTAGAGCTGCCCAACAATGAATCCGGCTGCCTCACACAATAACTAACTCCCTTTGAATGAAATATTCAAGGATAGATAACTATAAATTAAGCTCTGTCACAGACTCAGAAATTGAGATAATACCTAAGATTCCACCTAACCCAAATACCTACGGTTCTATGAGGTCAGCATCACAGTAGTATCTACATACTATTAACTGGTACTAGAAGAGTTCAGATTTATTAGCTGTACTATCATAACTAGCCTCCCAAATTACAGATATATACTTTTACTATAAGGCAAGAAGCACACTGAGCCTTCAAAGATGATTAACAAAGGCTAATGCACATCTTCACTCCTTCAGGTAAGAAAAGGATCAAGGACATTGAAATCAGATAACCCTCCATGAGAATCCTTGTCCAACCACTGTGTAAACTTGTACAAGTTATGTAACCTCTCTGAGTTTTAGTTTTCTAGGACATAATATCATCTTTCAGGGTATGGAAATTTTGTCAAACTAAGTATCTGACACTGTATTAAAAAGTATAGTATTCTCTTTCAAATCCTACCCATTATTTAATAACCTGCTTAACAATTACCTTCTTCATGTTCACCACGACTTTCTAAGCCAAAGTAATTTTTCTCTGAACTTTTTCCAAAGTATATTGCATGTATCTAAGATTAAGATCACATTATAGGAGAAAGTAACTTAAAACTGTCTTATGACTGCAGTTTAACAAGCCTGATCAAAAAGAAATGGAGCTAATGAATATTTAACTGGTTTAACTATTCCTAAGTGTTCATATTAAAAAACTTCAACATCTTTATTCATGTACAAGTCTAGGCCCAAAGTACCTTTCCAAATTCCTCCCCCACTGTATCCATTCACAGATCCAATGTACCAACCCTACCTTTGTTCAGACAGTATTATCCCCTTAGAAGCCTTCACATCTAAACCAACCTCTCGATACCTGATTTAACCATTAAAGCCCAATTCTAATGTCACTTCTTTTCTGAAGCCATCCCTGATGTCCCAGGGAAATTTTCTACTTTCTTTAACAGGACATTCTGCTTCAGCATCAATTTTGTGATTTAAAGACAACTGTTTTCATATGTGTCTAGTGTCCTCCCCCACTACACTGTATGGTCAGGGGATATCTCTTGTCTTCATTGCATTCTGCTTAATTCTTTCCCCAATCCCAATACATAGCATGATGCCTATTAAATATAGAAAATCAAACAATATTTAACGAATGACATCTAAACTCCCCTAATAGATTTGTGATTAAGGAAAATGGGAAAGGAATAAAATTGACATAAACTTCAAGTACTTGATTTTAAATTAAAATTGCAGATTGTAGGTATTTAAATTGTCAATGTTCATATAACAGGATATTATTGTATAATGGCAAAAGCAATCTAAAAACTGCATTCTACAATATGGATAAATTTCATAAATATTACTTTGAGTGACAGAAGCCAGTCAAAAAGGAATACCTGTTGTAAGATTCCATTTATATTTAAGAGGGGACAAACTATCTTAGATACTGGAATTCAAGATAATGGTTCACCCTGGAAGAGGGTGAACAGAGAAGCTTTGGGGATGCTGGTTAACATACTGTTTCTAGATCTTTCAGCTAGTTATCAAGATTCAGTTCAGTTATGAACTACCATAATAGATGAACTTTTCTAAAAGATATTAAAGCATCAATTTAAAATTTTTAAATAGAGTTGAAATATTATAGTTTCTCTGTTCTGAAAAAATTGTTCAGTCCAAGAATGTATCTACAAGACTAAAAGCATTACTGTGGACATTTTAAAAGTAACTGTCGACAGAAGATCAAGGCCTAATTCTGTGAGCAATAACAAGGTTATGATAATGCATTACCCTTTAAAGCCAACCCTTTGCCGCCCTTACTAAATAACCTCTTATTTTTAAAAAAAGAATGCATTTAAAATCTAAATGAATTGTTCCAGAATTTCAATAATTAAATACTACTGTCACTGTGTCTTTCCCACTATACCCCACATACATATTTCAATCCTGTTCTAAGGGACTAAAAGAACTAAATGTTAACCTGATGTAAAACAATGAGAAAAAAATTGGGGGGAAGTTTATTTCTATGTTGGAAAATCTGTAACACAGAATGAAACATAAAATACAACTAAAATATTTTGGAAAAAATTAATTCTAAAAAACTGGAATTTACTAATATCTTGTTCACTGAAGCTAAAATATAGGTACACAAATGAGAGGAAAATAACTTGTTTTCTATGTTACTTAAACTACATACTTTAAAAAATTTATCAGCAACCCTAGTTAAATTGAAACTTCATATATAATTAATAGCTGAATATAGAAATATTTTTAAACAAAAAGTATAAACTATTTTTCTGATTTAAATAAAGTCTAGGTTTTCATTGCTAACTCGAACCATCTAAAAATTTTTTCACTGTCCTATAAAATATCTTTGTTTCAAAAACTGTGGCCTGTGGTAAATATACTCTTCTCATTATCAAAAGAAATATATACATTGCACCATTTATATAATTTAAAAAAACTCTGGAATGTGAATTTTAAAAATCCAAATGAAACTGTATAATTTGAGGAAAGAGAGACTATGAATGGGAACAACTGACATTTAATGACATAACCAGGGTGGCCTTACTAAAATAATCCTTACTCCTTGTATGAGTTAAATAAAATTCTCAGTTTTCATGTGATTTTGATTTAATTCAAGCACTATATGATGTATTTTGTCTGGTATTTTATTTACTTCATTCAACTAAGACACATCTCAATTCACTGAGTTTTATATTTATTACTTTCAATTTAGAGTTACTAAGAAAGATTAATCATAGTTTACTGTCTATTAAGGAAAACAATTTAAGAAACTATTTCAAAGCAATGAACTTCTATAAAGCACAGCAAAAATAGCACTGAAATAATGCAGTAGTAGTCTTAACTACAAAAAACAAATGACATCCAAATAAATATTAGCACTCTGTGATCTCATACTTTTAGTATTTAATTAGAACACTTTCTTTTAAATGTCAGCAGACATATTTTAAACCACATTTGACAGTATTTACAGTAAGCTCTATACATTCTTAAAATAAGCCTTCCCTATTTAAATACTCAATTTTTTTCATATGAAGGCTATAATCATTTTGGAAATTTTGGTTTTTTATTTTTAAAAGTTGACATGTATTTTCTGTAGTAAATTGCACTGTTTCTAATAAAATTTCAGCGTTATGAATGATAAATAAATCAGCACATAATTCAGATTATATCTATTATAATAGATTCAGAAATATCTATTCACAAGTATCTATTAAAGTTGCTATCAACATATCATCTGGGACAAATCCATGGTACTTAGTAGATCAGAATATAAAACTTGGCTTAAATGCAACATGCTATATACACACAAATAAAAGGTTAAAAAGTGAATCTCTGTACAGCATAATAAATGACATGAGGAATGTGGGTGACTAAGGACAAAATTAAACTTATCAAGTGAAATTAAGAATAATCACTTAATAATGGCTTCATTTTACAGAAGAACTGGTTCCAAGACTTAATTAACTGCAACTCTGTAGTTTTTAATTTTCTGGATCAACAGACAAAGTTCACTGAAGATGCAAGCATTTACTATACAAATTTCATTTCAAAGTTTTAAACTACTAAAGGAACATATTTTCAGCAAATGAAATACTTTAGATAAAGTAATTAATATCTGCTTTCTGTAAACTATGCTGTTTTTATTAAATAACTAGTGGAAATACATCCTGTAACAATAAGCTTACTAATGAAGATAAAAAAGCAAAGGTACATTCCAAATAATTGAAGTAATCTAAATTTTAAAATGGAGGAATATTTCACTAGTATATAATTTCATATACTTAAACCTTATTTCATATGTTTAAACAACTATTTCTTCGATACATTAAAAGTATTGTTTTCAACTAAAAAAAAATATATGTTTAGTAACTGCTGGCTTTCTTTCTATAAATCTCTTTGAATTTAAGGAAATAGGAACCTCCTAATAAAGTAACCCAATACCGAATAAATATAAGGACAAAAATAAGTTTCATCCAAAATGCAGTGACTATACGTAGACATGTCAAATATTCCAAATCTATGTGATTGGTATACATCCTCAGTAGCTGTGAATACACATGACCTGTTATTTAGATGATAAATACTTTGGCCTTGGTATTAATTTGCAACTTTTTAAAAAATGCCTATTTTCTCAAAAAGGAAAAAAAAGGTATGTGCTCTTGCAATTCCTATTACAGTATGAAGCAGCAACATTTTACTATAGCTCCAACATGGATTAACAGTTATTACAACAACAGTTACCACAAAACATACTATGATCTAATGCACTTTAGGCACTAAAAAGAGATTTTAGTGTCTCAATAAAGGACAATATAACTTAAGATGATTTTCTAAAGCTTTGTATAAAACTAATGCACTGGCGTAAAATAAATACAGTTGGATTTTTCCCCTCCTAAGGAAATAAATAAAAATTACTATAAACTACATTTTAACATAATACTTACCAGCATGTGGGTAGTTTCAAAAGTTTACCATAAAGAGCAGTGCTGAAAGAGGGAATAATCGGTACAGGTAGGCAGTAAGATCCCCTACAATCCAAAGATGTCAGTCCTGCCTGGAAACCAAATATCTGAAACAAAAAGAAAAGATCCACATGTTCACAGAGACTAAGTTTTAATAAGCACAGGGTGAAATACGTCAGTTTCAATTTGCTCAACAACAGCTGCACACTAAATATGTTCCAATGTCTTTTTCCACTTCCCAAACATTAACATTTTCTTTTACTCAATTTGACATTAACTAAGTCAGAATTAAGAGACTTAAAACATACAGTATTTCTTCCACATCCCTGAAAGATCTGGGCTTGTTTTTTTTAACTAACTTTAAGTTTCACATTTTATTCCTATACATAATGTTCATTTAGTGTTTCACTGTTAAAATGCAAATTTTCTGTTAATATAAACAACTGCACTGTGCACACTGTAGATATTAACTTCAGTAAGTTGTTAATAATTATTTTATGCCTAAAAGAACAGTAACTACAAGAAAAAGCTCAAAAATGTATTTTACCTTCAACTTACATGAAGCAGGCACAAAAAAGGATATGCAAAAATGCCTTAAAATGTTACATCTTTTCCTTCTTTTGTGAAAACAATTGTAGCTCTGAGGTTTTTCACCCCAGGAAATTTGGTACATGGCATAAATTACTTTTCATATGTTTATACTTAAAATGAGCAGATTACACTCAAAAAGTTTTAAAGCATTCCCTGAAATTCCTGAACACTGTATTTGCCTTAATAGGAAGAATACCTACATCACATTTTACATGAAACATTGCACAGAATTGATTGTGATATTTCTGCTCCAATTATTTCAATTAAGGTAAAGATAAATGTCTCAAAACAGGAAACACTGACACACAAGGATACAAAACAAACAGTTATTATTTTCCAACAACATGCAAAAGCAGGTTAACCCCAACATTTCTCTCTCATTATTTTTTATTCCTCGAGTTTATAAAGCACTGACTTCCCTATCTCTAAGATTAATATTAACTGCTACATTCTACATGTTTAAAATTTTTCAGTAACTAATCTTCAAAACAACTTTCATTTAATGAGCATAAGCTAATCAATTTGTTATAAAGTATTAAGCTACTTACAAATAGTTTCAAAAAGCCATTATGCCCCTATCATTCATCAAACTGACAATGCCAAATCCTTTCCTCTAAGTCGGTTTTCAGTGAACAAAATAATTTTTTGGAAATAAGACACTAGAGTTACATATTTTCAGAGAAAACTGCATTTCAAAGTACCTACTTACCTATCAAGGAAAATGAAAGTGATACTATTAATTTCTATAAGTCCCACTATTAACCAAGTGGCAAGAAGTACAGAATTGAGGAAGAGAAAGAAAAAAACACATTTCTAATATTTAAATAACCAACCTTAAAAAAAAGTTTTTCACATTCATTATTTTTGAAGACTTGTTCTGAGCAACAATGCATGCAAAGAACTTCTGGGCACTGTGCAATATCAACATTTCATATTTATTCTGAAATCTCCATTATTTAAAGGATTCTGAGATTTACAATTATTAATAGCACTTAATACAAAACATTAAAACTGCCCAACCTTGACATATTTCTAGAGTATGAATGAGAATAATATTTTATCACATTAGATTATCTATGTTCAACTAAGAACACTCTCAAGCTACTTTCTAATATTCTATAAAATGCCCCAACAGTATAATCAAAGACACTATCACTAGCTATACTCAGATGGAAACTGGGTGTAGAGGAGATCCCCTGCTGGTTGTTTGCATAACTGCAAATGACTCTGGGGAAACTATTCTGTAATTTTTTTTTTAAGATTTTACTAAATTAAATATTGTCCAGGAATGCTTCTTAAGGGAACATTCAAGCAAGTATAAGTTATAATGAAAAACAACCTATCTACCACATAAAAAATAATTATTTCAAAATAACCAACTTTCAACTCCTTTAAATTGTGGCAATGATACACAGATTTACAATACCTAAATGATCTAATAATTTCTCAACAACTCCTGACCAAGATTACAAATACTTTATTTAGAAAAAGGAAAACCAGCACAGTATGAATTAAGGTTGCTCTCACCAAGGACAGTTCAAATATTTAGAAATAGAATAAAAGTACTGAACACTACAAATAGTCTGAGGTGGGAGGAGTGTGTAAAGCAGTAAGTGTAATTACTAATGGAAATTTTAGCTGAAGGAAATGTTAACTTGAATAATCACATCACATTGAAAAGTTAAATATGTAAACTTTTTAAAAATCCAATTAGAAAATTAAAAAATACATTATCTGTATTTTAACACTTTACAACTGTTATTGAAATAACATCTCAAGTAGAAGAAACTGCGTATTTAGAAACAAAACTTCAAGTTTTTAATAAAAGTTGGTATGCTAAATTAGGATTTACAATGGCAAAAAGGCAAATGCTATACAAAGGACACACTTAACTGTAAATGACAATAAAAACACATAATAATTGTGATATAAAACAAATCATTTTTATGCTATTGCCATTGTAAGACACCCAGTAGTAAAATAATAAAACCAGCATCCTACAGATTTGTGCCTTTCTTGAAGGGAAAAGAAAAATAAGCACTACCTGCAGGTCAAAAGTTAATCTGTATACAGTAATACACTAGACACACAAAAACTGAAGAATGATTATAACCAGAATTCTACAGTGTAATAATAAACATTTTAGAAAGGAAAGCTTTCAGGGGTCTATGACAGAACCAGATATAGTTGATTAAAATTTTTAACTTCAGAGCTAAAACTGTTGAGCTAAATCACCTCATTTCACATATGAGGAAATTAAAGTTCAAAAGGATGTAAGACTTCTTCAAAATTACATATTGCCAGAACAGCAACATGATGCTTCATTTGACTTAGCTCATCTATTAGCTCACAATTTCACTGTGTTTTGCTTCCTCTCTACATTTCCTCCTTTCCCTCTCCAAAAAAGTATGGTTGATTCCCCACTTATTCTTAAAGAAACAAACATTCTTTCTCACTACCACCTCTCCTCCAACCATTAGTAACATTCCATTTCTCTCCTTTCATCAGCAAATATCTTTATAAAGAGTAGCCTGGAGAAGGCTACATTTTTTTCTCATTGCCTACTCATTCCTTATGCCCTCTAAACCTTGTTTCTGGTTTTGTAGCTATTGAAACAAAAATAAACCCTGAACTGACACTGATACTTGTATTCTTTTCTTATGAAATTAAGTATTTTCCCCTTTTTTTTTACCACCAACAACTTGAGTTTTGATACGAAAAATCACTAATTTCTATTACTTAACAAAGGTGGATTTATAGTATGTAAATTATCTCAATAGTCATTATTTAAAAAATAAAAAACCTTACACCACAGCTAAAGACTACTTTAACCATGACCTTTACCATCCCACTACACACCCACCAACCACACCCAAACCAGCTAAATCCACTTTCAGTTTAGAATGTATCTTGTCCATTTGTTATATTTTTATAAACTACTTTATATCTGTGAATAACTTTTAACATTATTTTGTTCTCTTCATTTTCATAAATGGCATCATACTACATATACCATTATGCTTCCTGGTATTCCCACCAAAATTTTTCTGGTAGAGAGCTACATGTGAGCATACATAGACCTCTAGTTGTATGTATCTCCATATGAAAAATTTCTCTGGGCAGAGGTCAGCAAACTACAGCCCACAGGTCAAATTCTACCCACTGCCTGTTTTATATTGTCTACAACCTAAGAATAATTTTTACACATGAACATTTATAATCAATTTGATGATAAGGGACACCAAGTCGGAACCCCAGTAAGGTAAACTATTATCCCAAGAAAAATAATTCCATTCTTTTCATTAATAAAACTGTTTTACAAAAAGAGTATAATATTTTAAATTTCATCAACTCAAAATTTATGGAAATTTGTTCTCTCATTATTTAAGTACCTACATAATGTCTCAAATTTTGCCTCTTGACCCATAAAGCCTAAAATATTTACTATCTAACATATTAGAGATAAGTTTGCTGACCCCTACTGTAGAAGATATACTAAAAATCAGAATGGATAGGTGTAAGATGTGTTTTAAAATTTATTAGACCTTGCAAAAAGTATTCTCCAAAATGATATCAATTTATACACCCACCAGTTGTATATGAAAGCACCATTCCTTCAAATCCCAAGAGAAAACTGATAGAGGTCAAAAAATTGTCAAATCTAAAAAATCCAAAGGGTTTTGATTCTACCATAAACCTCCTTGATCTCTCTCTGAAGCATCTGCCAGAGCTGATCCATGTAACAAGGCCTTAAATTTACACATTATTCTACAGTTTATAAGATACTTTCACTAACTTATTTTCTACATGTTTCCAACATCATATACTTTGCAGTCTTAGCTCCCTGGTGCCATATATATTCAATAACAGCTAAATAGAAAAGATTTGCTAAAAGATGAAAGTTTCATCTGCATGTTTTCCTCACACATCCATGCCAACTCTCTCAATTAATAAATTTCATTACAAGAAATAGACAAACTTAGGTGCAAAAAGTTAAAACTTAAGCATTTCAGCATTTAATTGAAAATTACTTAGAATCTAATATGCCACACATACATGAAAGACATTTAAATCCTCTACTGTAATATTGTTGATACTATAATATTGAAAATTAAACTTTTGAAAACTTCTTCAAAGGTTATAGTAATCATTCCAAATTACATGAACTACATTAACCTTATAACAAATTGGTATTTTGAGTCAGTTCCAAATAGTAATACAAACTAAACCACTCTATTAAATCCTGAAAGCTTTAAAATGTACAAGGCGACTGAACTAGCATCAAAAATGCAATGAAGTATTTAAGACTCAAAGCTTTATTTTTGTAAACATTAAATATTCTTAATACCAATGAAAAGTTTGTCTACATATATTATATATTCCCATTCTGCCAAACACCTAACTTCCTGGGACGTTTAATTTATCCATTGTGAATTGCTAGAGTCAAACTAACCAAAACACAAAAGACAACTAGACGGCATGTGTACCAAGAGACCTTTTCCCAAAACACAATTTATCTGAGCTCCACTGTAACTTTCACATTACCCTGGAAATTTAAGTGAGCTTTTAACACAGTAACAAATAATAGTGCAATAATTTCTATGTCAGTATGAATGACAACAATATTTGTGACCAATGGCTTTGGTGACCATTTTCCTTGAGAATGGGCATGCATTATTCATCTTTAAGGCTGAATGTCTGCAATACATGAGGAACTGAATGTTTACCAAATTAATGAATCCTACATAGGTAGAGTACCTTGGAACGATTAGTGAATTGCCTAAAATTAGACCTGTTTCAACAAAACAGGACAAATATTCCCAACATTATTCAAGTTGTATCAATATTTTTCAAACTCATACACCTCAGTGTATTGTGGGATTGAAAAAAATCCAGACATAGAAAACATTATCTACATATCTAGCTTTCCAAAATACCTTCTGCTACTCTCTGCATGACATAAAACACTGATAGACCATTATAAAAGGGGCCCTCAAAGAATCACACTTGCCTGTCTACACCCCTTCACAACATGATACTGTCAGTCCTCCATCTACTCTACACGGTTTGAAAATGATCAAATTTTACATCTGATATATACCTGGGGGTGATCTAAAACTGATATTTTTAAATTGGTTTCTTTTTACTTTCCAAAATGCAAATATTTAAGAACTTTGAAACGTCAAACAGTAAAGCACAAACCAGTAAAGTCAGGAGTCTATTTTTTGAGTCCTCTAATTTGTTAGTTCTTACATGAAATTTACTGCATTTTTAGCACTTATTCATGAATGCAACTTGTATAGTTTTCTTTAGTCCATAAAACATAATTTAATGATTATGTATATGCCGTCTCTACTTAGACTACACATCTGTGTTTGCTTAGCAAACACATTTACTACTCACCATTTGAGTTTTTATCTTTTTGTATGTACCTATACGGGGGATGTATTACTTATTTCCCCAAAAATAAAGATATGGACTAGCTGAGCAAAGCCCCAAAAATTAACCTTACATAATTTAATTTAAAGCAATAAAGAAGTTTTCCCTCTGCATCAAGAAATTAACAGGAATTCAGTAAGAGGAAAGGGACTATAAAAGAAATGTGTTAAACCCTCTTTATAAAACACTGTCTCACAATAAATGTTTCCCTCCAAGAAATCATGTCTTTTAAAGCATCCTTAAAAACTAAGTGCTCTTTCAACACTATTGATAAATATCATCAATGATACATAAAATCTTCACAAACTGTTACCTTACAAACATCAAGCTATTAATCCCAAGTAATTGAAGAAATATTTTTAAAACAGGTACACTTTTATTTTATTTTATTATGTTGAATAATGAATATATTTTATTTTCAATATCATATTATGGGCCACTGATTTTGTGAAATTACAACTTCAAGAGAAAAGATTTAATTCTTCCAAGCCAACCAGACACTTTAAAAACAAGAAAATTCACCTTTCATACCTTAAGGTAGCAGTGTGAATAGCAATAGTGAAGCAGATTATCAGAAGGCTGAGTAAGGCTGCTGACCACAGGCACCAACTGCTCGGCATACATTGGCACAGAATGTTCCAGATTAATTTTATCCACCAATATCTGAATGGATGGCAAAGGCCGAAGAGACTGGAAGTTTGTAGCATTCAGAAAGTTACTTGAACTCTGGAAAATAACAATGTTCACTTTATATTTCAGAAGAACAGTGACTGATGTACAATGCCTTCTGGATAAGGTTCAGACTGGCACTTTTGCAGTGTTTTCAAATCAATCCAGAAATGATGCCTTTCTATGGGACTCTCTTGTCACAACCCAAATACAAACACCTTCTACATATTTTCAAGCTATGTCCCAGGTTTCAAAGAATGCATATTTATTGCAAATTTATCACACCATTTTAGCCCAAGCTTTTTATTTTTTCAATCAACTGGAATATTTCACCAGTGACTCAGTACATTAAGGTTATTTTCTTATGCTCAATCATTCCAAAATATTTCCTAGATATCCCAGAGCCAGCCACCTTTTATCTTCATTACCTTTATTCACATTTATGATTAAGTGGACCAATTCTGATGTTTCAAAATTAGTCACAAGCAGCAAAGTTTGCAAAAAGAAATATTTTTGATCCATATCATATTTACTAATGATACACATGCTAAAGGCTCAAAAAACTTAAGAATATCAAGATGGGCTTTGCATTTTCAGTGTTACAGATCTTTTTTAATCTTCCAAATAAATGCACATAAGTTACAAAATGTCCAGAGTGTGAACCCTGATTAGCAAGCAACCCTTTTCCGTCCTAGAAGTTACTCCCTTATAATGCCATACCCGTAGTTCTCAATGAGAAAAAGCTCTTCCATCCAGAGGTATACAAAATATGTGGGAAGAGCTGCTTCATTGTTTTGTTTTGTCTGTCTTTCACTGTCACAGTAACTGGTGCACAGTACTGGCATTTAGCCGGCACTGGCTGTTGGTAAATACTACATAATACTTCTCCAGTCCAAAAAGCCAATATGCCATTATAGAGAAACACTGTGCCTAAAATCAACTAAGTTGAATATATAATCCTGCTTTTTTGACTTATTATTAATAATTTTTAAAACACCACTTATTGAGCAATTACTTATTTTTTTATGTGACTTTACTTTGGCTTATTGAGGTATAACATATGTAGGGAACACAAACCTTAAATGTATACAATCTATACATCTATAGATTTTATATATATATATATATATATAAAACCACCATATGTTTCAAGCATCCAAGAAGGCTCTCCCATGTCCCTTCTCAGGACATATCGAATCCCCACCAGCAGTAACCAACATTCTCATTCCCATCACCATGGATCAGTTTTGTATTATCATACAGTTTATACTCATGCCTGCTGCTTTCATTCAATATAACATCGGTGAGAATTACCTATGCTGTTCCTTCTTTGAGCTGACACTTTTATCATGAATTGGCTCTCTTTATTTCTACATTTTTTGGTTTTAAAATAGCCCCACTATTTTTTCCTTTGATTACAATTTATGATGTATCTTTTCCCATCCTTTCACTTTTAAGTGGCATTAGTTTTCAGTTCCAAAATTTCATTTGGTTCTTTTATTTTTTTTATGGACTGAAATGTCTTTTGAAATATTCTTTTTGTCTCCTTCCTGAACTCATTAATCACTCATACTTTTTAAAGTTCATGACTTAAAAACATTCATTAAAATATTTTAGTTTTCTCTATTGAAATTTTCACCCGCTGATCTCTTTACCCAGCAATACAATTATGAGTGGCCAATAGAGACAACATATATACATATGCATATATATATATATAAAACACACAAAAAATACATATGCAAAATGAAACTACTGCAAGAAAGCCAATTCCTTGTCAAACTTCCACAAGTTCTTATTTAATGTTAGGACACTTTTACATCTATAATCATCATCATTACATAGAATTTAAAAGAAATGTAATAAAAAACATAATTAAGGGTAACATATAATACCTTATATGTACACGCCAACATATCTAGAAAGCATAGTGTATATGGACTTTAAACAAATATTAAGCATCTAATAAGTTCTCATTAACATTAACAGTAGTAATCACTTGATTCCTAATATATGCAAAATGGTTTACATGGATTATCTCACTGAATATTAAAAATAATTCTAGAAGCTAGGTATGGTAGGGGCTGTGCTCTGTGCCAACACCCTCTCAATCTTACACAAATCCATGTAGACCACAAAGGCAAAAATCAACCACAGCAGACTACTCCTTAGTAGAACATTCTGTGACACTCTCAGAATCGGGGAAGATATATGATTTTCTGAGGATCTGCTAAAAGACTATTTCTCAACTTTCCTTCTCATTTATATATGAGACATTTTTCTCATCAGCATTCCTCATTCAGGTGAGATATGGGACTTTCTACCTACCCTCTTAGAGCACAGCTGTAGGCTATATAACTGCTTAGCTGCAGTGTGGATTTGAATCCCTGTCAACACAGTACACTACCATGTGGGTTGCATGTCATTTGGCCCTCTGGTTTTAGGGTTGTCCTGAAGGGATAAGCCAGCTGACACCACTACTGATTCGCTTTTGCTGTCTATATAAGTAATAAACTATCTGAGTCTTATCTAAGCTTGTTGCTTATTTACTGGATGAATCTGTCAACCACCTGAAAAATATAATTCTCTATTATTTTTCAGAAAAGAAAAATAAGCTTAGAGATTAAAGCATGGTGTCATAAGGTGCCATAGCTAGTATATGGTGTGACTTCTAGGTCCATGCTCTTCAATATTTCTTTATACAGTTTTAGCTTTTCTTTAAATATATATATGTATTTATGTATGTATACACAAATTATTTTTTAAGAATTAATCAGTTACATTGGTTTAGTAACTTCATCGTGGAACACTATATTAGAAGATATTCTTTTACTTATTCACCTTCCCAGTACAATATATCACAGGACCAAAAAATATGCATATATGAGAAAATAAGTAGTCAATAGCAAAATATACCTTTTTCCCCATAATGACAGGTAGTAAATGATCCAGCAAGTTGAATTCAGCCATGGAAACTGTGCAGGTACATTTGAGTAGAGTAACACTTGTATGTCGAGTAGGAATATACTCCTCCAAAGATGCTACCTCTTCAGTATTCAGTATTGTATCATTTTCATCCTTAATATCTAAAATGATGAAGATAATTTTTTAACAATTAATCTTTAATTGCAAATTTAATTAATTGGTTCCCCAAATCTTAAAGTCAAATTCTATTTGTCTTTTAGCAATGAAGCAATAGTAAAATAATGTGTTACCTTTAACAAATATAAATTATGCTACTCTGGAATATAAACATGTGGTTTGATTTTCCTAATCCCTTTCATTAAAATAACAGTTATGTGCATAAAAATATCATTGAGATAATATAAAAGCTAGCCACAGACTGGGAAAAAAATTAATATTTGCCATAGATTGATTCATAGATATCTCCACAAAGGACTTGCATATTAAACTTTTTAATTTTAAACCTAAAAATCATTAATAATTCAGTAGAAAAATGGCCAAAAAGGCCTTGAACAAGCAATAGATAATATATCCAAATGGCCAAAGATTCTACCAAAAGCTAGTTAACATCATTAGGTATCAAATAAAGTCACAATGTGACAGCACTACAGACCCACTGGAATGACTAAGATGAAAAAAACTAAGAATACTCAGTGTTGGCAAGCAGGTAGAGCAAACATCAGCAAACCTTTTCTATGAAAAGCCATACAGAAAGTTTTTTTGACTTTGTGGCCCATACAGTGTCTGTCACAATTACTCAACTCTGCCACTGTAATACAAAAGCAGCCATAGATAATACATAACTGAATGAGCTTTTGTTCCAGTAAAACTATAGAAACTAAAAATCAAATTTCAAAAAGTTTCCATGTGTCATGAAATGATTCTCCTTTGTATTTTTTTCCAAATATATAAAATGGAAAACCAATTACCAGCTCATGTACAAAAAGAACGGTACAAAAAGAAGTAAATCAGTTTGTCAAACCCTGATCAAGAGCAACTAAAACTCTCCTATATTGCTGGGTAGGAGTGCAAAGTGATTCAACCATTTGAGAAAAATTTGGAAATAATCTAGTTAAGGTGAAGATATCCTTTTACCTAAATAATTCCAGTCTTAAGTGCCTGCCAGAAATGAGTACATATGTTTTCCAAAAGGCAGGAATTAGAATGCTTGCAGCATCACTACCAGAATAACCAAAAACCATAAACAAATCAAATACTCATCAACAGTGTATGGATAGGTTATGATATATTCACACAATGGGATTCTATACAGCAATGAGAATTAATTTCATAAACATAATGTAAGCAAAAGCCACAGACAAAGGAGTACAAACTGTGTGATTCCATTTACAAGAACCTAGAATTAGCAAAACTAAATCTATCATGTTAGAAGTAAGGAGAGTTATTACACTTAGGGTCAGAGTAGTAACCAGAAGACAGCACAAAGGGGACTTCTGGAGTGCTGTTAAGATTCCATTTCTTGAACAGTTACAGATGTGGTTAGCAAAATTCACAGAACTTTACCCTTAGGTTTTGTGTGTTTTCTAATAAGTATTTCATACTTCAATGAGTAGCAAAAGAAAAAGTGAAGGAGAATTGCTAATTACTTAGATTTAATACATATGCATTCAATATGCACTTACAGGCAGCTCTCACCTAGCATAATTTTGATATGCATGAATTTCAGATATCTTGTTTTAGTTTAAAAAAAATGCCAGTTCCCAAAAAGCACAGTTCAAATATCAATTACCACAGTATATAACTGTAAATAACTACATAACATCAAGACTTCACTGTTAGTTCTTCAGTCCACAAACCATTACATAAAAAAGAGGTGAGTATCATGATCCATGACCAATCATGTCACTTCTTTCAAAGTCTGTCAGGTATAATTACTGGTTACTGGTTATCTATTACTTAGCCCATGCACTGACAGCAAAGCATGTAATTGTGTACTGCTGCCTTGTTTGCCAGTGACAAACCCACACATTTTACAAAAATGGTTAACAAACAGAGATGGCAAAAACAAAAGTACGGCAAAGAAACACAAACTGATAATGCTGCAAGTAAAATTCTAAATTAACATAAATGGAGCTGCAGAAGTAAAAGCTGACCATAGGAATGTAGACACTGCACCACTGAACAAACTCTAGATAGGTAGCTAGGGAACTACAGTGAAGACAAACTTACCTATGTAGATGGGGAAAGTCGTTGTGATATAAAAGATGAAGATACCCCAGAGGAAGTGATGCAAACCATATACCTCCCCTAAAAGGAGCTCTCAAAGGTTTTTACCAGATTGAAATTGTATGGAATAAAATCTTGGAATCTGAATCAAGCTTAGGAGTATGACAATTTGCCAAGGCATCTGAAAGACTCCATACTGTAAGTTATAAAACTAGGAGTCTAGTACTATTCAAACTACTCCATACATTTTTTTTACAAAAAAATAAAACCCTTAATTTTTTATTATTCCTTTTACCATTTATATTGCTTCTACATATATTTATACCAAGAGAAAGATTTTTTAGTATTTTGACAAAAATATCTAAAAGTGCAGAACAGTAGTTTGTACCATCATGATGATCACTCAGTGTGATTTCAACTTGCACATTTTTATGGCCCCTAACTACCATGCAAAGTGAGAACTGCCTATACATTAAAGTCAGCTAACAGCAATTTATATATATATATTTTTTTTACATGAAGAAGTGCTTCAAATAGAAACTCACATTTTATATACATACACACACACACAAACATATCTCTGTGTATGTGTTTATGGCATAATCCCACTGTGGAAAAGATTCCTAACTGTAATTTCCTCATCTTTCTTTTAGGAATAAGACCGTCTGAATTTAAATAGGCAGCAGGACTCCTGGAGATTACAATTTCCAGCCTCCCTTGTTGCTTGGTGTAGTGACATATTACTGAGTTTCAGTCAATGGGATGACAGAGCCATGTCATTAAATGAAACTATATGCCTACCATTTTCTCTTATTCCCCCTTCCTGTTAGTTAAAAGTAGACATTGTATTGGTGAACTGACCATGGCATCTTGGAGGATGTTAGAATAACAAGATAGAAGAATTCTGGGTCTGAGACATGAAACATAGTCACCTCATGAAACAGTCACCTAATCCACTGGAGTACCTACCAACTAGACTTTTACATGAGAAAAACCAATATATTAGGTACTGTCTTTTGTGTGAATGTAAGTTTTCATTTCTGTGGATCAATGCCCAGGAGTGCAGCTGATGGGCCATATGGTAGTTGCAGGTTGACTTTTTCAAGAAACAGCCAAACAGTTTTCAGGCATGGCTAAGTCATTTTATAGTACTGCCAGCACTGAATGAATGATCCAGTTTCTTCATGTACTCCCCAACATTTGGTGTTGTCACTGTTTTTCATTTTAGCCATTCTGTAAATATTACCCTAGCATTTATATAAGAGTGTCTGGCATGGATGAGGCATTCAAGCAAAGTGCAACAAATGAATGCATGAACAAGGCACTTATTATGCACTAAGCACTGCATTATGGGCTTTTATGTCCACTCATCTTTAGAAGGTCTTGTTGGCGTATCATTTAGGACAACAGTAAATTTCCTGTGACAAAAATAAAATAGAAGCTTCAACAAAAACAAGTTTATCTCTCTTTCACACAACATGCTGAGTCTAAAGGATCCAGAGCTGACATGGTGCTACCACACTACCAAAGACCTAGGTTCTTTCTATCCTGTTGCTCTGTCATCCACACCATGAAGGTTTCACTTCAGAGTGAAATGGCATCTCAGCTGAGATGGCAACTCCAAATCCTGCCATTAAATTGCTTTCCAGACAGAAGGAAGATGAAAAAAAAAAAAAAAAAAAAAAAAGCAGGTATGCTCTTTTCCTTTTAAGCCATGGCCCAAAAATTCACTTAAAGTTGTACTCCATCTTGGTAGCCAGAACCTAATCATACGACTATATTTGGGATATGCAGACTTTATTTCTATCATAAAAATTTCTACACAGAAGTTTCTATCACTATAAAACACAAAGAGAATGGCTATTGGCAAGATAGTTTAGCCATCTCTGTCACAATAATTAAACTCATTATAGAGATGATAGAGAAGTGGAAAATCAATCTTGTTAATTAAATTTCCTAAGATCAATAAGAACTGAGGGCTCAGAATTCAAACCACTGTCTGTCTGACCCCAAATGATAAGTTCTCTACTATCCAGTATCCCCTCATTAGGCTATTATATCCTACTCTGGAGTTCTTTATTGCATAAAAAATGATTTTGTATTTTATGAAAATGTGATAACCGTATCTTCATACCATGAATAAAAAATTAGTACAGAAAAAATAAATTGTTTTTTAATCAGTAAGACCTATGTTTTCTTGAATGTTAAATTTGTATGTTCAGAGCCATCTTCATGCGTGCTCCTTAGAGTCCACTAAGGTAGTAAAATAGTTATATTTCAAGAATATACACTGGAAAGAATATCAAAAAGGTATGACAATAACATACAAATACTGGCAAAGAAAGTACTTATGTAAATAACTTCCAAATTTTGACCTCTCCCATAACTTCCGCACATAAATGTATCCTTTAAATTCACAACTAAGTACATGAAAGTCAAACAGGCAAAATATACTAAAAGGGTAAGTTAGCAAAATACAACAAATTGGATTAATCACTAAAATCAACTGGCAAGAGATTCAAAATTAAGTCAAAAACAAACCTGGTTTTAGCCTGCTATATGGTTCATATTCGTGTTCCAATGCACAAGCAATCATTTTCAAAATTCTATGTACTGAACTACTATCCAAGAAAAAATCAAGAGGACCAATAACAAGGCTTTTGGTAGACTTCTCCTGAACTGTTCCCAAATCTTCACTTTTCCCTGAAGAAAAGTCTTGTTGATTTGCAGAACCTACAGAAAGCCAAATTTTATATTAATATTTCAAGCATCAATCAGATTAAAATATTAAAATATGCTTGGTACACCTATCTTCTTAGTTTATAGATTAATGCCTTAAAAACAATTCTCCATCAGCTAGACACAAAGAACACTGTTAATCTAAATTTTTCTCTATACGAATATCATCAACAAAAAACTATTGATTCAAAAAACAATTATTCCTGTTATCTACCTAACATTATAAAAACTGCTATAGAACTGAAATGGTTATTCTTAGAAAACTCGTCTCTAAACTCTAATTGGCTTATATCCAATAATTCCATACACAATACCATTATGTTGGCTGGGAAGGGAGAAGAAGTTGCACTTTACTACTATTTTGTCTCAATTTTCACTGAAAAAATAGATTGTTTAAAATTACATGTTCTCAGGGTGTCATTAGAGTTTTGCAATAGCAAAAGAAGTAAACAACAGTATTACCTACTTTGAACTTTTTCCTGAATAAATTAGGCTATCTTCCATGGTGAAAACCAAGTTTCTCAATCCTTTATATGAATATATATTGAAGAACCAAAATTGTCTTCTAAAGAAAACCCTGGCTCTACCTACAGATACTGTTCCTTATCTAATATGTACACTCTTTATATGAGGGATTTGGTATTAATATGTAAATCCACTATTGTAAGTGACAACACGGTAACTTTTAATTCTTAAGCCGATTTTGTTTACTCAAACGAAAAAAGAAAAGTAGGCTTTCCAGCATTTAATAACTCTAGAATCTAGGACTACCCAATTAAACAAAAAAAAATCTGTATCTACACCTTCTAATAACTTTTTCAAAAATACATTTCAAACAAGGGAGCTCAGTTCAATCTTTAGTCTCAGTACCACAGACCAAACAATTTATTATTTACATATTCTTAAAACTACCACACACAGACTTAATGTCACATCAAATGAAACTAAGTTAATCTTTACATATTTTATGATATGCGTAAATAATGAAGACACATTAGAAATTAGGTATAAGTAACACACAATTAACATATACAACCATTACCTTCCATAGCCAAACCAGACAGTTTCTAGAGTTACCTCTTAGGATGAGGTACTTGAATACAACCAGAACTTTGGATGCAAAACACAATATTCAAAAACAAGGAAAATGCCCTGCTTTGAGTACTAAAGGGGCTATTTGGCTTCCTAAACAAATGTCACTGTATAAAAAGACCCTCTTTGTAGACATCAAATTGTGTCTAATAGGAGCTTATGGGCTTTTTTTTTTCCAGATAATACAACTTGATTATAATGCAGTTTACATATACACACTAGAGGCTTCTCTGAAATGTAAAATTGTGACAGGGTTTTAACTACATTTTTTCAGAAAGATATTTACTGGCGTCACCCTCGATAAGTTTGCTCCTTCCAGCCCCTTGAATGTTTGGTTACGCTTATTAAGGGTCAAGATAACACCCAGCTACCCAATAAAAAGGAAGGACTTGTCAGTCTCTCCAGGACAGTCAGAGGCATCAGAACTTACACTGTCCCCATCGGCCTATCCTTTTATACCTACTGATAGAAAATTATTCTTTTTCTTATCTGAAGAGAAATCTGAAAGCTAACAAAACAATTCCACCAACGATTGGTGCTGTCAGTGTGCAAGGAACTCTTACTCTCACTAGGGAAAAATTATATATCCCCACTTGTCCTCTTCTTGGCGATTCACCTGCTTTATTCCCCCACTGGTTCTTATTCAAGTTTGCTGTATAACTCACATAAAGCTTTTATAAAGTCTAGGTCTTTGCATAAAACCCACACCTTTAAAGAAAAAAAAAGCCTATTTTAGCTATACCCCAGAAACTAAAAAATTAATCCTTAAACAGAATAACGTAGCAACCAAGAATCCTTCTATTCCAGCATTTCCCTAAATTAACACCAACAGTCTCCCAAAATATCCAAATTCAAAAGGGCAATGAACTATATAATGCTGTTCTCATTCTTTTCCTCATTCCAGTAACTGAATTGTTTCAATTATCTCTGTCTCTAAAATCTTCCCATTGTAAATTATGCTCTCAGCTATCTACTAAAGGTCCATAAAAACATTTACAGGAACTTCCTAAATAACCAGTTATATTAGTAAGAAATAATTCAATTTGGTTTTTAAAACGTTATTCGAATGCTTTTGAGTGAGGTAACAAAAACAAAATAATTGCCAGACGGTGCTTATGAATATCAAGCAGTACCAGGGAAACATGTTAACTGAAGTTTGATTTATATGCCATTTTATAATGTGAGTAAAATATTACTAAATCATTTATCAACAAAAACAAATGATACAAAGTGTTGAAATTAAAGATGGAGGCATAAGAGATGAGACACAGGCTTCCTCCTAAAACCGCATATAATAAGAAAATATAATTAATACAACTAATCCTGAAAGAGCAACAGGAAACAGGACTATGCCAGACTGCATACACCTGGAGAAAAGAGCAGACCTCACAGAACAGGGTAACGTACCAAAGCTCTGGCCCGGAGGGACCCAAGCCCTTCCCCCACCCCAGCTCACCAGTGGGAGGAAGAAAAACGGAGCAGGGAGGGAGTGGAGGCCTGGGACTGCTGAATACCTGACTCCAGAGATCTGCTCTGGGAGCACAAACCTACATGTCAGGGTGCTTGCTTGATACTCTCGTGATTATGGGGTTGGAAAGCTAAGACAGGCAGAATTCCTGTAGAGATTGAGATTCCAGCTATTTGTGAAAAGCAAGGATCCATATCTGGCTGCTTTGGGACAAAAGAAAGGTGGGCAGTCTGAGACACTTCTTAACAAGGAAGCCCTTAGCAAGAGGGCTACTAAAGCGGCAAGGATTGCACAGAGCTTACTGCTCAGGAGAGAGGACAGGTAGACAAAATAGCCTAGGTGCACTCTACCCAGCATGTTGGGAGCTTTGCCATATACATTCTCATATTTAAGGAGGAAAAAAGAAATCTTCCTCCTTAGACTATCTTCAGGTGATCCAGCTCCCTGACTGGCTACACAACTCGAAGGACTCCCTCCTTGATACTCAGCCTATGGCGCCTCTCTCCCAGCCAGCCCCACCTGGCTCCCAACTGGGAAACTCTACTCTGACTTTAGCCCAGCCAGAGGGAAGATCTGTCTATAGAAACTACAAACGCAAACCACAGAGGCTTATACCTGTGTGCTCGGCCAACTGGTTCAGTCAGTGGAGACAGGCATAGCAGCCAGGAAGCAGGAAACAGCTCTTGACTCTCACCAGGCACTAATATCACTCTCCTGTGACCCCCAACATGGCTTCAGGGGCTGAGCAGCTCCAGGGAGTAGAGCTTCTGGGCACTAGAGTGTGCCATATACAAATATGAAGCACCATATACAAATATGAAACACCAACGGAACCTGGTTCAGACTAAAATTATTAATACAACTCCTGAAAAAGATTTAAATGACATCGACCTCATGACTCTTTCTGAAAGGGACTTCAAAATAAAAATCATTAACATGCTTATGGAGGTATGGAAAGATATTCAAGAACTCAGGAATGAATTCCAGTCAGAGATCCAATTGTTGAAGAGCACAATGGAGGCTATTAAAACCAGAATGGATAGGGTGGAGGAGATGATAAATGAAATAGAAACTAGAGAAGACGAATACAAAGAAGCTGAGGCACAGAGAGAAAAAAGAATCTCTAAGAATGAAAGAATATTGAGAGAACTGTGTGACCAATCCAAACGGAAAAATATTTGCATTATAGTGCTACCAGAAGAAGAAGAGAGCGAAAAAGGGATAGAAAGTGTCTTTGGGAAGGTAATTGCTGAAAAATTCCCCAATCTGGGGAAGGAGAGAGTCTCTCAGGTCATGGAGATACACAGATCTCCGACCACAAGGGACCCAAGGAAGACAACACCAAGACATATAGTAATTAAAATGGCAAAGATCAAAAATGAGGAGAGACTATTAAAAGCAGCCAGAGAGAGAACTAAGATCACATACAAAGGAAAGTCCATCAGCCTATCATCACACTTCTCACCAGAAACCTTAAAGGCCAGAAGAGAGTGGCATGAAGTATTTAATGCAATGAAGCAGAAGGGCCTTGAACCAAGAATACATTATCTGACAATATTATCATTTAAATTTGAAGAAGGGAATAAACAATTTCCAAATAAGCAAAAGCTGAGAGAATTCACCTCCCCCAAACCGTCTCTACAGTGCATTTTGGAGGGAACGCTATAGATGAAAGTGTTCCTAAAGTTTAATAGCTGTCACCAGAAGTAATAAAATGGTAGTAAAGAAAGTAAAACAGCTAATTACTAAGCAAAGGCAAAATTAAATTAACTATCCCCAAAAGTCAATCAAAGGATAGACAAATAGTACAGAATACGATACCTAATATGTAAAGAATGGAGGAGGAAAAAAAAGGAGGAAGGAAAAAAAAAAAACGAACCTTTAGATTGTGCTTGTAATAGCATATTCAATGAGTTAAGTTAGATTCTTACATAGTAAGGAAGTTAACCTTGAACCTTCAGTAAACACGAATCTAAAGCCTGCAATGCCAATAAATACATATCTATCAATAATCATCCTAAATGTAAATGGACTGAATGCACCAATCAAAAGACATAGAGTCACTGAATACATAAAAAAAAAACAAGACCACTATATGCTGCCTACAACAGACTCACTTTAAACCCAAAGACATACACAGACTAAAAGTGAAGGAATGGAAGAAGATATTTCACGCTACAAATAGGGAGAAAAAGGCAAGAGTTGCAGTTCTTGTATCAGACAAAATAGACTTTAAAACGAAGAAAGTCACAAGAGACAAAGAAGGACATTACATAATGATAAAAGGATCAATCCAACAAGAAGATATAACCATTATAAATATCTATGCACCCAACACAGGAGAGCCTACATATGTGAAACAAATACTAACAAAATTAAAAGGAAAATAGAATGCAATGCATTCATTCTAGAAGACTTCAACACACCACTCCTCTGAAGGACAAATCAACCAGACAGAAAATAAGTAAGGAGACAGAGGGACTGAACAACACAATAGAACAGATGGACCTAACAGACACCTACAGAACTCTACACGCAAAAGCAGAATACACATTCTTCTCAAGAGCACATGAAACATTTTCAAGAATAGATCATATACTAGGCCACAAAAAGAGCCTCGGTAAATTCAAGAAGATTGAAATTGTACCAACCAATTTCTCATAAATTACGCAAAGAAAATGAAAAGTCCCACAAACACACGGAGGCCTCACAACATGCTCCTAAATAACCAATGGGTTAATGACAAAATAAAACAGAGATCAAGCAATATATGGAGACAAATGACAACAATAATCCAATACCGCAAAATCTGTGGGATGCAGTGAAGATAGTTCTAAGAGGAAAGTATATAGCAATACAGGCCTACCTCAGCAAAGAAGAACAATCCCATATGAGCAATCTAAACTTACAATTAACGAAACTAGAAAAAGAAGAACAAATGAGACCCAAAGGCAGTAGAAGAAGGGACATATTAAAGAACACAGCAGAAATTAATAAAATCGAGAAGAATAAAACAATAGAAAGAATCAATGAAAGCAAGAGCTGGTTCTTTGAGAAAATAAACGAAACAGAGAAGCCCCTAGCCAGACTTATCAAGAAAAAAAGAAAGTCTACTCACATAAACAGAATCAGAAATGAGACAGGAAAAATCACTATGGACACCACAGAAATACAAAGAATTCTGAGAGAATACTATGAAAAATTATATGCTAACAAACTGGATAACCTAGAAGAAACGGACAACTTTTTAGAAAAATACAACCATCTAATGCTGACCCAGGAAGAAACAGAAAATCTGAATAGACCAATTACCAGCAACAAAACTGTACTGGTAATCAAAAACCTACCTAAGAACAAAACGCCTGGACCTGATGGCTTCACCACTGAATTTATCAAACATTTAGTGAAGACCTAATATCCATCCTCCTTAAAGTTTTCCAAAAAGTAGAAGAGGAGGTAATACTCCCAAACCCATTCTATGAGGCCAGCATCACTCTAATACCAAAATCAGACAAAGACACCACAAAAAAAGAAAATTACAGACCAATATCCCTGATAAACATAGATGCAAAAATACTCAACAAAATTTTAGCAAACCGAATTCAAAAATACATCAAAAAGATCATCCATCATGATCAAGTAGGATTTATTCCAGAGATGGAAGGAGGGTACAACACTTGAAAATCCATCAACGTCATCCACCACATCAACAAAAAGAAGGACAAAAATCACATGATCATCTCTGTAGATGCTGAAAAAGCATTTGACAAAATTAAACATGCATTCATGATAAAAACTCTCAACAAAATGGGTACAGAGGGCAAATAACACAACATAATAAAGGCCATATATGACAAACCGACAGCCAACATCATACTTAACAGTGAGAGGCTGAAAGCTTTTCCTTTAAGATCGGAAACAATACAAGGATGCCCACTCTCCCACTTCCATTCAACACAGTACTGGAGGTCCTAGCCACAGAAATCAGACAACACAAAGAAATAAAAGGCATCCAGACTGGGAAGGAAGAAGTTAAACTGTCTCTATTTGCAGATGACATGATATTGTACATAAAAACTAGCCTAAAGAATCCACTCCAAAACTAGTAGATCTAATATCTGAATTCAGCAAATTGCAGCATACAAAATTAATACGCAGAAATCTGTGGCATTCCTATACACTAACAATGAACTAGCAGAGAGAGAAATCAGGAAAACAATTCCATTCACAGATGCATCCAAAAGAATAAAATACCTAGGAATAAATGTAACCAAGGAAGTGAAAGACCTATACTCTGAAAACTACAAGACACTCATAAGAGAAATTAAAGATACCAATAAATGGAAACACACCCCATGCTCATAGATAGGAAGAATTAATATTGTCAAAATGGCCATCCTGCCTAAAGCAATCTACAGATTCAATGCAATTCCTATCAAAATACCAACAGCATCTTCAATGAACTAGAGAAAATCGTTCTAAAATTCATATGGAACTACAAAAGACCCCAAATAGCCAAAGCAATCCTGAGAAGGAACAATAAAGCTGGGGGGGTTATGCTCCCCAACTTCAAGCTCTACTACAAAGCCACAGTAATCAAGACAATTTGGTACTGGCATAAGAACACACCCATAGACCAATGGAACAGACTAAAGAGCCCTGATATAAACCCAAGCATATATGATATGGTCAATTAATATACAATAAAGGAGCCATGGACATACAATGGGGTAATCACAGCCTCTTCAACAGCTGGTGTTGGCAAAACTGGACAGCTACATGCAAGAGAATGAAACTGGATTATTGTTTAACGCCATACACAAAAGTAAACTCAAAATGGATCAAGGACCTGAATGTAAGTCATGAAACCATAAAACTCTTAGAAGACAACATAGGCAAAAATCTCCTGAATATAAGCATGAACAACTTCTTACTGAATGCATCTCCTCAGGGAAGGGAAACAAAAGCAAAAATGAACTCGGGACTACATCAAACTAAAAAGTTTCTGTACTGCAAAGGACACCATCAACAGAACAAAAAGGCATCCTACAGTATGGGAGAATATATTTGTAGATGACATATCTGACAAGAGGTTAACATCCAACATATATAAAGAACTTACAAACTTCAACACCCAAAAAGCTAATAACCCGATTAAAAAATGGGCAGAGGATATGAACAGATAGTTCTCCAAAGAAGAAATTCAGATGGCCACAGACACATGAAAAGATGCTCCACATCACTAATCATCAGGGAAATGCAAATTAAAACCACAATGAAGTATCACGCACACCAGTAAGGATGGCCAGCATTGAAAAGACTAAGAACAACAAATACTGGTAACGATGCAGAGAAAGGGGTACCCTCCTACACTGCTGGTGGGAATGTAAGCTAGTTCAACATTGTGGAAAACAATATGGAGGTTCCTCAAAAAACTAAAAATAGAAATACCATTTGACCCAGGAATCCCACTCCTAGGAATTTACCCAAAGAATACAACTTCTCAGATTCAAAAAGACATATGCACCCCTATGTTTACTGCAGCACTTTTTACAATTGCCAAGATATGGAAGCAACCTAAGTATCCATCAGTAGATGAATGGATAAAGAAGAGGTGGTACATATACACAGTGGAATACCATTCAGCCATAAGAAAGAAACAAATCCTACCATTTGCAACAACATGGATGGAGCTGGAGGATATTATGTGCAGTGAAATACGCCAGGTGGAGAAAGACAAGTGCCAAATGACTTCCCTCATTTGTGGAATATAACAATGAAGCAAAACTGAAGGAATAAAATAGCAGCCGACTCAGAGACTCCAACGTGGTTACCAAAGGGGAGGGTGGGAGAAAGGGATTGAGGGGTATTATGTTTAGTACACATGGTGTGGGGTATCACGGGGAAAACAGTGTAGCACAAAGAAGGAAAATAGTGAATCTGTGGCATCTTACCACACTGATGACTGCATTGGGGTATGGGTGGGGACTTGATAATATGGGTAAATGTAACCACATTGTTTTTTCATGTGATTCGTTCATAGGAGTGTATAACAATAATATCTTAATAAAAAAAATAATAGAAACTCTTTTTTTTATTGCATTTACTTGTTTCTTAACATTAATTAGAATACTATCACAAGCTTTGTTAAACCAATCAAATCTGCTTTCAACATTCAGAACTCACTAGAGAATTTGTGAAATTTTTAGTTATTTAGATACCTAGATAAAACTCAGGGCACTTTTTATCAGTTTGGACCATAGAACCAATAAATGTCAAGTCATAACAAACCAAGAATTTTAGATAAAATATTTCTTAGAAGTACATAAAATTACCTCTTTTGAGAGTTCAAAATACCTTAGGTTCTTTAAACACTAAAAATTCTAGAAGTTTCTTGTTTCAAGTAATCCAAGAAAGAAGAAAATCTGAACATGGTAAGTAATTATTAATACAGGCTATGTTGTCAAATTCCACATAATAAGTATGAGGTCTTAGCCAAGTTACATATCCTGTTATAGGACTGGATGTTTCCTCATCTCTGATATGTAAAATGTTTTCTACTCTACAGGCTTATTATGAGAATTAAAGAAGCTAATACCTGTAAAACACCAAAATAGTACCTTTTATTTAAAGCCATTGAATAAGTATTAGCTATTTATTATCACCATCACCATCACCATGAATGAAGATTCACAATGAGAAATAAACATATAAACATAGCTACCTAAAAGCAGACAAGGAATAAAGGAAGCGATTATCAAGTGAATGAATGAACACATTTTTAAAGTACATGTACCATTCACAAAAATTAAACGTGGAATGTTATTTTCTCAAAAATAAATTATCTGCTTGTACCACTGAGAAAGCAGATAAGAAAGCTGTAAACCAAAAGCAAGAAAATCATGTTCACAAATCTCAGAATAACAGTTTGCTTTAATGAGTGAGGGACAGAGGAGAGTATGGTAGAAACACACAGGAGGCTTATCAGATGTTGACACTGTCCTATTTCTTCCTTCTGTGAAAAATACACAGGTGTTTACTTTATAAATGTATAGAACTTTGCTATTCTGTACGTAAATATATAGAACTTTGTGTCTTATCATCCAACATTTTGTTTAAATAAAGGACTATTATCTGTAACATTGTGCATTATTCACAGAAATTAGTAAACAAATTACAGCTTCTCAGACAGAAGATACATACACACCCTAGCAAATATAATCATGTTTATATCTTTTTAAAACTGTAGAAGCAGCATATATAAAATAGCAAAAATTTTAATGCAAGGTTTCCTTTACTTGAAAGGCAACTTCATACTGTACTTCCTCACAAGATAACAAATCCATAGCATATGCATGAGGCATCATACTGAATAAAAAGAACCCTACCAGCTTATATTTGTGAACAATAACACCACAAAAATTTGCAAAACCCTTAGAACATAGACTTCTGAGCTGAAATTTCACATATCTAACTGGCTCCTGAACATCTCTACCTTGATGCTCACGGGTACCGCAAAACACATCTCTTCTGCAAAAAAAATCTTCCCTTCTGGTCTCTCATCTTCCTTAGTGGTTATCACTATCCGCCAAGTAATTTAAGACCAAAATGTGATAAACAATTTAAACTTTATTTTTAAATAAAGCAATGCAAAGGAATTGAATTAAAGCACAGAATTAAACCTATCTGACTACAGTATAGATTATAGGAAGGCAAGAGTGAAAGCAGGAAGCCAGTAAAATTATTTTAATCTAGTGATGATAGTAGACTGGGTAAGAGTGGTAACAATGGAGCTTACAAGATGTGGATAAATTCAAGATAGATTTTGGAGAAAAAATTTGAAAGAATGTGTCGATAGACTGGATGCTAGGAGAAAAGGAATGTGTCATTACGATTCCCAGGTTGCTGGCTTGAGCAACTAGAAGATAGCAGAACAAGTTTCTGAGAAGACTGAAAATAGAGGAGAAGCAACATGCAGTAGGTGGTCAGAGGATATTAATAATTCAATCTGGACATACTCAGTTTTGAGATATATGCAAGGTACACAATGAAAATGTCAAGTATGCATTGGATATTTAATTGTAAATCTTGAAGAAGATTAGACTAAAAAATACAAATACCACTTCTCTCATTTGTGGAGTATAACAACGAAGCAAAATGAAGGAATAAAACAGCAGGAGACTCACAGACTCCAAGAAGGGACTAGTGGTTACCAAAGGGGAGGGGTAGGGGAGGAGGTGTGAGGAGGGAGGGAGAAGGGGATTGAGGGGTATTATGATTGGTACACATGGTGTGGGGGGGTATCATGGGGAAGACAATGTAGCACAGAGAAGACAACTAGTGACTGTGTGGCATCTTACTACACTGATGGACAGTGACTGCAATGGGGTATGGGGGTGCACTCAATAATATGGGTGAATGTAGTAACCACATTGTTTTTCATGTGAAACCTTCATAAGAATGTATATCAATAATACTTAATAAAAAATCGTAAAAATTTAAAAAAATACAAATATCAACAAAATATAAAAGATACTTAGTATATGGAAAAGAGTGAGATTACTTCAAGGAAGAGTTTAGAGGAAGAAGTGAATCCAAGGTTTGGTCAATGAGAATGCCAACATTTGGAAATCCATTACAAAAGGAGGAAGCAAAAAATTACTGTTCTTCCTTCTGTTTTCATCTAACAAAACTTAATGAATCTTCAAGATCAACTTCTCTGTGACATCTGACCACATAGACAAAAGTAGTCACTTTCTTACCTGGACCTACCTTAGCTCTCTGTTATACTACTTAATGTGCTGTATTATAATCACTTATTTAAGTGTATAGTTAAACACTACCTATTGGTTTCTTGAGGAATACTTTGGTCTTCTTTGCATTCACAGTATCTAATTCATTCCGAACACATACAAATCATTCATTAAAATATGAAAAATTAACAAGAAAAAAGGTGAACCTATTTTCATTACATTTTCAATATGAAAAAGACTGGAATAATAGTCACAACATAGTATATAGATGTGCACGTAATATATCAAATAGTTAAATTTGATTGCTAACATAATAAAATGAAACACTTAATAAAATAATGAAAGACTGTCCACAGTTTCTAGGACAACTACTTTTCTACTTAAAACAAATTTTTTTGGTAAAAAGAGGTATATAATTTTCAAAATGTACTTAATACAGAAAAGACAATGTTTAGGTTTCTTGACAGATTAATATGAAATTTGATGTATCAAATTTTTCATATTTGTTACATATTAGAACTAATTCTAGTTGATTATAAAAAATGTCTTCTCAGCTGCTCAAAGGACTAAAACTGTCTAGAATCCAACAAAATTCTAACATGACATTAAAATTAAACCATTTTCCAAAGTAACAGAAGGTATATCTGATGTAACAGAGTACAACCACTTAAGGACCCATTGATTTTGAAGAAGCCTTTTTTTCTGTTGTTCGATGAAAAGCAAACATAAAAGAAAGAAACCAGTACCTTTGCCACTCTTGTTCTCCAAAGTATAGAGATAATCCATGTAAAAAGCCCCAAACCTTTGAATTCCAGCCATCTCAGTGTACGTCTCCTGTGAAACAAAGCAAAACAAAGAGAACACACGTTGTATAGGAGAGACTTTTATGTTTAAAACCTGAGAGGTTAAGAATCAGACACACATCTTTACACAAAATATGTATCAACTCAAAGGGTTAACCAAAACAAGAGAGGTTATCCAAAGAATTCACTTCTACAAAATGTTACCTTTACTATAGTCTCTGCACACACAAAATTCATAATTCCACCAGACATTTTGATCACTTTACCAAAAATGTCTTGTTAATTAATCCCTATAGTGGTTCAGGATAGTACTCTTGACCTTTATCACCATCACAAAACTGTCTAATATCATATACTCTCAAATAGAATCCTTAAATATATCAGTACACTTACCTGAAACAGTTGAAACACTAAGATATACTTAAATATTTAAGACATATGTTAATTATTCAAGCCAAAATTAAACTTTTTAGTTTGAACCTAAAAGTAAATCTATAGAGGAAAGGGTTATAATATCTTCAGGGAGCTCCAAATTTTTTAATTTATTGCTTAAGTACATTAATATAATCTTATATGAAAAAGTCAAACAATACTAAGACATATATATAATAAAATGTAAAATTCTTCATCATTTCCTATTTACCCCACTCTCCTAAAGTAACTGTGGCCAAATACTGTATAAAAGTAGAGATCTTTGTGCACTCCTCAAACCTTTCAAGATGTAGAAGCTTGATGAAAATATTCTAAATGTTTCAATAAACTTGCATTCAGAATTATTAAGAAGAAAGATGGCAAACACAAGTACCCACACAAAGTTTCCACCCAAACACAGCCTAGAATTTGGCTCAAATATATATTATCTGACCTTATGGTGAGCTCCATCCAAGATAAATTCTGCACGAGTACCATTATTTTCTGGGCTTCGGTAATCAAACAATGAATTTGTAAGGTATGTTAAACCTTTCATACTCAAACTTTCACCACAAATGAAGAAACAGGCTTCCTGAAAATACATGCAAAATTTTTGAACAGGAGGAAAAATCATTAGGCTAATTAAAGAAAATAAAACCTTGGTTTTGTAACACCCAGCAAGTAGTCAATAGAAATCACTACATCATGAAGTCCTGTAACAAAGACAAGGAATGCTGTCTCGATCTTCAGTTCCTATTTTGGCAAAGAACATTTTAACAAACCAAAAAGGAACTAAAAACAGCTGCCATAAACAAACCAGAAAAAACATTTAGGAACTGGAAAATATTTGGACCTACTGTCCAGGTGTTAACTACTACAAATTTTCTAAATTCTCTTGACCTCTATTATTTCTTGGAGGAAAAAACAGTAAAGTTCCCCTCTCAAGCCAAAGACACATGTAGTCTAACAGATTTTTTGGTATATTTAAACACTTCAGTAAGCATTTAATTATCCCTGCATTCAATCCAGAAAAGGGGAAAAGGAGACTCAGACTTACAGTTTCACTTCTATTTATATTCTCTTCAAAATCTTTAACACCCATAATTCCTTTAAGGCATATGGCTCTGCAACCTACAAAACCAATCTGGCAATCAAAGAAAGGCTCTCCCATCATAAGGGCCTATAAAAGGAAAGGAAACATTACAACTAAGAACTTCAATTTCATAAAAAGTTACAACTTTTCCTTAGAGCATATCTAAATTAGTTGAAACTTTTTTAGGATTACAGCTTTTCCAAATTTATTCTTCTTGGATCATAAACCCTGTTAAAGTAAGAAACAACTTATCTGTCTTTGTATCCTCAATGACTGGTACTTCATAAACATTAATCCACACATACATATGACCACACACAAGTTAAATGAAAGAATTAAACTGCATATTACAAAGTAAAATCTTTGTTAAAGGAATAATTATTTCAATCAATACTACTGACCACTAAAACAGAAATATGAAATTATATATTTTTTAAACATACCACTTATGATAAAAACCTGTGTTTATTAAATATTAACTTTAAGGACCACTCAAAAGACTTTAAAAACATACATTCACTGTTGAAATATTACCTCAACTGTAGTTCCTTCCTGTTCCCAACACAATGCTTCTTTAGATTTTACTTTTTGAGGGCTGTAATAACTACTCTCAGCTTGCATTTCGGTGAGCTAAGAAACAATATAAGAATAAAAAGTCAGTCATATTAGGATTAAATGGCAATAAACTGTCATTATTATGATGAATTGGTGGAAACAAGACCAACTGTAAGATTTGGGAAATTTCATTATTAAGCAGGAAAACAGGTGCAACAAAAACAGCTGTAACAAATTATCCATGGTATAAAGGTTGAATACACCAATCTAAACTCACCCAGAGAATTTAAATACCATCTTATCTTTAACTCCTTTCTCTTAACTACATTGCTTAAAAAGATGAAAACAATATAGCTATAATGGCTCATAAAATCTGCTAAAAATTTGCATATATTTTAATCTCAATTCATATTATATATTCAATCACTTCTAAGATCCTCCCCATTTGTAATCAAGAAGAAAGCTGTGCAAAAAACAAAAACAGATTCAACAAAACCTAGTTCTGTGAGGGAAGTAGATTCATGGGTGTCTACTTGTAAAGTATGTGTCTCATAATACTTCTCATAGATTCACTCGATCAGGCAAATACTGAATACATGCTAGATAACAAGTACTAATCTAGATGCTGATAAAAAAAATATATTCTTAACTCCCCTGAAGCTTACAGCATACTATACGTATCCAAAATTAGATAATTACTTTTAAAGGGTACTGTTCTAAATGTAGTGTGGTATCCTGGTTTGAGTCATGTTACCCAAAAGGACATTATGAAATTCAATTAAAGTCTGGAATTTAACAGTAAAGCACCAATGTTGGTTTCCTCATTTTTAAAACTGTAGTGTGACAGCAGAAGACATTAACAACAGGGGAAACTGGATAAGGAGTATATCTGAACTCTTGTATTATCTCTGTCATTTTTTGTAAACCTAAAGCTGTTCCAAATAGAGATTTTTTTTAAAGATATTCTGTCCATGTTTGCTAATGTTTCAGCAACCCTCATTCTTATGAAATACATATTAAATGCAAAATCAAATATCACATCTTTTAAAAAAAAATCTGTGTAAGTTAGGTCAAATAAAACTTATTAAACCAAAAAGGTTTTATTTTAAGCATGATAACTTCTTTACATTGCAAATCAATTATTTTCATTTTTTTATAACAAAGTCTTTATTTATTGGATGGTTTTAGAACTGCTATACACTAGGTGGCTATTTTAAAGTACAAGTCTATAATCTAAAAAAGTGAAGCTCAATACTTTAAACCTGATCACCCCTCAGCTGTGTACAATTATTGTAGAGAAAAGCAATTAATTGATTAAAAGGATTCAAGCATTACAAGAACAATTTTCAACATTATTTTTTAAATGCTACATTTAATTTGGCATGACTGACAAAAATACGAAACACGAATTAATTCCATACATTCAAATCCAATCTGAACAATGAAGACTGTTTTTCATCTAAATATCAAAAGATTTCCCTTATAAATCTTAGACATTTAAATTTTTTTAAAAGATGTATTAACCAGTGACAAACACTGCCCCAAAAGCCTAAAAAGTTTTATATATAAATGCCTATTCTGACCCAGTTTAATGCAATTCTTTTCATCAATGGATAAAAATGTACCAAAATAATTTCAAATTTAAAAGTAAATATGCAAATATCACCAGAAAAGGTACTCCTTTCTAGCAATCTTTAATTTTCCCCCACAAACTTAAAAACAACTTCATTTAGATTATCTAAAACCGGCAATGCATCTGAAAGCAGTTGGTAACATGGCTTTTTTTTTTATTAAGATATATCATTGATATACACTCTTATGAAGGTTTCACATGAAAACCAATGTGGTTACTACATTCACCTATATTATCGAGTGCCCCCCATATCCCCCATTGCAGTCACTGTCCATCAGTGTGGTAAGATGTGGCTTTTTATTTTTAAAGATTTTATTGTTTTATAATTTTTAATTTTGCAGACTGACCCATAGTCCTTTAATAAATCAAACCTAAATCAGTGAATTTTAATCACAAAATTTATAATAAAATTGAAATTTCATAGAATTCAGAAATAAACAATGGTGTCAAAATAGCACTAGTATGCACTTTCAGCATTTTTGCCCCATATGTTATTACCAGAAAAAAATCCTCAAAAAAATAAGCTGTGACTAAACTTTTGTTGAAACTTATTTTCCAAGTTTTGTCATGAAAAAAATACTGAATGATTTCAACTAGAAAAGTCTATAAAGATTATCTACTTTTAAATACTTTTCATTTATCATCTGCTGTAGTTAGAGGTTGTATAGCTTTACTACTGATTGAAAAATTTATTTCAAGTAGTCAGACAATCCAAACTAAATTAAAATACCATACAGCAGAAACTTGATTTTTTTTTTCCCTGCTATATTTCCAGTATCTAACAAGTTGCCTAGACTAATACCTGTAATACCACTTCACAGGTGGGACACATGAATTTATCTCCTTCAGAAAAATGCCTCCCTGAAAAAATAAACCCACAAAGACAAATACAATTGAAGAAATAAATTCTAAAAGAGGATCCAAAAATTTTGGAAGATAGAAAGCAGATGAGGAGATGAGTAGATGGATGGATGATGGATGGGTGGATTTATTCAACAAATGTTTGTTTGTTGAATATATACAAGGCAACTTCCAAAAGCTGGAGATACAACAAGTCTTCTTTAAAATTACTACTTAATGAGTTTGGTGTACTTTCAAAAAAGAATATCTACAATTTTCTGAAAAAGTTATTATTCCTTTCTCCATTGATGGACATTTGGGTCGTCTATACTTTTTGGCTGTTATAAATACTACTTCTATGAACATTAATGCACATCTATTTGTTTGAGTACACTTTTTAATTCTCTTGAGTATATATGTAGAAGTAGAATTTCTGGGTTATATATGATAATTCTGTTTAACTTTTTGATACACCAAACTGTTTTCCTCAGTAACTGCACCATTTTATATTCCCACCAGTCTTCACGTCTTTGTTTTTCGTCCACTCCAACTAAGATTACACTGGTGCCCAATCTTTGTTCTGGTCAAGAGAACTAACAATTTTCACATTGCCAAATTCAACCATCCATTCTCACAACTGATCTACTCCGTCCACTTAAAAGTATTTGTGGCATTTAGCTTCAAGACAGACACACTATTAGTTTTCTGGCTGCATCACTGATCATTTATTTTCAATTTCTCACCCTGTTTCTTCCTTGTCTTTCCAAACAGTTAATATCACAGTGCCCAGGGCTTGGTCCTTTTTTTTTGTAGCCACAGTGATTCTTGACTTGGTAAAACTCTGACTCTCAAATTTATACTGAGACCAAACTTCTTATCTGAACTCCAGATTCATTAATCCAAGTAGATAGTTTGACCTGAATATACAATGGGCAAATGAGACTTGCCCAAAATCAAACTCCTGATACTTAACTCAAATCTAATGCTCTCACAGTTGTCCTCATCTTAGAAAATCAGAGCTCAGATCTCCTTATTGTTCTAGTTGGGTCCTTTCTCATTTCTGTCTCACAAAATCTATCAGGAAGTCCTGTCCTCTTGACCTTCAAAACACATCAAACTTCCAGTTACTTTTCTCCACCTCCACTTGCTCCACCCTAGACCAACCCACCACCATCTCTTACCTGACAACTGCAGTCCTCTGACAGCCTTACTTCTGCCTTTATGTCCTTAAAATCTATTCTCAACACAGCAATCAGAGTGATGCAGTTTAAAACATAACTCAGATCATCCTAGCTTCTATGCTTAAAATTGTTCAAAACTTCCTATCTCACTCAGGATTAACAACCAAGTTGCTAAAATGACTTACACGGTTTTACAATTTATGGACCTCTCTCAACTTCATTACCTCTCTAACCTGACTCTATCCTACTTTCACCATTAGCACATTTTTTTCTTGGTCCACTGTCCTTCCTGTTGTTCCTGGAACTTTTGAGGCCTTAACATTTGCTATTCCTAGGATGTTTGTCCCACATATCTATAAAGCTTCCTCTTTAACAGGTCTTTGCTTAAACAGCCTCTTCCCCCTAAGGACTTCTCCAATCACCCAATTTTAAATTACATTATCTCCTTCCATGTAGTGGAAGCATTCACTATTCCACTTGTCTCTATTTTTTCTACATAACCCTTATCAGTGGGTATACTATATATTTTACTTGTTTATAATAACAGTTTATATTTTAAGAAGCAGGTATATATATCTGATCTGTTCACTGTGGTATCTCTAAAGACAAAACAGTGCCTGGCATATAGCTGGCATTAATATGTATTTGCTGAATGAGTTATATACTATTCATGAATATTACATGTGTGGTAATACTATTACAAAAAGCCAAGCAATAAAAAAAAATTAAGATTGGGTTATATCTGAGGGGCAGAGAAGACAATATATGATCAAAGAAGAACACATAAGGAGTGTCAAAGTACCAGTAATTTTATACTTCTTAAATTAAAAGGGTTTCATTTTTTTTATGTTTTAACCTAAAAATACCTGTTATATAATCTCTTTAAGTATATATTTTCATGCATTTGTTAATGGAGGAAGTAGTCAAAGTGTATTACTGATGAAAAAGCATTAGATGAGGACCTAGAAAAGAAATTCGACCACCTTGAAGACTGAGAGGTAAGAAAAGAGAGAAATATATAAACAGCTGTTTAAAGAAATCTTGTAATGAAAGACAGCACAAATAAGAAACAGTAGTTGGAGAAGTATATTAACCCATGGGAGATTTTTTAATTGCATTTTTTATGGAAATATTAAGACATCTTTATAACCAACTGAAAGTCAAAGAAGGGAGAGAAAAACATTCTGTTAGGCTGATTTTAAAAAAGGAAGGTAGAGAAGTCTTTAAGAAGAGCAAAATTCAGGGATGGCAGATAAGGAGACATATGTTTATGAAGTAAGGACTGTTAGACACTATCTTACATCTACGGAGTGTAAAACAAACTTTAAGCTAGCTCCTTATCAGAAATCCAAACTTAAGCATTAAACTTGAGGGAGACATGGCTAGCAAGAAAAAGGAAACCTACTTTGAAAGTCACAGTTGCCTTTGTACAGTAAAATCCTATGGAAACAATAGGATCCTTCAAAGTCTGTGCTTTTTGCTGATGTGTTATCAAGGCAGGATCGTTCCCAAGGTAGTCTTCCTCACCATCATCGAAACTCACAATTGCAGGCACAAATGACCAGGCCCATGATACCCATCCCTGTGGCTGCTCATCCTCTTGCTGTGAATACAGCTCTTGGCCTTTATACTGAGCAGGATACTGCATATCTATTCTTGTTTCATCTTCAGCACCTATCAATTAAATAAAGTCATTTTAAATAAATCAAGAGGATTTAACTAAGAAAAAATATAGAAAATGTTTCTCCCACAACCTTTTTCTACATATGAAGTATGAATAAATCATATATTGGTTATTATTATTTGAAACCAATAAATTAACATCACCATTTTCGAGTTTCTATATGTTGTACTGTATCTACCTCTTCTCAGAGTCCACGTTAACATTATGTGGGGAGTAGTTTATCACAATTTCAAATACTTCATAAATACAAAGATTAAATTCTTTCTTTAGTGTTTCACTCATTAATTTAAAAACAAGAAAAACTTACCTCTCAAAAATAAGACCAAATGTGCTGAAAACTGGCTTTTCTCAGAAACATAATTATCAGAAAGATCCAAGAAAAGTTCTTGATTTCCTAACACACCCAATGAAGAAAGAGAAAGGAAAGTGCTCCCAGGCAAAATTTACCCCCCAGAAAATGAATTATCCCTAAGGATAAGTAAAAGCTATAATAAAATTATTTTTATATGTAGTTACGAAAAAGTGTTGGTGACTCTTACTAGTGGGAAACAGAAATTAGTTTCTTCCCTATTCTACACAGGAATAAATTATAGCAAAGAACTTTTACTTGATTACAAAACTGGAAGATTAAGGATTTAAAATCTAACCACTCTAACATTTCGTCTTTGTAAAGATATATGCCAACAAAGTCCATTAATATTATTCTAACAATACAAATAGAGAGGCATATAATGGAATTAAAAATATATATATTTAGAAGAAAAATATTAATGGTATAAATACTCTCCAGCAGATTCAAGCATATCTGACATTCAGTGATGAATCAATAATATACACACACTGTTAAATATCCTCATTCAGTTCCACTTCAAGGTTGTCTGGCTAGAAAAACTTCCTAACTTTCTTAATCTTTATGACAGGAGACTCTTGGAACATCCTACATATATAGGTTATGATACATGGCCATTTATCTTCTTTCAGGTGGGAAGGAAAACACTTGATAAGTAGTAACTAGAGTGCCTGAAATATAGTGACAAGAGACCTTAGCCATTTTACTTCAAAATGAATTATGAAAGTTATAAACAAAGAAAATGTTTTGCATAATCTTTCTATCTTGCTATTTAACCATAAACACTATGTAACTTTCTATTGGGGAATAAGTAAAGACTATTAATAACTGTAACTAGTAAGATATCAAAAGGTCATCATCACTGAATATCATCTTGGTTATAAAACAAAAAGAGTCAGGTAACCTCAACCCAGGAAGCAGTGACAGGTTAGACCCACAAAGATGGATTCTGGACAATTCTTGCCTAAACCATTAAAACAAAAGGAGTATCCATTGCTTAATCTTTTGAAACAAAAGGAAGAACCACAAAGAGACTCACTATAATTTATATTTACTACTAAAAATTAAAAGGAATTTTTGGATTGGATTAAATATGGAGGGGTGAGAGGTGAGACACAGGCTTCCTCCTAAAACCACATATAATACGAAAATATAATTAATACAACTAATCCTGAAAGAGCAACAGGAAACAGCTGAGCCAGACTGCATACACCCGGAGAAAAGAGCAGACCTCACTAAACAAGGTAATGGACCAAAGCTGTGACACGAGGGACCCAAGCCCTTCTTCCACCCCAGCTCACAAGAGGGAGGAAGAAAAATGGAGCAGGAAAGGAGTGGAGGCCTGGGACTGCTGAATACCTAACTCCAGAGATCTGCTCTGGGAGCACAAACCTACATGTCAGGGTGCTTGCTTGATACTCTCGTGATTACGGGGTTGGAAAGCTAAGACAGGCAGAATTCCTACAAAGACTGAGATTCCAGCTGCTTGCGGAAAACAAGGATCCATATCTGGCTGCTCTGGGACAAAAGAAAGGTGGGCAGTCTGAGACACTTCCTAACAAGGAAGCCCATAGAAAGAGGGCTGCTAAAGGGGCAACGATTGCACAGAGCTTACTGCTCAGGAGAGAGGACAGGTAGACAAAATTGTCCAGGTACACTGTCCCCAGCATGTTGGGAGCTTTGCCATACAGACTCTCCTATTTAAGGAGGAAAAGAAATCTTCCTCCTAGGAGGATCTTCAGATGCTCCAGCTCCCAGGCTGCCTACACCTCTCAAAGGAACCCCTCCATGATATGCAGCCTACGGTGCCTTCACCCAGCCAGCCCCACCTGGCTCAGAAACCAGCAAACCCTACCCTGGCATTAGGCCAGCTAGAGGGAAGATCTGTCTACAGCACCTACAAACAAAAAGCATACAGGCTTATATACCTGGGTGCTCAGCCCACTGGTTCAGGCAATGGAGACAAGCACAGCAGCAGGAAACAGGAAACAGCTCTTTCCTCCCCCTGGCACAAATACCACTTCCCTGTGACCCCTAACATTGCGACACAGGGTGAGCAGCTCCACAGAATAGAGATTCTGGGCACTAGAGGGCGCCATATACAAATATGAAACGCAAAAGTAACCTGGTTCAGACTAAAATTATTAATACAACTCCTGAGAAAGATTTAAATGACATCGACCTCATGTCTCTTCCTGAAAGGGAATTCAAAATAAAAATCATTAACATGCCCATGGAGGTAAGGAAAGATATTCAAGAACTCAGATAAGAATTCCGGTCAGAGATCCAATCATTGAAGAGAAAAACTAAGGTTATTAAAAGCAGATTGGATACGGTGGAGAAGACAATAAATGAAATAGAAACTAGAGAAGCGGATTAAAAAGAAGCTGAGGTACAGAGAGAGAAAAAACGATCTCTAAGAATGAAAGACTATTGAGAGAACTGTGTGACCAATCCAAACGGAACAACATTCGCATTATAGGGACACCAGAAGAAGAAGAGAGAGGAGTGAGAAGGTAATTGCGGAAAACATCCCCAATCTGGGAAAAGAGATAGTCTCTCAGGTCCTGGAGTTGCATAGATCTCCGAACACAAGGGAGCAAGGAAGACAACACCAAGACATATAAGGCAAAGATCAAGGATAAGGACAGACTATTATAAGCAGCCAGAGAGAGAAATAAGATCACATACAAAGGAAAGCCCATCAGGCTATCATCAGACTTCTCAGCAGAAATCTTACAGGCCAGAAGGGAGTGGCATGATGTATTTAATGCAATGAAGCAGAAGGGCCTTGAATCAAGAATATTTTATGCAGCAAGATTATCATTTAAATTTGAAGGAGGGATTAAGCAATTCCCAGATAAGCAAAATCTGAGAGAATTTACCTCCCATAAACCATCTCTACAGTGTATATTGGAGGGACTGCTATAGGTGGAAGTGTTCCTAAGGTTTAATAGCTGTCACCAGAGGTAATAAAACCACAGTAAAGAAAGTAGAACAGCTAACTACTAACCAAATGCAAAATTAAATTAACTATCCAGAAAGTCAATCAAGGGACAGACTAAGAGTGCAAAACATGATACCTAAGAAATAAAGAATAGATGAGGAATAAAACGGACAAAGAAAAAAAAAACGTTTAGATTGTGTTTGTAATAGCATATTGAGTTAAGGTAGACTCTTAGATACTAAGGAAGATAACCTTGAACCTTTGATAATCACAAATCTAAACCCTGCAATGGCAGTAAGTACATACCGATCGATAATCACGCTAAATGGAAATGGACTGAATGCACCAATAGAAGACAAAGTGTCACTGAATGGATAAAAAAACAAGACCAATCAGTATGCTGCTGACAAGAAACTCACTTTAAACCCAAAGACGTACACAGACTAAAAGTGAAGGGATGGAAAAAGATATTTCATGCAACAAATAGGGAGAAAAAAGCAGGAGTTGCAGTACTTGTATCAGATAAAAAAAAAACTTCAAAACAAAGAAAGTAACAGGAGACAAAGAAGGACATTACATAATGATAAAAGGGTCAATCCAACAAGAAGATATAACCATTATACATATCTATGCGCTCAACACAGGAGCAGAGCACCTACATATGCAAAACAAATAGTGACAGAATTAAAATGAAAAATAGAATGCAATGCATTCATTCGAGGAGACTTCTATACTCCACTTCCATTGAAGGACAGATGAACCAGACAGAAAATAAGTAAGGGGACAGAGGCACTGAACAACACAATAGAACAGATGGACCTAACAGACATCTACAGAACTCTACATCCAAAAGGAGCAGAATACATATTCCTCTCAAGTGCACATGGAACATTTTAAAGAATAGATCATTACTAGGCCATAAAAAGAACCTCGGTAAATTCAAATAGATTGAAATTGTACCAACCAGTTTCTAAAACCACAAAACTATAAAACTAGAAATAAACTACGCAAAGAAAATGAAAAACCGAACAAACATGTGGGGCCTTCACAACATGCTCCTAAATAACCAATGGATCAATTACAAAATACAAACAGAGATGAAGAAATATAAGGAGACAAATGACAACAATAGTTCAACACCGCAAAAATCTATGGGATGCACCAAAGACCATGCTAAAAGGAAAGTATATTACAATACAGGCCTACCTCAGGAAAGAAGAAAAATCTCATATTGCCTAAATTTACAATTAACGAAACTAGAAAAAGAAGAACAAATGAGGCCCAAAGTCAGTAGAAGGAGGGACATAATAAAGATTGGAGCATAAATAAATAAAATCGAGAAGAACCAATGAAAGCAAGAGCTGGTTCTTTGAGAAAATAAACAAAATAGATAAACCCCTAACCAGACTTATCAAGAAAAAAAGAAAGTCTACTCATATAAACAGAATCAAAACTGAGAAAGGAAAAAACACTACGGACACCAAAGAAATACAAAGATTTATGAGAGAATACTATGAAAACCTATAAGCTAACAAACTGGATAACCTAGAAGAAATGGACAACTTACTAGAAAAATACAACCTTCCAAGGCTGACCCAGGAAGAAACAGAAAATCTGAACAGACCAATTACCAGCAATGAAATTGACCTGGTAATCAAAAACCTACCTAAGAACAAAACTCCTGCACCAGATGGCTTCACTGTTGAATTTTATCAAACATTTAGTGAAGACCTAATACTTACCCTCCTTAAAGTTTTCCAAACAGTAGAAGAAGAGGGAATACTTCCAAACTGAGGCCAGCACCACTCCAATACCAAAACCAGGCAAAGACACCACAAAAAAAGAAAATTACAGACCAATATCCTTGAGGAACATAGATGCAAAACTACTAAACAAAGTATTAGCAAACTGAATTCAAAACTACTACAAAAAGATTATCTATCATGATCAATTAGGATTTATTCCAGTGATGCAAGGATGGTACAACTTTCGAAAATCCATCAACATCTTCAACCACATCAACAAAAAGAACAAAAACCACATGATCATCTCCATAGATGCTGAGAAAGCATTTGACAAAATTCAACATCCATTAATGATAAAAACTATCAACAAAACGGGTATAGAGGGCAAGTACCTCAACATAATAAAGGCCATATATGACAAACCCACAACCAACATCATACTTAACAGCGAGAAGCTGAAAGCTTTTCCTTTAAGATCGAGAACAATACAAGTATGCCCACTCTCCCCACTTCTATTCAACACAGTACTGGACGTCCTAGCTATGACAATTGGACAACTCAAAGAAATAAAAGGCATCCGGATTGGCAAGGAAAAAGTTAAACTGTCCCTATTTGCAGATGACATGATATTGTACATAAAAAACTAGCTTAAAGAATCCACTCCAAAACTAGTAGATCTAATATCTGCATTCAGCAAAGTTGCAGGATACAAAATTAATATGCAGAAATCTGTGGCATTCCTGTAAACTAACAATGAACTAGCACAGAGAGAAATCAGGAAAACAATTCCATTCACAGATGCATCCAAAAGAATAAAGTACCTAGGAATAAACGTAACCAAGGAAGTGAAAGACCTATACTCTGAAAACTACAAGACACTCATGAGAGAAATTAAAGATATCAATAAATGGAAACACATCCCCGTGCTCATGGATAGGAAGAATTAATATTGTCAAAGTGGTCATCCTGCCTAAAGCAATCTACAGATTCAATGCAATTCCAATCAAAACACCAATAGCTTTCTTCAATGAACAAGAGAAAATCATTGTAAAATTCATATGGAACAACAAAAGACCCTGAATAGTCAAAGCAATCCTGAGAAGGAACAATAAAGCTGTGAGGATTATGCTCCCCAACTTCAAGCTCTACTACAAAGCCACAGTAATCAAGACAATTTGGTACTGGCACAAGAACACACCCATAGGCCAATGGAACAGACTAGAGAGCCCTGATATAAACCCAACCATATATGGTCAATTAATATATGATAAAGGAGCCATGGACATACAATGAGGAAATGACAGCCTCTTCAACAGCTGGTGTTGGCAAAACTGGACAGCTACATACAAGAGAATGAAACTGGATTATTTTTAATGCCATACACAAAAGTAAACTCAAAATGGATCAAGGACCTGAATGTAAGTCATGAAACCATAAAACTCTTAGAAGACAACATAGGCAAAAATCTCCTGAATATAGGCGTGAACCACTTCTCCCTGAACGCATCTCCACAGGCAAGGGAAACAAAAGCAAAATGAACTCATGGGTCTACATAAAACTAAAAATTTCTATACGGCAAAGGACACCATCAACAGAACAAAAAGGCATCCTATAGTATGGGAGAATATATTTGTAAATGACATATCTGACAAGGGGTTAACATCCAAAATATGTAAAGAATTTACACGCCCAAAAAGCAAATAACCCAATTAAAAAATGGGCAGAGGATATAAACAGACAGTTCCCCAAAGAAGAAATTCAGATGGCCAACAGACACATGAAAAGATGCTCCACATCACTAATCATCAGGGAAATGCAAATTAAAACCACAATGAAGTATCACCCATACCAGTAAGGATGGCCAGCATCCAAAAGACTAAGAAAAATAAATGCTGGCAACGATGCGGAGAAAGGGGAACCCTCCTACACTGCTGGTGGCAATGTAAGCTTGTTCAACCATTGTGGAAAGCAATATGGAGGTTCCTCAAAAGACTAAAAATAGAAATACCATTTGACCCAGGAATCCCACTCCTAGGAATTTACCCAAAGTATACAACTTCTCAGATTCAAAAAGACATATGCACCCCTATGTTTACTGCAGCACTTTTTACAATTGCCAAGATATGGAAGCAACCTAAGTGTCCATCAGTAGATGAATGGATAAAGAAGAGGTGGTACATATACATAATGGAATACTATTCAGCCATAAGAAAGAAACAAAACCTACCATTTGCAACAACATGGATGGAGCTGGAGGATATGTTCAGTGAAATAAGCCAGGTGGAGAAAGACAAGTGCCAAATGACTTCCCTCATTTGTGGAGTATAACAATGAAGCAAAATTGAAGGAACAAAATAGCAGCCGATTCAGAGACTCCAGAAAGGAACTAGTAGTTACCAAAGGGGTGGGGTGTGTGAGGGCAGGTGGGGAAGGTGGGAGAAGGGGATTGAGGGATATTATGTTTAGTACACGTGGTGTGGGGCATCACAGGGAAAACAGGGTAGCACAGAGAAGGAAAATAGTGAATCTGTGGCATCTTACTACACTGATGGACAGTGACTGCATTGGGGTATGGGTGGGGACTTGATAATATGGGCAAATATAGTAACCACATTGATTGTTTTTTCATGTGAAACCTTCATAAGAGTATATATCAGTAATACCTTAATAAAAAAATTAAAAGGAATTTTTATAAAAGATGCTTTTACGTTTCCAAATCTTTGCTGACTGCTTTGTATAATAAAAACTTAGGGCCTGGAAGACAAAAAAGCATCTCCCCATCACCTTGATGTCAGGTCATATTTTCCTAAAATACTCTTTTCCTTTGGAACAGTGCACCTTAACCTGGACCATTTGACAAAATTCAGGAACTCCATGAATTTCAGTTGAAAATATATATTAAGAATTTAACTAAAATGAAGCATTCTTCTAATTATGAACCTAGGTTAGAAATCACAGCTATATCAGCACTACCTTCAATGCTAAAACTATAGAAATCACAGATATATCAGTTGTGAAGGTAACTCAAAATGTAATTTATACATATTACTAGTTTGAAACTATCATAGCTATTAGACTTCCTATTATGTTTGGTTATTTAATGTTAACATAGAAGCACAAAGAAAAACAAAAAGAAGATAAAATATATGAAATAATGACTTGCAGACACTGGGTATCAGGCAGTCAAATGTAAGTGTGAGATAGGAAATGAGAGAAGTGAGCTCACAGATTACCCCAGCTAACTGCCAGAAAATTCATTGCCAAGAAAGAAGGAATCCAAGCAGAACTCATTTAAGGAAGTGTCCTTAGATGAGAAGAAAAAGTAGTGAGTCCACAGAGACTAAGGTGGCTAGAGTTTACAAGGCAGAGTACAAACAAGAAAGCCTGCTCAAAAAGAGTTGAAGAGATCTGCAGAGGGATCCATTCCAGTCCTCAGTTTGGTATAATCAGTTTCATCTAAGGAAATGACAGAAGCTATGAAAAGAACAACCAATCCCCAAGACTTAATACAGAATTGGGAATATTCTGTGTTCCCTTCAGCAAGAAAGAAAAACCTTTAATTCACAAAGTATCAGGGAAAGTACTCAAAAGCATAATTGTCTAGGTACTGAAACAAAACTGGGTGTAAGCTACTGGCTGCTCTGATCCCATCTAAAAAAACCTTTAAAGCAACAGAAGTGAATGAAATTGTTTCGATGTAAGTGAACTGTTTCTTAAAATACAAAAATATTTACCACCCAACAAGATAAAAATTACAGTATCTGGCATCCAGTTACAAATAATTGGACATGCAAAGAAACAAGAAATACAGATAATCTTTGAACAACGCAAGTTTGAATTGTGTTTGTCCACTTTCATGAACTTTTTCTCAATGAATACATTGGAAAGTGTTTGGAGATTTCCAACAATTTAAAAAGTGTTTTATTTTCTCTACTTTACCTTACTTTAAGAATATAGTATGAAACATATATAACATATGAACTGTGTGTTCACTGTTTATGTTATATGTAATCAGCATTCTGACTCTCAACAGTAGGCTTATTAGTATTTAAGTTTTGAGGAGTTAAAAGGTTATACACCTAGCCCTGGAGATCTGCTTTGCGAGCAGATATCTACATTGTGTAGTGCTCTGGACGATGGGAAGCTGGGACAGGCAGAGTGCTTGACAGACAGATACCAGCTGTTTGAGGACAGGATCCACACCCGGCCGCTCTGAGACAAGGGAAAGGAAGGCGCTCAAAGAGGCTCCTAGCAGCGAGAGGGCTGCTGAAGATGCAGGGGTTGCACAGAGCTTGCTGCACGGGAGAAGAGATAGGGGAACAAGGTTGTCTGGGCGCACTCTGCCTAGCAGATGGGGAACTTTGGGGAGCTTCAGGCGCTCAATACCCATGTCAGGCTACTTAGCTCTGAGGTCCCCCACTGTGATATGCAACCCGCTGAGCTTTCCACCTGGCCTGACAGCATGAGCTTGCAAACTGGCAGTCACTATTATGGCATCAGGCCACCCAGAGAGAGGCCTCACCCACAAGAGCTAGAGACTCTAAGCACAGGGGCTTACACCTGTGTGCTAGGCTCACTGGCTGTGATACTACACACAGGTAGGGCACATGGGAGTCAGGAAACAGATCTTTCGTCACCCAGGGACCAGCTCCGTTCCTCTACGAACCCCAACCTCACTCTACGGGCTTAGCAGATACAGAGACTGGAGCTTCTGGGCAATAGAGGGCACCACACAGAAAAATGAAACGTCAAAAGAACATGGTACAGACCAAAATCCCAAAATCCCCCAAAAAAAGGGCCAAATGAAACTGAACTCACCAATCGTACTGAAAGAGAGTTCAAAATAAAATTCATAAACATGCTTATGAAGGTACAGAAAAATATAAAAGAACTCAGCAATGAATTTAAGATGGAGATTCAATCATTAAGAAACGGCATATCTGAAATGAAACATACAATGGAGGGATTTAAAAGCAGATTAGATGTAGTAGAACAGAGAGATAATGGAATAGAAACTAGAGAAGAGGAATACAAAGAAGCTGAGGCACAGAGAGAAAAAAAAAAGAAATCTACAAATGAAAGAATATTGAGAGAATGTGTGACCAATCCAAACGGAACAATATTGGCATAATACGGGTACCAGAAGAAGAGAGAGAAAAAGGGATAGAAAGTGTCATTGAGGAGGTAATTGCTGAAAACTACCCCAATCTGGGGAAGGAGATAGTCTCTCCAGCAATTGAGGAATTGCTCAAGTCTCTCCCAGCACAAGGAACCCAAGGAAGACAACATCAAGACATATAATAATTAAAAGGACAACGATCAAGGATAAACACAGACTTTTAAAAGGAGTTAGAGAGAGTAAAAAGATCACATACAAAGGAAACGTCACCAGGCTATAATCATATATCTCAACAGAAACCTTACAGACCAGAAGGGAGAGGCATGATATACTTAAGGAAACGAAGCAGGTGGGCATCAAACCAAGAACACTCTACCCAGCAAGGTTATCATTTAAATTTGAAGGAGGGATTAAACAATTTTCAGATAAGCAAAAGCTGAGAGAATTTACCTCCCACAAACCACCTCTACAGTGCATTTGGGAAGGATGCCTACAGAGGGAAGTACTGCAAAGATTAAATAGATGTCACCCAGGGGACAGGCAAAGAGTACAGAATATGATTCATAACATACAAAGAATGGAGGAGGAAGAGAAAGGAGAAAAAATAAAAAAAGAATCTTTAGGTTGTGTTTGTAATAGCATACAAAGTGAATTATATTAGACTCTTAGATAGTAAGGGAATTACCCTTTAACCTTTGGTAACCACAAAAATAAAGCCTGAAATGGCAATAAGTACATCCCTATCGATAATTACCCTAAATGTAAATGGTCTTAATGCACCAATCAAAAGGCGTAGAGTCACTGAATGGATAAAAAAATAAGACCCATCTATATGCTGCCTACAAGAGACTCACTTTAAGCCCAAAGACATAAACAGACTGAAAGTACAGTGATGGAAAAATGTATTTCATGCAACTAATACAGAGAAAAAAGCAGTAGTTGCAGTACTAGTATCAAACAAAATAGACTTCAAAACAAAGTTACAAGAGACAAAGAAGGACACTACATAATAATAAAGGGGTCAGTCCAACAAGAGGCTATAATTATTATAAACATGTATGGACCCAACACAGGATTATCTACATATGTGAAACAAATACTAACAGAATTAAAGGGGGAAATAGAATGCAATGCAATCATTTTGGGAGACTTCAACACACCACTCACTCCAAAGGACAGATCAACCAGATGGAAAATAAATAGACAGAGGCACTGAACAACACACTAGAACAGATGGACCTAATGGACATCTACAGAACACTCCATCCAAAAGCAACAGGATACACATTCTTCTCAAGTGCACATGGAACATTTTCAAGAATAGATCATATACTAGGCCAAACCTCAGTA